>JANIIA010000004.1:59147415-59162137 GCA_027478495.1 Erythroxylum alaternifolium | reverse complement strand
TGTCAATACAATATTTAACACTCCTAACCCGTGCCAAATTACCAATATACCCTTCCCATAAGTGAGGGGATGTTACATTATAAAAACAATTTCGGGGCCCTATTGTAGGCTATATAAAGATTTGCACAAATGATAAATCTTATTAAGATGTGAAAGTCCTGAAGGATATAGTTTCGCCCAAATTATGAATAAGCCTCAACAGCTATAAGTTTTCTGAAAAATGGAAAACAAAATACAAATCAACACCCGAAAATTGTTAACACAATTCAGCACACCTTGCTTATGTCTGCGGACGCCTTACCCAGCTTAATACTTTCACTAACAATAATAGTTTTACACAAGGCCTTACTGAGCCTACTTACTCATCCTTTGACATTATCCCTCGTCCTCACAACACATGAAAGTAAATCACTCCCAATAATATGACTGACTCGTGCTAATCTCAACAAAGAATTTTCTTAACAACATTTAATAATAAATATAAGAATTAAACAACTCAAGTGATTGATACAATTAAGAACATAAACAAAAACACTTGAGATAAGAAAAAAACTCCCTTAACAATGTGGCTTCATTAATGTAAGATCCGGAAGTTTTCCATCAATAAAGTTGTTGTAGACTTTCAGTATTATCACCAAAATATCCCACATATAACAGTAGAAAAATCACTAACAAAACAAATGTTTCTTCACTAAAACGTTACAAACATTGGAGCTACAAAATCCACAAACAATATTGAAGTTTTCACACACCACCATACCAAAAATGATAGATACAAAATCACACGCAACAATCGCCAACTTAAAACTGGACAACCATAAAACTAACACTCTATAGACAATAAACAATCTAACAAAAGTCACGTAAAAACCAGAGAAAATGCACCTGCCAGATTGGATGATAATTAAAGTAAAATTAATTGCAAAAGATAATCCAAGATACCTCAAAAATTCCATTTGCCAAGTCACAAATAATAAAGCTAAAAAAACACCAATATTCTAGACATTTTTACCACGTTCAAACAATAACTCAATAGCCCAGAAAATTCACGCCCAGTCAAGAAAAACACAGCTGCAACTATAGATTAATAGATCACGCAATTGCTCACAAAAAATACAAAGAAACACAACTACACAATAGAACAATTTTCTGCACATTTTCCCTCAAAAAAATGATGTAGTAGTAGTCCAATTATTCACCCACATGTGCAGAAATGAAGCTACCAAAATTAGCTAAATAAAACATGTAATTGCTCATATAAAAACAAAGAAGCTCAGCTGCACATATAGGAAAAATTTGCACATTTTTTACAGCCAAAAAACCACACAACTTCAATAAAAAAAATCACACCAAACCCAACAAAAACGTAGCTGCAAATTGTCAATAATAATCTCCATAAATTCAGCTACCTTAGGTAACCATTATCACTAAAATAGGCTTCTAAAGATAACTACAAAAATCACCAAAAATCTACACACTATCTTTATTTAAATATGGTGATTTTATCCCAAATAATAAATCTTATCTTCAATAAGATTTTATCTTTCATGTAATTTTATCTTCAAAAGTCCCAACCAAGGTAAACTTCCAAATATGTCCAATTACAAATAATGCTCAAAATTAATTTATAAGATATTATAACATATATCTTAACAATCTCCTCCTTTTCGGCATTAATTGTCACATACCGAAACTCCCCTTTAAAAAGATAATTGGACCCATAATATCAAGTCCACATAACATGTAGGGACTACTTCTTAATTGAACATTAAATTCCAAAATAACATCAAGTTCGTCAAATTCAAGAAACATCCAAAGAAATAATAATCACAAATGAACAATTACCCAATAATCCAAAATTCTCCCCTTTGGGATAAAAAGATACTAAAAAGTAAGACTAATAGTCATGGAGATACCTTGAAATCTACCCCTGAATTGATTAGTCACTAAAAACAATCATATATGTCCTCCTTGGGACAAAACAATGCCAAAACGAATAATGTCTTCATTGCAATCAATCTCAGTGAATAAAGAAGCATAAAAATCACCAATGAGTGTAGTGGAAGAATCATAAGCACGTAATGCAGCAACAAAAGGCCAAGATGACAATTTACCACTACTCTAAACACTAGCCAACATATTTTAACTAACATCAAATCCATCCGCATACAACTAATTAAATTCAGAAGACCCAAAAATGCATTCAACAAAGAAGAATCAAACTTAATCAGTCTCCCCCCCACACAAACCATATGAAAGCATATTTTCCAAACTTATACAGCCTACGATATAAAGAGAAATCAAGAAAAAACTTGAAAAAACCAAACCATAAAAAACTTGAATCTTCCTACAAGTATCTAACGAAGTATTAACATTTTCTCGATATAACTTCGTAAATCAAAATCCAAAAGAAAAACTCTCAATCATCAAGCAGAGCCTCATTTTCATATCAAATATACTATTTAACAAGTAAGGAAAAGCCAAACACACACCAATCAACTAAACCTTAGAAAACCCATAAATAAAAACTAAAAAACCTAGATGTTAACTCCTTCAAACCTCTTTTTTAAAGAAACAACATCAATATACTTCAAAATGTAAAGCACACAGTTCTTGTGCCCCTCGAAGAAATTCAAATCATCAGATGAGGCTGATTTGCAAGAGATAGTGACCTGCAACATATAACAATTGTCTACCAATCTTCTGTCACTCAAAAGGCATTCTCCTTTTTTGGTTTAGACCCTGCACTCATCATTTGTAAATTTAACTAATAATCCATCATCACAATGCTGAGTAATACTTACCAGGTTTGCTTTTAACCCATCAACATGAAGAACATTCTTGAAGTGTGGCAGCCCATCTATACAGATGTCCCTTTTTCTAATGATCGAAGCCTTCTTTCCATCACCGAAAGTAACACGCCCATATACACAACTTTGATAGTCAGTCCAGTAGCTCCTTTTTCTTGGCATATGACGTGAATATCCACTGTCAAAATACTAACCATTATGTGAAGTAGCCTGATGGATTTAAGAACTACAAGAGCTTGCAATTGACACTTTCAAACCTAAGTGTGCTTCGGTACTATAGACTGTTGCTAGAAATTTAATGAAAAGTGTATAGATTTTTTATTTTGAGACCTTTGAAATATCATTTGCAATAACTTGTAGGATTTCGATCTTATATGCCTGATAACCCCACAAAAGTAACATATAGGTATGAACCTCTGATTCTTCCTTTAGATTTCTCCTTTGACAATTCTAACATCATCAATTTTATTATCATTCACCTGAGAACACTCACCTTTGTAACCGACACCTTGCAAGTCTCCTTTAATCTTACCAATTTCCAATAATTGTTCTAATTTTTTGGTACCTCCATTTAACATTCTTATTCCTTTTTCTGTATTGACCAGCTTCAATTTTGTTTTATCAAGCTCATTATTGTAGATAACAACTTCTTTTTCAAGGTTTTGAATGATGTTCTTTATGGTAGAGTTTTCCTTCTTTAGCTTTTCATTTTTCTTATATGCTTGCACCCACTTTGCATACATTAACTCATAGGCTTTGTAAACATCCTCACTTTTGTCTTCCGAATCACTGTCATAATATGAAATTAAACTTTGTACTAATTTATCTACATTTTCCCTAAAATTTTAAACTGATTTACCCATGGTTTCACCATCAGTTTCTTCCTTCTTAATTGTAGGTAAGCAAGAAACTGGACTTTTTCTGTATAAAGCAACCAATGCAGCACTACTAACAAATTCTTTTTCACTATCATGCTCACTTCTAGATTCATTCTCACTCTAAGTGCTTGTATAGGACTTCCCTTTTCTCTTCTTCAAAGTGTTAGCACATTCCACTTGCACATGTCTGAAGCTTGGACATTCACGAAATTGAATTTTCTTTACTTTTCTTTCGACCATTTGAGTTTTAACTTGTTGTTTGAAGTTATTATTTAATGAGCTCCCATCGTTTTGCCTAAACTTGGGTCTATCTTTCTTCAACTTTTTAAACCACTTGTTGAAATTTCTTATCAATAACTCCATATCCTCATTATTATCGGATTCATAGCTTAAGTGATTCAAGGCTTTACCAATCTCGACTTTCAATGCCAATGTTTTATTCTTTTATCATTTATCTCTCAACAAATTCATCTCAAAGTTTGTAAGAATCCCAATTATCTTATCCAAAGATAGTTCATTGATATCATGTGCTTCTTCTATGGCTGTAATTTTTGATATGAATCTCAGAGGAAATGATCTCAATGTCTTCTTAACATGTTTCAAATTTGAACACTTCTTCCCAAGTTGATGTGATTGGTTTGCTATGTCACACAGTCTCTTATAGAAGTCTCCAATAGTTTCACTCTCATCCATCTTCAACTCTTTAAATTTGACAGTTAATGTTTGAAGTTTCGAGGTTATCATAGATTTAGATCCCTCATGTATAGTTTGTAAAGTGTGCCATGCTTCTTTCACTGATTCACATGCAGAAATTATACTAGAGCATCCTTCATCGACAGCACTGAAGATTGCATTCAATGCATGAGAATTGCCAAGCACTCTTTCTTCTTCAACCTTTGTCCACTCATATGGATCTTCAAGAAATGCTTCTCCCTTTTCATCAATCATCACTGGATGTGTCCATCCATTTAAAACTGAGTTCCATGCCTTTATTCCTTGTTCTTAAATGAATACTCTCTTCCACGATTTCTATGCAGGATAATTGGAACCATCTAAAAATGACAGGTTAGTGATTGATGCTCCTTCTCTTATAGCCATAATTGCGAAACATAGATCTACACCAACTTTATGTACTAAGTTCTAATTAGGTGACCCGCTCTAGTACCAATTGAAAGTCTTGAAGTATATAGTTTTGTACAAATCATGAATCAGTCGCAATAACTATAAGTTTTTTGACAAATACAAAAAAAATAAATCAAATACAAAATAACAAATCAATATCCAAAATTTGTTAATGCAATTTGACCACTTTGCCTATGTCTGCGGGGCTCTCACCTAGCTTAATACTTTCACTAACAACAATAGTTTTACACAAGACTTTATTGAGCTGACTCACTCAACCCTTGACACTATCCCTCATCCTCACAACCCATGAAAGTAAATAAATCCCAATAGCACGACCGGCTCGTACTAATCTCAATAGAGGATTTTCTCAATAACGTTTAATAATAAAGATAAGAATTAAACAACTCAAGTGATTGATACAATTAAGAACATAAACAAAAACACTTGAGATAAGAAAAAAACCCCTAATAATGTGGTTTTTTCAACAAAAGATTAGGATTTTATCCATTAATAAAGTTGTTGTAAACTTTCGGTATTATCACCGGAACATCCCACACAACAATAGAAAAATCACCAACAAAAACAAATGTTTCTTCACTCAAACATTACCAACATTAAAGTTGGAAAATCCACAAACAACGTTGAATTGTTTGCACACCACCACACATAAACTACGACTAGAAAAATCACGAAAAATTTTGGAGTTTTCATACAACACCGCAATAAAAACGACAACTATAAAGTCAAATGCAACAGCCACCAACCTGACACTAGATAACCATAAAACTAACATTCCATAGACAATAAACAACCCAAAAAAAGTTAAACAAAAACTAGAGAAAACACATAGGCCAGATTGGATGATAATCAACGTAAAATCAGTTGCAAAAGATAATCCAAGATACCTAAGAAAATCCATTTGCTATGTCACAAATAATAGAGCTATAAAAACACCAATCTGCTAGACATTTTTAACATATCAAAATAATAACTCAACAGCCCAGAACATTCACAGTTAGTCAAGAAAAATGCAGCTGTAACTATAGATCAATAGATCATGCAATTGCTCACTAAAAATAAAAAAAACGCAACTAAACAATAGAACAATTTTTTTGCATGTTTTCCCTCACAAAAAATGATGGATTAATAGTCTAATTATTCATCCACATGTGCAAAAACGCAATTGCTAAGAATAGCTCAATATAGCATGTAATTGCTCATTTAAAAACAAAGAAGCTCAACTACACATGCAGGAAAAATCTGCACATTTTTCACTTAAGAAAAACCACACAACTCTAATCAAAAAGATCACACAACTCTAATCAAACAGATCACACCAA
Organism: Erythroxylum alaternifolium; assembly: GCA_027478495.1. Classification (NCBI taxonomy): domain Eukaryota; kingdom Viridiplantae; phylum Streptophyta; class Magnoliopsida; order Malpighiales; family Erythroxylaceae; genus Erythroxylum; species Erythroxylum alaternifolium. Next base: position 59,155,984 of record JANIIA010000004.1, on the reverse strand, counting down.
ACTCAACAGAAATGCAGCTGCAAATCGTCATTCATAATCTCCATGACTACCTTAGATAACCATTATCACCAAAATAGGCTTCCAAAGATAGCTACAAAAATTACCAAAAATCTACACACTATCTTTATTTACATATGATGATTTTATCCCAAATAATAAATCCTATCTTCAATAAGATTGTATCTTTCATGTAATTTTATTTTCAAAAGTCCTAACCAAGGTAAACTTTCAAATATATGTAAACTTTCAAATATATCTAACTATGTCCAATTACAAATAATGATCAAAATTAATTTATAAGATATCATAACATATATCTTAACAAGATGAGTTGCATCAAAGCTATAAAGAAGCTTCATATAAACTTCATTTCCATGATCGTCATGCAAAAAGGCATTGTGAACATATATTTGATGTAATTTCCAATTATGAGTAGCTAAAATGGACATAAATGTTCTCAAAGTCACTATATTATCCACATGTTGAAATGTGTCATTATAGTGTACACCTTCGACTTGATTATTTTCTAAAAGCACCAATTAGGCTTTGAATCATTTGATCGTGCCATCTACATAACACTTTATTTTGTAAACTCACCCAATCATGTTTTTATGAGGGGAAAAGTCTTAATAGTACAAGTTTTGTTCTTTTCAAGTGCATCAATCTCCTGTTTCATGTCCTCTTGTCACCATAGGTTATGTACAGCCTCTGAAAATTGAGTCAGTTCAACCTCAGTAAACAGTGCTACAAGGAAAGCTCCATATTTGATAGAAAAGTTATCACATGTTATATAATGAGCAATGAGATATGGAGTACCTGAGGACAATGATGATGCAAATAAAGTGGGGGTTTATATGATGCACGATGTTGATAACATAGTCTCTAAGCTGAGTGGAGGGACAAACACAGTGTCCACATCCCATAGGCTTGACATCAATCTGTATTGGTGATGTATCACTTTTGTTGTTGGTAATGTCACTCATCTTTTCCTCCATACTAACCACCAAATTACTTTCACTTTTCTCACTCCCCCTCTTTTCATATTGCCCAGTTGGACTACACATCAAAACTAGAGCAATAACACCATCTTGCTACCCCACATCATTGAGCAAATCGTCATGACCCAAATTAAGGTTGCCACTATTATAAGCTACAATGGACAAAGCTACTCCAACATTATCATTAGAATTAGACACCTTATTGAAACTTATCTTCAACAATTAAACATAATGTGAGATAAAATTGACATTTGATTCAAGATCACATAACTTCCAACCATTTTATGCATGAGAATAACCAACAAAAATACACCATCGCCTCCACTAACCAAATTTATCCCAATCATGTCCACGATAATGAGCGTAACATAAACAACCAAATGTATGAATATTGGAATATGAAGGTTCCTTTCCAAATAACATCTCATATGGTATTTTACCATTATTTAAATTAGTTAAAGTCTGATTAATAAGATATTCTATTTCTAAAATACATTCTTCCCAAAAATTAATTAAAAACTGAGCCTAAAAACACAATAAACAACCTACATTAAGAATGTGTCAATGTTTCCTTTTAACCCGACCATTTTGTTGAAGGGTATCTATAAATGAAGTTTGAAAAATTATACCATGGATCTGTAATTAAACCGAGTTTGGGTCACAACACAAAAATTACGAATAATGTCAGGAACCTCTATTTTGTCAGCCATCAAATAAACTCAAACCACTTTTAGGAAATAATCAACAATAGTAAAAAAAAAAGACCATAAGAAGAAACTACTCTATAAGGTCCCTAAGCATCACAATGAATCAATGCAAATAATTCAATTGCTTTACTATTACTTGAATGAAAAGTATCTTGCGTTTTTTTTTTGCATTAAAACATATATCACAATTCTTATTTTCTTTAAAGCAACTAGAATAATTCCTGATGACAGGAAGCAATTTAACTATTTAGAAAGAAGGATAACCCATACGTTTGTGCCATAAAATAAAGGAATCCACTGCTTCAACTCATCATGTCTGCACCTGAGCAATGCCATAGAAGTAGTAGACCTCATCCTACTTGTTAAGATATGTGTTATGACATTTTAGGCGTTATTTGTAATTGGACATCTTTTGTTATTTGTGGAATTTCACTACGATGAGTATTCTACTCTATGTGGGATTCTTTGAAAATGATGTTTATTTGGAATAAAATCTTAGTCATGATAGGATTTAATAGGAATAAAATTACCATATCTTGATTAACATAAGATGCAAATTTTTGGTGATTTTTGGACTCTTTTTGACAGCCTATTATGGTGATAATGACTATCTAAGTTAGCTGGATTTTTGGAGATTCTATTGACTATTTACAGTTGCGTTTCTGCTGGGTTTTATGTGATTTTCTGGATTGAATATGTGCTATTTTTGTGTGGAAAAATGACTAACATATGGTGACTTGGAAGTTGTATTTTGGGGATCTTGAGTTATCTTTGGTAGCTGCTTTTATGGAGATTCTATCTAGATCTAACAACTGCGTTTTCCCTAGGTTATGCAATTTTTTGGGCTGTCTAAGTTATTGGTTTTGTGTGAAATTCTCCAGTTGTTTTCGTTTGTTTTTGCAGCTCCATTGGTATAACATTTTGGTAACGATTTTTTTTGTTTTGGTGAGTTTTCGTGGTTGTTGTACATGTGATGTTTCAGTGGCAATATCGAAGCTTCACAGTAGATTTCTTAGTGGACAACTTCCTATTCTTTTGTTGATGAAGCTACATTGTTAGGGGAGTTGTTTTCTATCTCAAATGTTGTCATTTTTTTATATCACTTGAGTTGTTTAATTCTTATCTTTATTGTCAAACATTGTTTTGAAAATCCTCTATTGAGGTTAACACGAGATTGTTGTGTTATTAGGAGTGATTTACTTTTATAGGTTGTGAGGACGAGCGATAGTGTCAAGCGTTGGGTGAGTCAATTCTGAAATGCCTTAAGTAAAACTATTGTTGCTCCTTGAAGAAAGTGAGTAAGTTGGGTGAGGGCTCGCAGATGTAAGTAAAGTATACCAAACTGCATTACCAAATCTTAGGTGTTGATTTGTTTATTTCATGTTTAAATTTTCTGTTTTTGTTTGTGCTAGAAAATCTACAGTTGCTAACATAGTTGCTTTATATCAAATAACCACAAATATAGTTTAAAGCAACTACAGCTGAACTAGAATTTTTCAAAACTACATCCTTTGGGATTTTCAATTGGTATCAGAGTGAGGTTCACCGAATCAAAACTTGGTACTTTAAGTTGGTGCAGATTCGTGTTTTGCAATTATGGCTACAAGAGAAGAGGCATCAATCACTAAGCCACCGTTGCTAGATGGATTCAATTATCTTGTGTGGAAATCATTGATGAGTGTATTCATTTAGGCACACTGGACACATCTGATGATGACTGATGAAAAGGGAGAAGCAATACTTAAAGATCCATCTGAATGGATAAGGGCTAAAGAGGAGGGAGTGCTTGGAAATTCTCAAGTCATGAACACCATCTTCAGTGTAGTTGATGAAGGTCGCTTTGCCATGATATCAGCCTGTGAATTAAAGAAAGAGATGTGGGACACTCTGCAAACAATACATGAGGGATTAAAATTTGTGATAGCCTTAAAACTTTAGATGTTGGTTGTTAGATTTGAAGAGCTAAAAATGGATGAAAATGAAACTATCAAAGACTTCCATAAGAGGTTATGTGACATTGCCAACCAAGCACATCAACTTGGAAAAAAATATTCAAATCTGAAACTTGTCAAGAAAACACTGAGATCACTACCTCATAGATTTATACCAAAAATTCTAGCCAACAAAGAAACCCATGATATCAATGAATTATCTTTGGATAAGGTAATTGGGATTCTTACCAACTTTGAAATGAATTTGTTAAGAGATAAATGAGAGAGAATAAAGGATTGGCATTGCAAATTAAATGAGAGAAGAACAAAGGATTGGCGTTGCAAATTGAGGTTGGAAAAGTCGTAAATGACTTAGGAGATAAATTCGATGACAATGAGGATATGCAGTTATTGACAAGAAATTTCAGCAAATGGTTAAAGAAGTTAGAAGAAAAATAAACCTGAGTTTAGGCAAAATTGTGGGAGCTCATCAAATAATAATTTCAAACAACATGCTAAAGCTCAAAAGAGTGAAGAAAATTTAATGTTATAAATGTCAAGGCTTCAGACATGTGCAAACAGAATGTGCTAATAGTTTGAAGAAGAGAAAAGGGATGTCTTATACAAGTACTTCAAGTGAGAATGAATCTGGAAGTGAGTATGGTAGTGAAGAGGAATTTGTGAGCAATAATGTTGTATTAGTTGCTTTATACAGCAGAAGTCTATTTGCTTACTTAACATCAACCAGAGAAGGAACTGACGAAGAAAACGAAGATGAATCAGTCTAGGACTCTAGAAAAAATGCAGATAAATTAGTTCATAGCTATAGTTCAAATTATAATTGTGACGATAGCGATTCGAAATACAAAAGGGAGGATATTTGTAAAGCTTATGAGTTAATATATGCTAAATGAGTGCAAACATGCTAGAAGAATGAGAAACTAAAGAAGGAAAACTCCACCATGAAGACCATTATTCAAGATCTAGAAAAAAAGTCGGTATCTATAATAGATGAGCTTAATGAAACAAAGTTGAAGCTAGTCAGTACAAAAAAAAGGGATAAGAATGTTAAATAGAGGTATCGAAAGGTTGGAAAAGTTACTAGAAATTGGTATGATTAAAGGAGACCTTTAATGCATTGGATATAAAGGTGAATGTTCTATGTCGAATGATGAGAAAAATGTTGCGGCCAGATTTGTCCAAGGAGAAACCTTGAGGAAGAATCGAAATTTTATACCTACATGTAACATTTATAGGGTAATTGGGTACATAAGGTCGAAGTGCTACAAGTTATTACAAATGTTTGTTTCAAAGGGCTCAAAACAGAAAATCCCAACAATCTTTAAAGGATTTTTAGCAATAACTAATGCTACCAAAGCAAATATGGGTTAGAAAAAATCGACCTCACATATTAGAACAGATATGCAAGGATGTTAAAACTAGAAATTGTCTAGATCCACATTTAGTTGTTACTGGAAAAGAAACTGGTCAGATAGAGAACCTATTAGTTGCTTCGAAGGAAGAAACCAACTAGACAGTTGATGATAGAGATAATGTGATGAGGAATAAGGCTATATTTGAATTTTTTCGAGGGACACAAGGACTGTGTGTTTTACATTTTTGAAGTATATTGATGTTGTTTGTTAAAAAGAAGTTTCGAAGGAGTTAACTTCTAGACTTTTGAGTTTATTAATGATTTGAGAATTCTGCTTTTAGATTTTGATTTACAAAGTTATGTCAAGAAAATGTTAATGCTTGGTTGGAGAATTGTAGGAAGATTAAGTTTTCTATAATTTGGGTTTTTTAAGTTTTATCTCGGTTTCTCTTTATATCGTAGGTTGTATGAGTTTGGGCAATATGCTTTCATATGGTTTATGTGAGGAGGAAATTGTTTAAGTTTGATTATGATTTGTTGAATGCATTTTTGTTATTTATGAATTTAATCAGACGTGTACGAATGGCTTTGATGTGAGTAATAATATGTTGGCCAATGTTTTGAGTGGTGGTAAATTGTCATTTTACCCTTCTGTAGTTGCACTATGTGCTTATGATTCTTCTGCTACACCTACTATTGATTATTATGCCTCCTTATTCGCTAAGATTGATCGCATTGAAGGTATTTTTCAAGCGGAGATTTCATGATATCTATGTGCTTCTTAATTCTTTTTGGCATCTTTTTATCCCAAGGGGGAGAAATATAGTTAGTTGGATGATGTAGTGGTTGTGGCTGTTTTGTTTACTTGGAGAACTTGGATGCTTTGTTTGCATAATTGTGACTGTTTTTGTTAAATTTGGATTTTTATTTATTTAGATATTTGCCAATTGCTTATATGAACTTAACGAACTTGTTGTTATGTGAACTTGAATCTTATTTGGAACTCCATGTTCAATTAAGGGGGAGTTCCTATATGTTATGTGGACTTGAGGATATGTGTCCAATTATCTTCTTAAGGGGGAGTTTCGATATGTCACAAATAATACCAAAAAAAGGGAGATTGTTAAGAAATGTGTTATAACATTTGGACATTATTTGTAATTAGACATCTTTGTTTATTTCTAGAATTTCACTGCCATGAATATTGTACTCTATTTGGGATTATTTGAAGATGATGTTTATTTGGAATAAAATACTAGTCATGATAGGATTTAACAGGAATAAAATCACCATATCTTGATTAACATAAGATAAAAATTTTTGGTGATTTTTGGACTCTTCTTGACAGTTTATTTTAGTGGTAATGGTTATCTAAGGTAGCTAGATTTTTGGAGATTCTATTGACTATTTGAAGCTGTGTTTTTGCTAGGTTTTACGTGATTTTCTAGACTAAATGTGTGTTGTTTCTTTTTCTAGGCTGTCTAAGTTGTTGGTTTTGTGTGAAACTCTCCAGTAGTTTTCGTGTGTTTTTGTAGCTTAATTAATTTAACGTTTTGGTGATGAAACATTTTATTTTATTAAGTTTTCGCGGTTGCTGTGCGCGGGATGTTTCAATGACAATATCAAAGCTTCACATCATATTTCTTGGTGGACAACTTCCTATTCTTTCGTTGACAAAGCTACATTGTTACGGGAGTTGTTTTCTATCTCAAGTGTTGTCCTGTTTATGTCCTTATTGTTTAAATTACTTCAATTGTTTAGTTTTTTTCTTTATTGTCAAATGTTGTTGTGAAAATCCTTTATTGAAGTTAACACGAGGTGGTCATCTTATTGGGAGTGATTTACTTTCACGAGATGTAAGGACGAGGGACAATGTTAAAGGTTGGGTGAGTCGGCTCTGTAATGCCTTGAGTAAAACTATTGTTATTCCTTAGTGAAAGTGACTAATTTGGGTGAGATCTCCGTAGATGTAGGCAAGTGTGCCAAGTTGCGTTATCAAATATCAGGTGTTGATTTGTTTATTTCACGTTTGATTTTTTAATTTTTTTTTATGCTAGAAAAAATATAGTTCCTGACACAATTGTTTTATATCAAGCAACCACAAAGACAGTTTAAAGCAACTGTAGTTAAACAAGATTTTTATGAAACTATATCCTTTCAAATTTTCACTGTTGTCACTATAAGAAAATAATACAATCCACGACATTTTATTGATAAAACGTCGCTGAATGTGAAGATTTTTCGTGATGTTTTAAAAATGTCATGAAAAGTTTGCTGTAACACTTTGGCGACATTTTATCAATAAAATATCACAAAATAGAAACCACGACGTTTTGTTGAATAAAACGTCGCTGTTGATGTCCTTAAAAAAATGACGTCGTTTGGTTTTAAACCAAACGATGTTGTTTTGGTTTTCTTAAAACCTCTACCCGAGTCCCCTCCCCCCACCCCACCTGCACACTGTTTCCTTTGTTCTTCCTTCTCAAGATCTGCTCCGTCGTTTGTCGTCTGTGTGTTCTCCGTCAAGCTGTTGCGTCTCCGATCATTGTTGTCATCTTATCCGGCGTATTTTTTCAAGGTATTTTCTTCTTCTGTCTATCTTTTTAATGTATTTTAAGGGATTGTTCATTTCGAGAGTTGCAGCATAGTAGTGTTATTTTGCTACCTTGAATGAGTTAGGTTTATTACACAACAAACATTTGTAGGTTACGGATGCTAAAGAGAATCTATTGACCTACCTCGGTAAATCTATTTACGTAAGTAACTAACCAAGAGTGTAGTAATCTTACTTTGCGGTTTTTGTATAAAGATTTATGATGGGTTCATGCTATTTATCTCTTCAATTGATCCCAATTTTCTCCCTTTGGATTGTCTACATTCTTTGACTATATGGATTTTTATTATTTTAGCAACATGATTATCTGAATATTGTACTCTAAAATATACTAGAAAATTAAATGCTCAACGATGAAATGTGGTTATTGTTAAAGAACTCCTAGGCTATAAGTAGTGCCTTTTTTGTCTTAAAGTTAAGATCTTTAGGTTTTTATATAGGCTAATGCATTGCATGACAAGGGACTATCCTCATATCATGATTCTAAGTTAATTACTTTACATGGTTAGAGCTTTTCATTTTCCGAATTAAATATGATGAACAATTTCAATGAGGTTTATCTTGTTCAATTATTAAGTGCTAATATTTCAAATAATTACAGTATGTACAGTAAGTATTTATATCAAATTACTTAGGTCGTCTATTAGTGTATAGATGTAAGACAACTTATTAAATAGAGTAGAAATAATGGTTCTTATCAAAATCCTTTTTAAAAAGATTCTTATAATTGACAGGTAGAGAAAGAAGTTTAAATGTAGACTTGTGCATGTTCAGTAACAATTTGATATGTTGAGAAACAAGGTTGAGGAAACACTCCATGAATGTTCCCATGTTAAATAAAATGATAAAGCTTTGTGCATGTTCTTTAAAAGGTCAATTTTTGTTATGTTTGAAATAATTATGTTGTTGATTGAACATAATGATATGGAACTCTTGATATAATT
>JANIIA010000004.1:58854470-58869032 GCA_027478495.1 Erythroxylum alaternifolium | reverse complement strand
ATAAAAATTTTATTTTTAATTTTATTTAATTTATTATTATTATTATTAATAAAATATTTATTTTATTTTAAAAATAAAAATTATAATTATAATATTAAAAATAATTTATTATTAAAATATTATAATATTAAAGGGGGTGGGGGATTTTTGTTTTTTAATTAAAATTTAAAAATTTTACAATTTAGTCTTTTAATATTTTAATTTTTTCGATATTGGCCAGTATTTAGCTGGTATTTATAATACCAGCCAGTACTAATTGGTATTAGCTGGTACAGATCGGTATCAATCGATATTGGCTGTTACCGACTAATATTTAAACATGGTAGTAAAATTAATATTTTGGTATCATTTTTTGACCGATACAATATGTATTGTCCGACACCAACTAATACGGTACGAAATTCATAATATTGATTTCTATCACTCGATGTCACAAAATAGTGAGACACTGGCACCACAAATGTAAAATATTCCGTGGAAAAAAGTGTTGATTCAACTTGCTAATGACCGAGTGATCTAAGTAGTAAAACTAGTATTTTTAATTTAAATTGTTTAATATTTGAGTTATCACACTTTAATTTTGAAAAAAATAATTGATAAAAATAAAAACTTTGTAATTTTTAACATTTTAAATTTATTAAATAATTATTCATTTAAATATATTTTAAATCAAGTTATAATTGTTCACATTGATTCTCTAATAATTTGGATACTCTAAAATGTAATTGGTTATATTTATTATAGAAAATATTTATTTATGAAAATCAAGATTAAGTGATATATTAAATATTTTATAATTAAACTCTATTTGTTTTTCAATTCAAATTTTCTTTATTGAATCTTTAATTGAATTTTATATACAAAAGTACCATAAAAATTAATGTTTTAAAAATTAAAATGGAAGTTAAATTGATAAGCTAAGAAATTTAAGGTTTAACGAGTATTACATCATCATAAAACTAGTTAAAGATTGAATATTTAACAGTCTTCTTTTTTAATTTAACTTCAATTTTTTGATAAGTAATGTGTTTAGAAATTTTATGTACAAAAATATTATAAAAATTAATATTTAAAAAATTAGACTGAAAATTAAACCCATAAGTCAAGATGTTTAAGATTTAAAAGGTTCAACAAATCATAATAAAACTAGTTAAAGATTGAATATTTAACAGCCTCCTTCTTCAATTAAATTTTAAAATTTTTGATAAGCAATGACAATTTATTTTAATTATAATTAAATAAAAATTAATTTATAATTAAATTAATTTATAAAATTGATTAACTAATTAAAAATTAGCCAATTTTTTATTATATAAATTATTAAAATAAATCAGAAACAAATTTCCAAATAAAGAAATTAAGAAGAAGCCGTAAATTCCACGCTTTTAGACGCGCTTTTGTGGATCTTCCACGCAATCTCCTAACAGAGTAACGAGTGCCTCTCGTAGTAGCGATGTTTGACTTCTGTTTTTAACCCTCCCCATATCCGATTTCCACCGGCTTACTTCAAAAGACTCCATCTTTCTCACTCATCAGTCTCAAAGATTGGAAATTTTTCTTCGGTTTTTAAGCTTCTTCCCCACTGATCCTTAAAATCACCTCCATGGCTTCGTTCAGATCCTCTTTTTGGTGCTACAGATGCAACCATATTATCCGGATTCCGGTAAGACCTGGTCAAATTTCAATCCTCTGCCCAGACTGCGGCGGCGGATTCGTCAGAGAAATCGGAACAACCCCCTCACGCTCCCCAATCCACGAAAGCTTCCCGAGTGCCGGGATTTACATAGGCGATAATCCGAATCCGCGTCGGGTCACAACCCCTAGATTTCGCCGAACTCGACGAGGAGGAGCCGCAGAGGATCGCTCCCCCTTCAATCCAGTTATCGTACTCCGTGGCCCTTCCGACGGCGGCGGAGATGCAAATGATCTAACTTCCAATAACTTCGAGCTGTATTACGACGATGGAGCCAGGTCGGGCCTTCAACCGTTGCCGCCGAGTGTCTCGGATTTGTTGATGAATTCGGGGTTTGACAGGCTTCTGGATCAGTTGAATCAGCTGGAAATCGACGGAATTGATCGATTCGAAAATCCACCTGCTTCGAAAGCAGCGATAGAGTCTATGCCTGTCATCAAAATTATATCTTCTCATGTGTCAATGGAGTCTCATTGCGCTGTTTGCACAGAAAAGTTCGAGCTTGACACAGAGGCTCGTGAAATGCCTTGTAAACACATTTACCATTCGGATTGTATCCTTCCATGGTTGTCAATTCGCAATTCGTGTCCGGTTTGTAGATACGAATTGCCTTCAGATGTGCGTGGGAGTGAAAGAAATTCACCAGAGTCCGATGAGGAGGCGGTGGGGTTGACTATTTGGAGGCTTCCTGGAGGGGGTTTTGCGGTGGGGAGGTTTACTGGTGGGCGGCGGGCCGTAGAGCGTGAGCTTCCGGTGGTTTACACAGAGATGGATGGTGGGTTCAATAGTAATGGTTTGCCTAGAAGGATACAATGGGCTCCAAGTGGCCGGAGTTCAAGAGAGAGTCGAGGGTTTCGTGGGGTTTTTAACAGTTTCTTTTCATTCTTTGGGAGAATAGGTAGAAGAAGATTGAATTCAGGAGTTGGGAGGTCGTCAAGGAGGCCTGTTGAGACGCGTGTGATGGATGATAATAGATCGTGAATTATGTATTGATAATGTCATGATAATTTCCTTAGTTTGATTATCTAATTGCTGACACAACAAAACCACTCGTTAGGCTCTACCTTTTGTGTACAGTGTGTGATTGGTTTCACTGTATATTACCACACTCAGGAATTGAAGCATATTTGGTCGACTTTAAGTTCTGTCGACCATGAAAAGTTTTGATTTCAGGAGATTGCTAGCAATGTGATTAATTCATCTTTTAGGCCCTGAAAACATGTGACTATTGTCATTCTGTTCCAATATGTAATCTAACATTATTACCCATTTCATCTGTTTCACATTCCTTTCATTCATCTAGAGCTTTTTGTTGTTGACTTAGGAACAGAAACTTACAATTGGGAAAGGATTACCTGATGATTACTAGGGCATTGTGCATATCAAACAGGTTTATTGGTTCACATGAGGAGGGATTTTCCTAATCTCCAATTTTCAAAAGATGAAGGCATACGTAGGATTGTTGTGATCTATGCTAGGAATGTGATTGTAACAGATGCTAATTTTGTCATGCTTATGGTTCATCTGCTTGATTTAGACTGCTTGGAGTATGCCAATTTTTAATATTCTTAGGGATGATCTTGATGCCTAAAAATCACTTTAATGAGCTTTAATTCTTAACTAGTTTTGTTCAGCTCTCTATATGATTGCTTCCCCGATATACACAGTCATAGCGCTCAGTTTATTTGTCTTTGTTTCCTTTTATTTGGTATGAACAAATTTGCTGCATTCTTTTGTGAAAGCATGCTTTAAGTCACAGAGAAAGTAGATAATCATTCTTATATGAGCTTATCCTGTGCAGTTTTGTTTTGCTGTAGTTTTTAAGCAGGGAAATGGAGAAAGATCGGGAGGATCTTCGATGTTGTTTATTAATTTTGCTAGAGGTTTAACTTCTTTATCTCTTGAAGTGAAATGATGGTATGGAACAAAGAAACAGAGTGGGAATGCAGTCATCACCTGCATTATTCTATTGGTTTCTTATTGTTTTGATGCATGCTAAGCATATTATTTTTTATTTTATCATGCACTGGATGCAGGGATGAAGTTGGCTAGAGTCATATTCGTTGATGTTGCTTAAGATGACTTCAACAGTGGAATGTTCCATGAAGCATTATGTTCTGTCTTGTATGGAATATTGGTAACTAAACTTCTTACTACTCTAAGATGATGCTGGAGAAAGCAAACCAATTTTTGCATTATAGTTTTCAACTTGGGTTGTGATTTAGAATATGGCTCAGTGACCCTTTGGTTTGTTGGCGTGGAGCTGCCATTGGGTTGTTCATGGAGGATGCAGGTTGTACTTAAATTGAGGCAACTGGGATGCAAGAAGACATGAATGAGCATAGAGAGCATTCATCTCTTTAAGCTAAAAATTTCTTGCAATACTGGATTCTTTAAGAAAGTAGAGGATAGGATGAGTTTTACAAGAGGACAAAAGGCAAAAGGAGATTTCATCCCCTTATTACTTCTCCTCTCGCGAACTCTCTACTCTGCCTCATCACTAAAAATCATCTGAAACGCCAAAACTCAACCAAAATCTTTGATATCTTTTTGAGTCTCTTCGATGTACTGAAATTTTGGGGAAGGGAAATCATTCTTTCTCATTTTACTCAAGTTATTAGAGTGGTTCGATTAGATATTCCTAAGTAGAGTAAATTAGGAATTTTGTAGGTTTTGACCTATTAAATCATATTGACGCTTGAATATGGATTATGAGAGTGCAATAAATATATTAGAATAGGCATATAGACAGAATCAAAAGAGGTTAAAACCTTAAGTTGACCAAAAGGGGGCAAGGGTCAATAAGTCGTACCGAATTTTGCAAACTTTCTTTCAATGTACATTTTCTTGAGAAGTTATGCCATTAGTTAATTTTATTTATGAATATTGTGAATACCAACCAACCAACTAAACATACTCACATTCCTGCCTAAGCAAGATACGAAAAGGGTAAGATGTACGCAGTTATGTTTGCATCTTCGATAAAGATACAAAGATTGTTTCTTGATAGACCCCTGGCTAAGGTAAGAGCAACAACAAACAAACAAACACAGATAAACACAAACAACAAAAATAAACACAAACTAATAAAAACAAACATATCAGACCGATGTAAGTACATCACGGTATAACAATATATGTATATGCATGGAGACTATAACTTATAGAATGCATAGGAAAATGAAAATATACAAATATATGAAGATGTAAATATGTGAGCAGGCATAAGCAAAGATATATAAAAATTAAAATCAAGAAATTAACGTAATGAAAAAACCAATAAAATAAAAAGAATACCGATAGCATAAAAGTACACTAGGTAAGTAATACATATTTATATACATATACACTTCCTGTATAGCTTATTCCTGATCTATCGTCTGCTATCTATTATAGCAGAGGTAAAACTTAATCATCTATTATATAAGACTCTAATTTCACCCTAAACGTGTTCTACTTATCCTAGGCAGAGGTCATATTCTCATGGGGCTTCAGTAGGAGGGCAAGCGGTCGAGCAGATGTACGGTCGACCGACAGACTATCCGCCGAACTAGGAGTCTACAGCCAATTTGTAGCCCTTCTACTCCATGAAGGGCTACATATAAGAATGACAGGTCGAAATAATAAACAAAAAAACACGTATTATATTTACTACTTTAGACCACTCTAAGTGTCAACCTGTAGCTCTTTGTCTCCCTCACTTCAAATCACAGGTCATGTTCTCAGAGCAGTCTATAGCCCTCTTTACCCCTCACGCCCTTGCGCGCCCTATACGTCTAATATCGAAATTCTGCGTCGCCAACTGTTTCTATCAGGTGTTATATCCTTAGATAGATTTAGCGCATGTAGGTCCAGTCTGATCTGCTCCTCCCATGTCCTCCTTGGTCTCCCTCAACCTCGCTTTCCTTCGACTTGAATCCCTTCAACTCGCCTGATTGGTTCCATCACACTTCTTCTGTGCACGTGTCCCAATCATCGCAATCTCCACTCCCTCAGCTTGTCGCCTATAGCCGCGATGCCTAACTTCTCTCTGTACACCCTATTTGGTATTCTATCTAACATCGTACAACCACACATCCATTTCAACATTCTCATCTCCGCCACTTCAAACTTTCGCACTTGCGCTACTCTCATAGGCCAACATTCAGAGCCATAAAGCATAGCCGGTCGTATGGCTGTCCTTTAGAATTTTCCTTTCAAACTTAGTGGAAATTTCCTATCACATAGGACTTTAGTTGTCACTCTCCATTTCACCCATCCAGCGTGGATGCGATGAATTACATCGCTGTCAACATTCCCATCATCTCGTATGACAGATGCCTAGATATTTAAAACTTTCCTTCTGGTTTATCGTGTGAGTTCCAATCCGAACTTCTTGTCCGTCGTCCTCTAAATTCTGTGCAAAATTGCATGCCATGTACTCGGTCTTCGATCTACTTAACCGCAGACCATTTGACTCCAAAGTCTATCTCCACATCTCTAGCTTCCTATTAATTTCTTCTTTCCTCTCTCTGATCAATACAATGTCATCTGCGAACAACATACACCACGACACCTCATCTTGTATGTCGTACGTGATGACATCTATTATTATCGGAGAAAGAAACGGGCTTAAAGCTGAACTTTGATGCAACCCTATATCCACCAGAAAATACTTTGTATCTCCCACTGGCATTCGCACACAAGTTCTAGCGGCCTCGTACATATCTTTTATAATCCTGACATAGATACTAGTAACGTTCTTCGCTTCTAAACATTTCCAAATGACTTCACTTGGCACACTATCATATGTCTTCTCTAAGTCAATAAAGACCATATATAACCTCCACCTATGCTCTCTATATTTCTCCATCAACCTTCTTAATAGGTGAATTACTTCAATAGTTGATCTCCCAAGCTATTTAAAGTACTAAAGAGCCATGAGTTGTGTAAAAGGAGTTTCTTTAGGATTTTTTAGTATGTTTGACTGAATAGAATACGCATGTTCATATCTCCATAGTTAATATGTTAATAAGAATGATTCTTCTATATAACTATATGTGATATTATATTATATTTCAATGAATTGAATAAATAAACATTAGGAGAAAGTGAAGGAAATTAAGTTGGTACATTTTATTTTTGGTGAAAGCATTTTTTAAATAAAATTTATGATTGAAACATTTTCTTTTGATTGTTTTTGAAAAATGGAAATGAATGAATTGTACATTGTGTGGTTTGGATTTAAATGGTGATTTTGGATAATTAGATCATATTATTGATGAATTGAATTGATTATTTTCAACTTATGAATTTGTATGTTGAAAAAATATTAAATGAATTATGGTTTTGCTATTTGTTGTGTATGACTCATAATATACACGGGTATTTTAGGAAGAACCTTGATGGTTTTTTACAAGTCATTGGCCTAACACGACATGGGATACAGACGTGGCCCATGATGTGTTCTTCTCTGAAAAGCAGAAGTCCCATGCGTGTTGGTGTGACACAGAGAATTTTGTACTAAACATAGTATGAGACATGACCATTCACAAGCCATATGTCCAAATACACGGAGATTTAACAAGATCTGCAATTAGAAGACATATACCTACCAGAGCCTATGAATTATACTGTCAGCACTCAGCACTATCAGCCTTATTTAAAAACACGTTTTTGATGGAATTCAATCTCCATTAGCATTCTAGGACTTGTTAGATATATAGTTAAGTTGGGTTAGGTTTAGTAAAGGTTCGATTTGTGTTGAACTGTATCAACTAGAGTTTATAATTATAATTGTGTAAATTTAGCCTATATAAAAGAAATATGAAATATTCATCTAATGGAGAGTTTTGATTAACCAATTATAAAATTAGTCATTATGAGGTTCGTTGATGTAGGCATACCTAAGCTAGCCAGAACTTATATAAAATTTTCTTGCGTTTTTCTTTATTTGTTTCTTTTTCTTTCATACAAATTTATTCTTGCTACATTTAGTCAACAACATTTCATCTGTTGAAGAATCAATTAACACTTTCTTATGCCACTTAAGATTATTAAAGTCCTTTTTACAAACCAATCTTTTGATTTCTTGTATCACTTGATATCCATCCTTCTTCGATGTTTTTGTATACATTGAGAACACTATTGCTCAACCTTTTATGGTACTAATACATTCATTATTTTAAAAAAAATATTCTTGCTACATATAACTTGTTTTTCAACAAGTGGTATTAGAGCATTTTTAAGGTAATAATGACTCAATTGCAAAGTTTGAAATATGTTAAGTTTAACATAATTAGAAGTTTTGGATGTTGGTAATGGATAATGAAGGATTTTTTGTGCAACTAGGCTTACTAAAGAGTTTGTAGGAGAATAACCCGGAAGACATAGATAAGCTTAATTTGGAAGAGTTGTAGGCAAGCAGTTGGAACCATTCAATTTTGCCCGTTAGATGAGGTCATGTATCACGTCATGGAGATTGCAACCATACAAAGATATCGAAGAACCTAAAGAGCTAATACTTGTCAAAATATCTCACAAACAAATTTTATATGAGCAAAGAATATATAGACTAAACATGCAGAAAGAAACAGATCTAGAACATCATATCAATATGTTAAACCAAATAGTCAATGACTTGCTGAGGCTTAGAGTGACTATAGCGGATAAGGATAAGGAAAAAATTATGCTTTGTTCTTTATCTCTTTCTTATGAACATCTAGTGACCATACTAATAACGGGTAAGGACACAATTAATGTTGAGAAAATCACTACTATGCTATTGATTAACAACCAATGGTGACTTAATGCTAGTGAAAGCTCTCTTGCGTTGAAAGGAAAATCAAAATCATAGAGGAAAGCAAGAGAAAGATGATTTATTTCAATAAAGTTATAGGTCAAAACCTAGTGGCAAAAAGACATTACGGTGTTATAAGTGTGAGTAAACTAGACATATCAGGTTGAATTATCAAAAGGAGTAAAGAGACAAAACAAAAACTGATGATTATTCAAAGTCTACTAATACAATGTAAAGCAAAAATAAATATTCTAGCGACAAAGAAATGCACTATGTTTCAAAAAATCAATTATAAGAATTATAAATTTTGAACATATGAAAGAAGGATTAGTTTATGTCATATACATTAGCTAACTTTGGGATTGTTCGATTGAGATGTAAATCTGATAAAATTATTGGAGCAAGACAGGTTAAGATTAAAATGTTCGATGAAATTGTTATGATGTTGAATGGAGTCCAAAATGTGTTAAATTTGGGGAGTGGTATATTTTAGGAAATTATATATGTTAAATTATATTTTAGGAAAAGATGTGTTAAGATCAGTAAAAATAAGTACTAAGGTAGAACATGTGAAAATAGAACAGTCTGAAACAGATGCTAAGGAAGCTAGAAATTCTAGTTCAGGAGATATAATAATTTTAGGAAGAAAAGATCAATATAGTATAACCATGAGTCGAGTAAGGTAGACTAGTAGACCACCAAGGAGATATAACTGGGAAGATTTAGTTGCATATAATTTTACCATCAATAATAAGGATCCAATTACTTTTTAAGGATTAGAAAAAGTTAAAAGAAAGATAGATAGATGAGTGTTATGATGAAGGATGTGAGGTCTTACAAGGTCAAGTAATTGAACATATCTAAAAAAATTTGTTGGAAAAGATTCACACTTTGAAGGATGTAGTCAACATGTTGATAGAGCTGATTACCAAGGAGAAGTTTAAGCATTTTTTGTACTTGATTAATATATATGAGTGTTAGACATGATTACAACCTAACTTATGTAGAGTATATTTGCTAAAGTGGAGATTGTTATGTATGACTTATATGTACAAGTGCAATCCTAGGGTGTCTCTGGACACAAGTGTTTTCTTAGAAAACTTTGGGTAAACATAACTTTAGACATAAGCATGGCTTAGGATATGTTCCTTTATCGAAATTAAAGGAGAAGACCTAAGTTAGAAATACATGCATATTAGTGGGGCATATATATTTTTATAAGAGACTCGATCTAAGACACAACTATATCATATACTGTGTCTAATTGACAGTCAGAGGTTATATATATGCTAGATCCTGTGTAATATTTTAAAATTAAGTAATGAGATTTATAACCAGGTCCTAGATTATGTTAATATAGTCATCCTTATTCGAAAACATGTTTTTAGTGAAATTCAAACTCTAAAAGTGATGAGAATCAAGGATCTACTCAAGCTACATAAGCTTTTAAACAAGGGAGACATAAAAGAAGGGCTCATGGAGGTTACAAATATTTCCAATCAAATGCCAAAATTTGTTGAAAATCTATTAGAGAATATTGGATGACCGTTGACAAAGAGTAGAGCAAAAGAAGGTAAAAGAAAAAGCTCTCCATAACTTAATGATAGATCTTTATGCAAAAAATGAAACTTTTCTTCTTTAAGACTGAATTCAAGCTTATAATATTGATTCAAGTAAAGGAACAAGCTATGGAAAGAGGAAACATAATGTATTTGATGCCATTATCATGTTGGTGTCAGGCATTGGTCTTGCGCTGACTTTGGAGATTGGAGAAATTGAAGTAAATCAACATTAGAGTAGTACTTATGATCGGTGTCAGAATCATTTATTTTGAGTACCTTAAAGTTCCAAAAGATAACTGACATCATTGTAGAAGCTAAACAAATGCCAAACTCACATATTAGATGTTTTAATTTTTTAATTTCATATTTCTATATAGATAAGGATTGAATTTTTAAAAGCTATTTAGTTGTTAAGACTATAGTTCCTGGTATTTTATGTCTATAAAAAAGTTATCTTATTAACGTAATTGACAAATGGTATTATTGATTAAAGAAGCTCTTATTTTAGGTTTATTAATAACTTACGAGCTTATTTCGCTTGCTAGTTATGATAACCTCATAATCATATCATTTGTATTCTAACTTTTCTATAAGTGTGGCTACTAAATCAAGCTTGTCTAAAGTTCAAAATTTTCTAACTCATAATCCAAATAATGCAGACCTCATAGGAAAGGAGAAATGTTTGTTAGATTTATATTTGCAAACTATTCATAACCACTTTACTTTTATTAAGAAAAGATCAAGAATTGGTTGGCTTAAGGATGGAGATCTCTGCATAAAACTCTTTTTCAATATAGAGTTAGCAAGGAAAAAATAGAAACATAATTTGTTCAGTTATCTTAAGTGATGAATATGAGTTGAATGACCATAATTCCAGTCTTCTGGAAACTTCAAACTTCTTTTTTAATCTTTTAAGATCAACAAAACCTTTTGAATCTTCCCCATCTCTACTAAGGAGTTTCATTTCAAAGAAAATCCCTGCTAAAATTGCTACTTTTTTTTGTTGCACCCATTGAAGACAAAGAGATTGTGGATATAATTTTCATGCTTAATGGACTACAAGAACCAGGACGAGTTAGTTTAAATGAACTTTTCTATCAGAAGTCTTAGGATGTTGTTGGTAAAATGATATTAGATACAACTCATGAATTTTTCAAAATTGGTAAATCGTTGAAGAAGATTAACAAAACCTTCATTTGTTTGACTCCTAAGGTAACAAATTCAATAATTTTTAGTGATTATAGAACCATTTCTTGCACAAATTTTCTCTATAAGATTAACTTTGAGTTGCTTGCTACAAGGTTGAAAAAGACTGTTAATTATCTTATCAATAAAAATTAAGGTGCTTTTATAGAAAATAGATAGGTTCAGACAACATACTACTTGTTCAGGAATTGATTAAGGGATACTTTAGAAAAGGCTCTTCAGCAAATTGCTCTATTAAGGTTGAATTTAACAAAACCTTTGATAGCATTAATTGGATTTCTTGTTTCATCTGCTAGAAGTGTTTGGTTTTCCTAGAAAATTCATATTATGGATTGAGGAATGTGTGAAAACTATTTCCTTTTCTATTTTGGTGAATAGCATTCCTTCTAAGCTTTTTAAAGGTGCTAGATGTATAAGACATAAGGATTCATTATCTCCATGCCTCTTCTTCTTATGTATGGAAGCTCTTTCTTTATCTATCAAGCATAATGTCAGTGTGAATCCAACATTCAGGTCTCATTACAAATGTGGTAAGATATCCTCTGTTGATCTTTATTTTGCTGATGATTTGCTTCTGTTTTGCAAAGCTCATTTGGCCGCGGTACCAATTCTAATGGATTCTCTTCAAGTTTTTAAAAGAATTTCAGGGTTAGAATTAAATTTCAATAAGAGTTACTTCCTGATCTCTGAACTAATCTCGATTATGGAACCTTACATTTTTAGTATTACTGGAATGAGTAGAAGGAAGCCTCCTTTCTTGTATCTAGGCCTCCCTATATCCCCAAGAAGGTTGAGATTTTCTGAATGTTTTCCTTTATTGAAAAGATACATAATAGACTCTCTTCTTGGGTCAAGCAATCACTTTTTTATGCGGGAAAACTTTAATGGATTAAATCTAGCCTATCTTTTAACACCTCATACCCAATAATGGAATTGACATACTGAGTGTTACAATATTCTTAAATACCTAACATTTCGAACTACAACATTTTCTATTCAAAACCTCATTATTCTAGCAATTACTATTCACTTTATAAAAATTTCGATAGAGCTTTCTCTATATTTGCTTAAAATCTCCTGCAAGAAACTTCAATACACTTCTTATGCATGTTACTCAACTATCTATCTCTATGTCAAACTCCTTGGCAAAATAATTTACCCATCCTTCAGTACATTTTAACTAATCTAAACCAAATTTCATACATAACTTTTATATATAATTCACAATAAAATTATGTAAGATCCATCACTTCTTTATGTGTACATGTCCTAACAAAAAATAAAATAAAATATTGTAGTACACCCACCTCCAAGTCTTCTGAGATCGTCTATATGACTCTAGTCTTATAGTAGGTCCACCATAACTTTCTTCTAATTCTCTTTAAAACCTACACATGGAAAGAAAATCCACATGCTAAGCTATAGACTTACTGATGTTCAAACAATTCTATTTCTTTTTATTTAATTTAATTCATTCCATCATAACATGCATAACATATAATATTTTTCAAATATAAATATCTTCACTTATTTCCAAGCATAAATAAGCATTGAAAATCAATTTATGAAATATAAGCATGTATCTATTATAATAATCCATATCTAAGTCCACAATGATCAATAAATTGTACAATCAATTACTATTTTCATTTAAAGTTCTTTAATCATTAGTCATGCATTTATATTTTTTCCTATAATTGCCCCAAGTAAAGTCTAACATAATTGCATCCCGAGCCAAATAAACAAGATTTTAAAATACAAGATTGGATTCTCAGAACCTTACAGTCCTTATATATATATATATATATATATATATATACATATCAAGACTGAGCTTTCGGAACTATGCAGTTCATAACACAAATCAAATATCTTACACCAGAGCCGAGCTCTCAGTCATACAGTCTGATAACATATATCATGACATAGTAGTATTACTAACTCCCTAATTGGCATGCCAATCTTATTACATTCCTCCAATTCCTATCTATTTTACTAGAGGCAAGTCTAATTAAATTCCATTGAAATTTAATGATAAAAACTCATAATAGCCAATTCAAGCTATTCCATATTCGGCCAAAGTAAATGTCACAACTTAATGTCATTTTTGCTTTATTATTTTTTTAATTTAGCTCATATAACATTCAAGACATATTCATCTTCCAATTAGTCAAAAATAATATGGATATCAAGATTCCAAATTCAAACATATTATATGGCAATTGGGGAAAATACAAATTATAAGTTCAAAATCCAAGTTAATCACATATACTACTTTATTTACAATCCAATTAAATATTTATAAAATTTCATAAATCCCTAATTTTATCTTAAGAACCCTAAATTATCTAATACACAATTTTTAGGGAAAAATAGAATTGCAAGAACACATATCAAATTGATCTCCAATTCTTCAAATTAAACTTCCATAAACTTTAGTTTCACCATCAATTCCTTATTCCTTCTCTTTCTCTTTCTCTCTCTCCTTCAATTCATCTTCTTTATCTTCATAATGTTGCATAACAAATTCAATTTCATGCATTTTATCATTAATACATGTAATTACACCAAAATCATGTACTAAAAACAATAAAAACTCCATCAACTTACCTTATTAATTTTAAGGTACTATTCATCAAAAGCACCCATATACTTTTTCTTCATCTTTTCCCAAACTTTTTGTTGATATAGTAGGTTTAGGGATCTTAGGTTGATTATTTTGTGTTTAATAGTTGATTTGAGTTTAAGGATAGAAAAAAGTTGGCTTGAAAGTAGAAGACAGTGAAAGAAAATGGAGAAAAGAAGAGAAGGGTTGTTCTCGGCAATCTTTGGTGAAGAAAAGATGCCTAACATATGTTCAATATCTTCTATGCGAAGATGTTCAATTTTCAAAAGGTCTTCTTGACCGGTATTCAAAAGGTCTAACAATGTATGTATATTGGACCTTTTTAGGCAATTATAAATCTTTGGAGTCAATTTTGATTGGTCAATAAAAATATATTTCAATACCATTTGTTTTTTATTTTTCCTTAGTTTCGTCAATCTATCATGAACAATAAACAGGGGTAAAGTAACCTTGTGGTAATTTTTTTCTAAATGTAAATCTTCTTCTTCTGCATACAGAAAAGGAATGAATAAATCAATCAAATTTTGTGAGGCTTCATGAAGTGCTTCTTTAGGAGTTAAACTTCCATTTATCAGGTTATAGATTATAAGTTCATAACCCTAGCTCATTCCCATTTTGGGCGGAACAGATCTACTAATTCTTTGATTCTAGTTAGTAAGAGGGATCTTGAACTAAGAAATAGATTCTAGTTATAATA
>JANIIA010000004.1:58768966-58785288 GCA_027478495.1 Erythroxylum alaternifolium | reverse complement strand
CAAAAATTCACTATTCGCTACTTATGTGCATATATGAATGCATGAATATGTCAATGCAATATTAAACACTCCTAACCCGTGCCAAATAACCAATTTACCCTTCCCATAGGTGAGGGGATGTTACAACTTTGATGTTAGATTAACCCACTTAGAGTATAAAGAAACTATTTAATACAAAAATCAACATTAGAATCTAACGAAGCTTAATTGTTACTTAGCCAAATAAAAAAATAATTGTTCATCAAGTAAACTTCGAGTCCCTCGCGCGCGTCGCCTACTTAAAAACATAAATCTTTTATCTCATAGAAACCTATGATAACTCAAAGTTATTCTTTAGATACATTTAACTTCAGAAAAGATGAGAAGCAATTGTCCTTTGTCCGTGCATTGGAGGGAATAAAACAAAACTTCTACCAGGTAAAGTAACTCATAAATGATAATGAAGTAGAAAAAGATATTCAATTGCCTTTCAAAGCTTACTTGGAAAGTTTAGAAACAACCGTACGCCTCACGCTGAATTCAATCTCCTTGACCCAGTTGACCCTTTTGTAAATAAGCACCATGAGAAAGAAAGATCCAAACTTTAAGAAAGTTATAACCTATGGCTAACATTTCTCTGAGAAACTAGACATAAATTAAAGACTGAAACTTTAAAGGATATAATCCCATTTTCATTACCATTGTGAAGAAAAAAGGATAATGCAGGAAGTGGATCAGCTAACTTCTTCGATCTTTATGGAATAGATGAGACAGAAAAGTAGCTGAACAATGAAGGAGAAACCTTACTCATAGAGAAAGCAGAGTATTGGGAAATAACAATGAATAGTACTCACAGATCGAGCATTTCTTCTTCCTTACCAGAGTTGAGAGCGATCTCTTCTAGAGGAAAGCTTGTCATTTAGTGGATCGTAGGCACTTGCATCATAACAAGAAAAAGAAAAACAAGAATATTAGGATATTAGGATATTACAGAGAGATGTTTTGTTAGGTTTGTAATAAGTTGAACAAATCTCTAACTGACCTAGCATCGCTCAAAGCCTCAGAAGATGTGACCATAAACTGTCACTAGGGAGAGAAAGAAAGGGCTTTGTGAATACATTTAAGGTCGAACCTTCAAAAGTTTCAGTATAGTGAGAATTTGATGGCTCTACAGAATAAATTGGGGTCGTTTGATGATGGTAATAAACTGGGGCCATTAGATTAGGAGATGTATAATACTTAATATATATTTTTTGTATGTCACGAGTGTGACTTAGTGTGACATGTTAAGTCACACCCATGAGATCTTCTTACATGAGTGATTTAACATGTCACACCCATGAGTCCAGCCACTAAGAAACCAACCATTAATCAAGAATTCGAGCAATATTTTTCTACGCTTATGTTGTAATTGGATAAAGTCCAGCTCAACCCTCCATATGTGTATATGACCAATAATACTGAAGATGAAATGTAAAAATGGCATGCTCATTGTTATCTTCTTGTAGGAATAATGAAATGAAGAGTTTGGCTTTCATCATCTTCAGACTTCTTCCGGTTATACCGTCCCGATGAGCTTTTTTGAGAAGAAAGAAAAAATGCAGGTCTTAATTGGCATTCTGACAATTCTGCTAAACCATGTTTGAAGCGGTTTCACATTCTGTATTGATGTGGAGTAGAATACAATGATCTAAGTCCAGCTAGCTAATGCCATTTTTATATTGTTGGATGCTTTTTCTTCTTTAGATCGACATTTTGCCTATTCTTTTATTTGTCATAGCAATCGAAAAATAGAATGAAACTGATCATGTTACTATTAAGTGGTATTAGGTGACAAAGAGTACGTAAAAGGAGCTATAATTCATCAAAAAAAATTCAATTTAAATGCACCAATCGGGAATCAAACTTGGGTCCGTACCATGACAAGGTACTATTCTACCACTAGACCACTGGTGCCTTGTTGAGTCACTCTCAATAATTAAATTAATAATATACTTACTTTCATTAAAAGCAAAACAATGATAATGGAAACTAAGTGGAATGAAGAGGAAGAGCCAATTTAAGTTAGAAAGTGAAAGGTGGAAGAAATCTTATGACAATAGCCAATCAAAACCAACTTATTAACAATTGAAGAAACAAAAAATCAACACAACCCCTTTTTTTGGGGTCTCTTCATTTCCCAAACACTCCCCAAAAGAATCTCTTAAATTAACAATTAAATTAAATAAACATCACAAAATTAAAAGTACACTTTCTTTGAAAAAACGAACTAAAAATGTTCAAGAAATCAATGCTTTGATGCCACTCCGGATCAATGGTCAGTCAAACTCAACATTGTGGAAGATCAGAAGGTGGTGGTGGTAACTTCTGATTTTGTTGCGGACCATTCAATACCACCCATGCCATTCTCAGTCCCCAGCTGGTGTGCACATCAAGGTGGCAATGCATAAGCCACACTCCTGTTTAACAACAGCAAATCATATGTTAGTTATTCGGAAAAACATGGTTTTTGCAGAAATTTATGATTCCAGACCTGGATTATCTGCGAGGAAGCGTATAGCAATCCAACCACCAGCAGGAACACCTGCAGTGTTCCTCTCAACAGGGTCAACAAGATTAAAGCTCCTAGGGTCTTTGTTGGGATCATAATTACCAAAGCCTTGTCCAACAACAAAGAAGTTGAATCCATGCAAATGAAGGGGGTGGCTTTCTGCACCAAGAATGCTCGTGTCCTGCAACACCAACTCCACACTTGTGTTGAACTTGAGAACCAAAGCTTTTGTCCCGTTAGTAACCATAGTATTGTTCGGTGGTGTACCCGTATAGTTAAATGGCATTAATGGATTCTGAGGAAAATCTGAGGTGAAGACACCATTTGATCTTCCAAAGAAGTATGATTGCAGAAGAGGAACAGTTGGCAGTGGAAAGGAGATATTGTTAACGGAAGCAGCAAATTTAGTTCCATTAGGTCCTTGACAAGTTGTGTTCTGATCACAAGGGTGGGTTCCAAGTCCAACTGTGAAGAAGAATCTCCTGTCAACAGTTTGTGGTACAGTGGCAGTGAAGTTCATGTTGTTTAAGCTACGAAATTTCCTGGTGAAATTAGCCGCGAAGCTTGTAGAGTTGATCGGGGGCAATGTTGGTTTGAAGGTTGGAATCTTTTTGTGATGGACTGATGAAGGATGCTTGTATTCGAGTATTCCTGCGGTGGACGTATTGTCAAATGTTCCTCTGCCGGTGAAGTAAGGTCTAGTGGCCATCAAAAAGGTGGCATTAGGAAAATGAGGTTTGGTTTTGAGCAGAACGTTGGTGGTTTGGCCTGGTGTTATGAGGAGCGTGTCGGTGTCGAAAGGTTTGACATAGACAGCGTCAGCTTCGACAACGGTGAGACTGTGATTGGCGATGCTGAAGAAGAGCTCTTCATTGAGCGCAGCATTGATAAGTCGGAGAAGGTATGTTTTTCCTGGCTTTACCTTTAGCTTGAAGGTGTCTGTGATCATCACAAAGAGTCAAGAACCTATATATTACGTGTGTAAAGGCTAACTGAAACACTATACCTGGAGAAGAACAGTTGTAGAAAGGTCCAGGAAGGCCATTAATGGTATATGCATCAGAAACATTTGGACCTCCTCCAGTCCGAAGAGCTTGGGCAATGACAGCCTCAGGGTCAACATTAAACCACTCTCCTGAAACCCAAATGCAAGAGATTTAAGATTATACATATCCAAAAGTTTATGATCAATGTTTTACACATAAAAACTTGAGTTTTTACCCAAAAGTATGGGAACTTCCTTGTATGGTTTCTCAAAGGGGTAGGATTCATTAAGACTGGGAAGAATAATAATGGGTCCGTAGATAGATGATCGTAGCCATGAAATGTGAGCATGCCACAGGAGTGTTCCTCTCTGCCCAGTGATTGTGAAGTTGTAAGTATATGACTGCCCATTTTTTATTGGACATTGTGTGACATAGGCAGGTCCATCAGCCCAACAGGTTCTAAGCTGCCTCACTCCATGCCTACACAACCGTAACATTGTTGGTTTCTTGCAATGTAAGAGATTACTATACTTAAACTAGTGATCCATTTATTTTCTTTTCTTACCAGTGAATGCTAACGTTGTAGGAGACATGATTAACTACCTTAACGACAACTCTGTCACCTACTCTCGCTACCAATCGAGGCCCTGGGAGCTCGCCATTCACTGTCACAACACTCCTTGTGTTGCATAGTCTTGTGATGTTTTTGTACACGATCTATAATTCAAGGAAGATGGAAAAAGAAAACACGATTAGATATAGAAAATATAGAAACAAAAGGTGAAACCAAGTCCAGGTTTCCTTTAGGAATGTACATTGAAAGTGTAATGCCTTGTGATGCCCATTGTAGTTTCTGGCAATAGGAATAAGACGTTCAACTGAAGCAGCAAAGCTGAAGTGGTAACAAACAAGGAAAGACGGTGGTCACCCATCTCTCTCTCTTTCTCTTTGTCTTAGTATTTGTTCGGTGAATAAGAAAGTAAGGCAGTGGATGTGTAAAGCGTGGGAAAGTGAGTGATTATATAGAGAGGAAATTAGGTGACATGTACAAGGTTATCATTTAGAACACAAGGAATGTTTTTGGCGTTGAAACTAACTCTGCTTAAAGATATGGTAGAGATTGTCACCTTTTAGTTTTGTCTCTTGAGCTTTGCTTTTCTTTGGTTAAGCTTAATTTTAAAGTGTTCATTAAGCAAGGTTTTTCTTTAATTACATGAACATAATTTTGATTGCTTGCATGGTCTCCAATTATAATATGAAATTAGCTAATGAATTGGAATTGGGTTATTTAGATTTTATTATGGATATTTGAAAGTTTATTAAATACAAATTCAAAAATAATATAATTTTTCTATCATAAAAAAATAAATTAGGTTATTTTATTTTATTTTCAAAATTAAAAATTAGGATTCGATAAAAAAAAGATTAGATTATAGTCTTGAACTATGGAAATACTTAGTATGATTCAATTATATGATTGATTTTTTATGGTTATTAATAGTCATTTTTAATAAAAATTTTATTTATTAAAATTTTATTTCCACTATTTATAATAAGAATAGTTAACGAGGATGAGCCTTGTAGCAACTGGTAAAATTATTTTTTTTGTGACTAAAAAGTCATAAGTTCGAGTCATGAAAACAACATTTTTGTACTAAATGCAAAAAAAAGGTTGACATACATTGATGACCCTCCTACAACTCTCACAAAGGAAGGAGTCTTGTGCATTGAGAGTATGTTGTATTTGTGCTTGTTATAATAAGAATAATTACTAATCACCATTAAAAATTGCTTATAAAACTATTTCTTACCTCCAAATGTTTTAAGCAATGATTAAAAAACTCAACCGATTTGGCTAATTCAACCGTTAAAATCTTCAACAATTTATCTTTTCGATTTAGTTTTTGACTTTCTGATTCAATTTACTTTAATAAATATTATTTTTAAAAATCAAATTTTTATTTAACAATATTTTTAATTAAATTTTAAATTTTTAATAAATAAAAATAATTTCTTTCAATTATATTTTAAATTTTAAAATTTTAGTTAATTTTATGATGTACAAACTTTTAAATTTTAAATTTTTAGCTTATAAACTGTATCACTTTTAAAACATTAGTTTTGAGGTCTATTAAATTCCGGTTAAGGCATGATTGTACTGGTACTCTATTCACTCTTCCCAATTGCTTTGGTCCAAGTAGGCATTTTTTCATCATAGATTGCCTTTCGGATGAATTATTTCAGATTTCAATAATGTCGCCTCAAAGTACAAATCCCCAAAAAAAGCTTGGAAAGAGCATCGCTTTTCCTTTTACTTTGTTTATATTAAACGGCTTATTTAAAACTCAAATTTACTTCAATCGTTTAACTTTATTATTATAATGGAAAGGAATTAAATTACATTTAAGTTAATCCATATGTAAATAATAATGATATTTCAACCTAAAATATTAAGATATTAGGTAAGATATATTATATGTATTAGTTGTTACAAGCAATGTTTTAAAAACTCAACTAATTAACCGTATAAATTTTGAACTATCTCACTTTTTTATTCAAATTTTAATTTTTTGGTTTGATTATTTTAATAATTTTTGTTAAGAATCAATAAAATTATTAATTAATTAGTTAATTTTTGTAAATTAGTAAATTCTTATAAATCAAAATAAATAAATAAAATTTTCAATTAAGCTTCAAATTTATTGATAAGTAAAAATTTTAATTATATTTCAAAATTTTAATTTTATTTAATCTTTAAACTGTTTTATGATGGTCTAATACCGATCAAATATTTTAAGCCTTAAATTTCTGGTCTTATTGATTTAACTTTTAATTTGGTTTTTCAAATATTGATTAAAAGTTAGAACAATTCCGCATAGTTGGAAAATTAATCTTACTATAAAAACCGACATGGTTGTACTATTACCAAATTTGGTTGAATTAATGTAGCTTATAAGTGGAGTTGGGGCAGTTGGAATTTGGAAACCTTAAACATGTACTTGAGTTTGACAATCTTATTACCGTATTTGCAAGGTAGTTCCTACTTTCACCTGGGGCCGTTTGTCACCACCTGTTTTGTCTTTGAAACTAAGGAATAGTTTGTGATTCTCATGTCAAGCAAAGCTCTTGATAGGATGTTCACGTCCACAACTAGTCTAGATCAAAACATTACTCGCTGGCGTCAAATTCGAGACGTTGCAACTAATTAAGAATTGACTCGCTCTTCTTCACGCAGTCACACACCCCCATCTTTGATTGTGTTCAATATCGACAGAAGCATCCGTACTCTCTTTCTTTGGGCTTTTTTTTTTCATTTTATTGTTTTGTGTCTGTTGGTGAAGTTGATTACTTGCAGATAACTCATCGGAGGAGAGTGATGTCTCATCTAAACAATCCCACATAAAGTTCATTTTCAGGATTTTTGGTTCGACTGTTCAATGTTCAATGTTTTAGGTTAACAGGTCACCCAGTCCTGTAAGGAGTTCCCGAAAGTTAGGAAGTACACTTCTATTGTTTGGGTCAAAAAAGGTGTAATTAAAACCCCACTATGAGTGTTCATATAAACAATCTTGGTGGCACAGGAGTCAGGAAGGGCTTGGTCTCTGGTCAAAACTGATCCTGTTCTGCAGGAGCTTCTTACAACTTGGGTTAAATGTTAAAACTAATCCTGACTATCTAGACAATCCCATCCTACCACAGTTTCACTCCCATCCCATCAAGAACTTGTTTCTTTTGAGCAAAGAAAGAAAGTAAAACTTGAGTGGTTCACGTATAAATAATTGTAGCTGGAACAGCATTATCAATCTAGAGACTAAGTGTCAGTTCCAGGAATTAAACCTGTCATTTTTGCTTACTGCTATATCTTTACCAGTAAACTACGCACTATCTGATCATTGGATTTCCAAACGATTCTTCCCCAGCTCTTGGTTTCTGATAAAGATTTAATCTTCTTTTTTTTTTGACAGTCCACGTTATGGGCCTCCTCCTGTCCTCCATTCTTAAGTAAAATAAAAGATTCCAATCTTTTTGCCAGCTAATGAAACTCATTGCCCTGACAATGCAATCATTGAATAGTTGAATACCCACAAAACACATTCAATTTTTTTTTCCAACGTCAAACAAAGAGTAGTTCAATCCAATATTAAGATTCAAAAAAAAAATGAATACTTGACAGAACAGAGTACACAAGAAGAAAACGAATACCAAAAAAAAAAAAAAGGAAAACCACTGCA
Organism: Erythroxylum alaternifolium; assembly: GCA_027478495.1. Lineage (NCBI taxonomy): Eukaryota > Viridiplantae > Streptophyta > Magnoliopsida > Malpighiales > Erythroxylaceae > Erythroxylum > Erythroxylum alaternifolium. The sequence continues at coordinate 58,777,540 of JANIIA010000004.1, read as the reverse complement.
CTGAGACTAAAGAATATGAACCTACGAATGAATCATTCTAACAACTATCGTAGAACCTCCTTACAAGCGCTTGTCTTAACAAGATACCAAAGTGCTTGAGAAGCTACACACAAGCTTCCCGTCGTCGTGTCGGCATGGAGAAGAGAACGTCGAGATCAGGCGGCTGAAAATAACCGTTTTTGGGTGGGGCCCGCTTCTTCACAACCGCCGATTTCTTCTTAGGCGTTGGAGGGCAAGCCAATGCCGTCGTAATACGGCATTTCGGAGTAGTGCACTCTTCCTCCTCCGACATGTCGGTTCTCTGATCCACCTCCATAATAACAGTAGAGACTAGAGAGAGAGAGAGAGAGTAGAGAAACGGGTTACAAGCTGAAAAATGAAACGTCTTATAAGTTTTGAGTTTTTGAATGAAAATTTGAATTGGGAGAGAAAGCGTGGGAAACTTTTTGCTGAGACCAGATTTGGTATTTAGATCTAGCGGTGAGCGTTGGTTGACAGCTGGAGGGAGCTTACGTGGACAGCTAAACCGTGGGGTTCAAGTCGGCGATTGCGCGGGAAAATTGCCATTGCTTTGAATCTGGACCGTCAATTTACTTTGAATCAGAATCAACGGTGCCGGTTTCCTGTTCTCCCTTCGTGGCCTGGAATCTATATTTTTAACATAGATAAATATGTACTCATGGGCTTCTGACTATCAACTTCCCGGGCACAATATAAATGTTCATGGGCCACACTATGACGGACCACTTTGACTATATTATAATTGATGAAATAAAATAAGATATTTAAGATTTAAAAATTTTAATCTATATTAGACTGACATAAAATAGTATATAGTAAAAATTGTTCAAAATTAGAGAATTTAAAATATAAAAAAAGGATTTTATTTTTACTTATCAAAGAAATTGACGTTTAATTGAAAAAGAAAAATGTTAGATAAAAATTAATTAATTAAATCTGGTTTATAAAAAATAGACAAATTCATAAAAATCAGCCAATTAATTAATAAATCTATCGATTTTAATGATAAAATATTTTAAAATAAATCGAACTAAAAAATTGGTCAATTCAAAATTTTTACGATTGAACCAATCGAACCAATTCTACTTGTAAGTGAAGTAATTAACCTAATTCTAATTTTATAATTTACCTTAGGAAATAATAGATTTATATATTCTTTTTTATTTTTCATTAAGGGGTATTTCAAATGAACATGTATCTCTCCAATTTAATTAATTCATAAAAATCTATAATAACTTCATATGTTTTTAAGTTCTCATAATTTGTGAAATGGAGGCGCATCAATTCTATTAGTTTATTCATTGATGGAACTGACACATGGCATAGTTTGAAGTATATTATGTAAATTCATTGGAAATATGTACATATTAAAAAATTTAATAGTAAATTATTAAAAATGATTCCAAAATCCAACGGCATAGGAAAGAAGTCTCTTGTGTTGAAATCTTGAATTTTAGTATTTTAAATTTCTAAAAGATTTTAAATTTTAAATTATCACATGAATTAAGTTCATTACTCAATTTATATTTTTGTTCAAATGATTTATCTTAAATATGTGATATATTTGAGTCTTTTAAATTCAAATCTGTAATTATTTTTTAATTTAAATTTATTCAAATGATGTAATATATAAATTATTGTATACTTTAACGATTAATAAATCTAATTAGAAGTTCCACTTCTTAATAAAATTTTACTTTTTTATTGAGAAGGTAAAAGTAACGTTTTAAAAACTATATCAAAAATTAAATCGGTAGGATAAGAGATTTAAGATTTAAATTAGATCATTATAAAATAGCTAAAGATTGAATAAAATTAAAGAATTTAAAATATGTTTAAAAGAGATTGTCCTTATCTATCGAAGAATTTGAAGTTTATTTAAAAAAGAGATTATTAAATGAAAATTAATTAATTTATAAGAACGTATTAATTAAAAAAAATTAAATGATTAATTGATAAATTCATTAGTTTTTAACAACAAAAGTATTAAAGTAAATTAAACATAAAAATTGAAAACTGATTCAAAAAATTAAACAATTCAAAAATTTTATAATTATACCGACTAAACTGGAAAAGTAAAATACGAGATTAGTTTGGCAATGACTCAAAGATACTTAAATGCAACCGAACCAGAAAGGAATGAACCCCATGGGCCAGTGTCATGTGCTCGATGAGTTAACATTTCAAGTTCTAGACGGGCTCACCAACCCGAAAAATGTGTCCCACCATGGACGGTCCTTTTTGTTTCTATTTGGAGATGCAGATAATACAGTAAGATATTGGGGTTTTTAGGGTATCTAGGACCTCTAGGGGTTTGGTTCAAGACGATGAGGAGAGTCAGAGGAGGCAGATCGAACCGCTCCATTACTCGTGAATTAATTTCCGACACTCAAAAGTGTTTCCCACGTGTCACAATGCTCTTGTCGTGGCCCACTTAATAAATGGTTGACTTTTGAACAAACGTCCACGAGGATTTGGTCTACTCCATGCAAACCTAAGCCCACTCTGCCAGTCAACCCACACATTGTCTTTATCTTTTTGTGGGGTTTGAGGTTGAGGATTCCCAAAGTCAAAGCCATGTAAAGACACTAACTTCCCTCACTTTGAAGCAACCACTCGGGATCGTCTTCTTGTGTTCAAGATAGATTTTTCCTATCTTTGTATGTATATATTTATTATTATTATTAAATGAAAATATTAATAAAGTTATTAATCTCATAACTTTTATGAGATGATACAAACAACATGTACTTTAAGCTTTGACTATGTCTGATTAGGTAAGCTTACATTCCATTTTTAATGTCAAGAAATTAAACTATCTAGACAGATTGGGAGGATTAGTGTTATGGTACATTAAACCTAACATGATCATATCTTTATTTATATTTGATCCATGGAAGGAAATCAGGTTTGGCTCAAAATATTTACTAAAATTATTCCAAAGAGAATAATTAAGATCAATATTTTAAAAAACAAATCGGAAGTTAAACCAGTAAAGTAAGAGATTTAAGATTTAAGAGGTTCAATCATAATTAGACTATTGTAAAACCGGCTAAAGATTAAATTAAAGAATTTGAAATATGATTGAAAGAGATTATTCTTACGTATCGAAGAATTTGAAGTTTAATTGAAAAAATAGATCGTTAAATAAAATTAATTAATTAATTTTAGTTTATAAGAACTTATTAATTTACAAAAATTGAACTATTAGTTAATAAATTAATCAGTTTTTAACAATAAGAGTTATCAAAATAAATTAAATCAGAAAGTTCAATAGTTCAAAATTTATGCGGATGAACCAACTAAATCGGTTGAGTTTTTTAATTATTGATTAAGACCTTAAAAGATGCATTAAAGAAAATCTCCAAGGATGACTCTTGCTTTGGTTGAAATGGGGTCGTGGGTCAGTTGGGAATGGACCACATCAAATTCATATAGTCCCGTAAGAACAAGTGAAGACAAAGAAGACACTGAAACTTCAGGGCCATTGAAATGTGTAAGAGATAAAGTAGTGTAAAAATGTGATGAAGCCCTAGCCATAGGACCATGAAAGGTTAAGGGCTACTCTTAAATCACCTATCCTTGTCCGCTGCTAAAAAGAATCACCATCTTTTTACCTTGGCATGCAAATGACCAAAGTTGCATCTTCCCACAAATATTACCCATGGAGTTTTCCTGAATTTTTGACATAACATGTGGCTGAAGAATCATTGAAGATGACCCAATAGGCCAAATCCCAACAATTCACTTTCCTGTATCTGTTAAAAGTTAGTAAGAGTTAAAATAGGAAAGCAACAACAGATGAATGTTGCTTTTAAAAGTCAAGAGGGTATCTACACGTCACAACTTCCTTCTATTCATCTACTCCACTCTTCTCCTCCCCTTCACTAGCCCTATGCTTCTACTCGCTTCTTGTCAAATTCTATTGGATTCTTGTTCTGAGCTGTAGAGGTAGATATAGTATTCATTTTGATGCAAAACCCGGTAGATTTGTGTTAGGAACAATAATGGAAGCTTGGTTTGGAATAACAGAAGATGAGGCTGTGAGAGAGCTTTTTGGCAATCAATCACCTTTGTTTGTGTTGCCTGAGGAGAAAATTGAACCCGAAACAGGTTCTGTCAATGAACAAGCCATAAGCCAGCTGCTAACTTCCACTCTTTACTCAGGGCCAACAATCCAAGATATAGAGAACGCCTTATCGACGACAAGCAGCAGAAGAGACCCGTTCCAATTATTTTCACAAGCCAGGTTTGACATAATTTTCTTGGAACTCTGTTCTTGCTAAAATGTGAACGCTTTAAAGTTTTCCTTTTCTGTCACAGAGTCTCGACACTGGAAGGAGGACTGAGTAAGTTTGAGAACAACAAGTATACACTTAAACTGAAAAGCTGTGGCAATGGGTTGGCCGATGATGGCTACAAATGGAGGAAGTACGGTCAAAAAGCTATCAAGAATAGCCCCCATCCTAGGTAATCACTCCTCCTTTTTAACATCAGCTCATGAACTTTTTTCCTCGGAGCATCTTCTCAAGTCAAAGAGGTTGACTTAATGAATTGCGTATGCGACTAGGGAATTGCCGAATAAGACAATCCTACACTATTCATTATGTCTTCCCATAGGTGCTAGAGAAGTGACAGAGAGAGATCTGACATGACCAAAATCATTGCTTGCAATCCTTCTTTTTTCAGCTGATGTGAGTTATTGCCTAAAGATACTTTCTTGTGATGGGAACAGGAGCTATTACAAGTGCACGAACCCAAGATGCAGTGCAAAGAAGCAAGTGGAAAGGTCAAGCGAAGACGAAGACACATTTATCATAACCTACGAAGGACTTCATTTGCACTTCATGTACCCATATTTTCTGTTGGATCATCGGCCACCACCCAAAAAGCCCAAAAGAACCATCTCAGAATCAGAATCCAAGTCCCACGAGAGCTCGGGACCCCCGCATGATTCGCTCAATGATGATCACTCTGCCTCGGACACCATTATTATGGGTCCTCAAGGGTTGCTTGAAGACGTTGTCCCTTTCAGGATTCGCAATCCCACAGGCAACATAGTGGCTTCCACTTCTTCGTCCTGTTCTTCTCACCGCTCTCCTCCGACCTCACCTTCGTCTCTGTCTTGGTCTCCAACCCAATCCTATTTATGCGAATGGCATGCCAATTGAGGCTAGAAGTTGATACAAGTCTCTCTCTGTTCGTTGTTTCCACTGTCATCAAGTAATTAAACGTGGGTTAATAATGTGAAAACGTGCTTGGATTAATGGTGTCTCTGATGGTTTTTCCATTTGGAATAGTTAGACAGATCATATGTAGGAGAAAGAAAAGGATGGGACATCTAATCCACAATGTTATAATACAAATATTGAAAATTAACATCTATATTCAGGAGTTTAGAATATACAGCTTATGATATGGAAATTTTAAGTCTTGTTAACGTTGATTTGGGGTTTAGATTACCCGATGTGTATCCAAAATTTTTAGTTTGAAGTGGGTAAGACTTGAGGGGGCACTAGATATTCAACTTCAAATGTTCCTGACCCAAATTTCAGATCACAGGATTAATTGGCTTCTCTGATGCTTCAGGCTTGACATTTTCTTTAATGTGAAAGGTATAACAAATAAAATTTTAGAACAAGTTGAGCTCAAAAGTCTAATTTAGTGAAATTTTAAGAGTAAATTATGTGAAGACTTTGGAGAAACAAACAAATGAGGATGGTCCATGAGCATTTTGAATTCAGCCTTGGTCACAGTGACGGGTTGGTCTTGTTACTTTCACCAAAAATCTTGTCATTTCCGAGACCATAGATAGATAGATATATAGATAGATAGATAGCGATGTAAGGGAACGGATGTCCAATGCTACAACCGTACAACTTCGTTGATGGAGAAGCACTCAGGAACAAGCGGTTTGGATTAGCAAGTTGGGAGTTCCAGGAAAGACCCTTACGACCAAATCATGCAAATTTTGGTACATTGAGATTTCTGGAAGGAGACTTTTTCGAGTCTTAGGAAACAACAAAACGGTGGGGTCTCAGCAAATGATAGGTCATTGCCCTCGCAGCTGGATCCTGGAAGAAGAAGACATATAGCAGGTTTAACTTGGATCATGTAGATCATGCAACTATTCATAAAACTTACAGTTACAATGATTAGCTATCTCATTGCCCAATTACAGTCTCTCACCTTGCTTTACTACTTCCAAACCATGTCCATTCCTTTCACTTCTTTCTTCTTTTTAGTACTGATAACATTTGGTACAGATATTCTCACGTGGCGCGTTTGTTAAAACCTACACATCAACCTTATTAAGTTGTAAGCTAGTGTTTTCCACCTTCTCCAGAAGTTTGGAAAGTTTACAGTACAAAGGCATCAGCTTTTGTTGTCCTCCTGGTCTTATGAGGTGTTGCTTAAATGGTTGGAGTTTCATATACCCCAAGTAGCCTTGTCTGTCTTACCTTGTTCAGTTATCTAACTATTTCATTCGATTTTGCGCCCTGTTCATGCGGAATTTGATTATCTTTATTGCTGCTGCTTTATTAATTAGAACCTGATCCAATGTTAACAATTAGGAACTGCAACTGGTTCATATTTGCCTGAACTCTCTTGTAAGTTCTCTGTACTTCAGAATGTACTCCAACGATGTCTTATCACCAACTCGCCTTTCCACCTCAGAAGCTCTTAATTCTAAGTATAAACTGAAAGTCTCAAATCACCTTGTCTGAGGTGGGCTATCAACTAAACTTAGATGTATCCTTACTTCAGCTTTCCTGGACATCTTGCAAAAATGAGGAGCGAATTCCTGAGACCATCATACAACACAAAAGCAGTGTTCGACACCCTAGAAAATGCATCAACCACATTGTTCTCAATTTTTTTAAAAATAATTTTAAAATCAAAACCCTTAAGTAACCAAAATTGTTGAAAAGGGGTAGAATTTCTGTTGTTCTAATCACAAGAAATTTAAGCTTTTATGACTAATGTAAATTATAAAAAATGCCTCTCTAATAATGACTCTAATGCTTCACTATAATAATCAAGGTTAGGATTTCCTCCTAATATGATGAAAAGGTTTAGTGATAAGGAATTGTTCACATATGCAATTGAGTGCTTATCTTACATCAACACAACTCTCAATCCTCCCGTACTTGCATATGCTTCCACTTTATATGTCTTGAAAAACTCTATTAAGGTTAATACTAGAGCATAAGTTAAAATTTACTTGAGTTGAATGAATGATTGTTTTGTCTTATTATTCCATTTGAATCCTCTTTCTTGAGTAAAATTGTCATGAATTTCTCATTTAAAAAAAGCCTTTGATGAATTTTGATAGGTATCAACTAGCCCAAAAACTTATTTAAATGTTTTAACAATAATCCTCCATGCTCTTATGTGAATAAGGAGGATGATCCTCTCATTAGGAAGTTTTTTCAGCTATCAAAAGAAAATCAAATAGGAGCAAAAGTAAGGGATTCAAAAATAATTTTTTTTGATATATAAAAGTTATTGCATAGAATATAAGGGAGATTAACTACCTTAAAAAGCTCTCTGTTTTAAGGAATTTTGTTTATAACAGAAAATCATAGATTTTTGCTCTTTTGAAAACCAAAATTAGACTTAAAAATCTTACAATTCTTAATAAATTGGGCTTTAGATGGAAATTTATCTCTAACCATCAAGCTTATGGGTTTGGAAATTTTTCGCTGATGATGATGATTTCTTAAGGCTCTTCAGAAGAGTTTAGAGTTTATAATTGAGGGAACTCACCAATTTATCTGGGTCCAAAAGCTTAAGGCTATCAAACTTGAGATAAAAAGCCTTATGAGTAGAAGAGCTTCATCTACCCAACTAGCTATTGCTAACGTTAAACAAGAACTGATAGTTATATAAGAAAATATTACGATAGATCCAACCCTTTCTTATTGAATACTTAAAAGACTCTTTTGAGACTTTACTTGTCAACCACCAGAGACCACGATAGCCTCATGGAACAAAAGGCCAAAACTAATTGGCTTAAAGATGGTGACAGGTACATGAAATTATTTTTAACTTTATTTTGAACAGAAAATACAAATAGAATCTATTCCCTTAAGGTTCAAGATGGAAGTGAAATTACTCAACAAAGGGACCTTCCGGTGAAAGCTAGGAGATACTTTAAAAGTTTTTATGGATGTTCTCATACACAAGAAACTACTACTCCTCTTTTCTCCTTCATTAAAAAGAGGATCTTTCAGGAGCAATGTAGCACTCCATTACCCTAAGGTACGCACCGAAACGCCCGTAGGTCATTCCAACACATATCTTAAGATAAGGGAGCGCTACGTGCAATCTCTACAATACTCCACATGGCATCTCATACATTTAAATAATAAAAGCTGTAACTGTAAATCACACGATGTTTTTTTAAAAACCAAATTCTTCCTCTTTTCATTACTCAAAAAAACAATAGTTTATACATCAAATGTACAGTCTATACATACTGAAACCCTAATACAGATACTATGAAAGAGGAAGAAAATACAACAACTCCTAACTAGGTCATCCCAAAAT
>JANIIA010000004.1:58742044-58757113 GCA_027478495.1 Erythroxylum alaternifolium | reverse complement strand
CCAAAAACCCTAGCTTTTCTCTTCTCTTCCTCTCCTTCCACGACACTCTCTTTCTTTCCCTCTTCTCACACACAATTCTCTTTCTTCTATACTCTTAAAAATCACAAAAATTTCCCTTTTTCCCTTCAATATAAGCCTTATGACTTTTAACCTTAAGTGATCTTCCAATTTTGCCCTTATACCTTCTTACTTCTTCAATTTAACTTAAACCATGCTATACTCTAACTTAATCTTAATTTCTCCATTTAATACTTCTAATTCCATCAATCCAAGCAAAAAATCCTCCTAACATTGACATGCTAATTAAACTCTAAATAAAATGATTTATCTAGCAAGATCACAAAATTTATTCAAATCATGCTTAATAAAATAATTTCGGGGCCCAACAGTTTGATTTTCCTAATGTATCATTTTCATAAAGTATGTTTTCGAATATCCTCTGGTATGTTTGGGTATATGCTTTATGAGAGTGTTATGTTACACTAATTATTTGACTTAATCTCTTTTAGCTCCTTGATAGCTTTTTAATGTTTATCTTTCATTTCCTTCAATTAATTACATATAGCATCATCAAATTTCCTTTGGTCATACAATATGGTTCCCTTTGTTGGAGAATGAGAACAAAAATAAGAAATTAAGTTTCTTAAAGCATGAGAATAGGACCAAAAAGTGGAGGAAGTTTTTAAAACACGAGAATAGAATAAGAAGTGGAAACTCTTTTTCTATTCCAGCACAAAATAAAGTACTATTTTGCCTATTTATAGGCTTACAATAGATAAAAGGTTAGTACTAAATCACTAATTAAAAGATAAAATAAATATGTTGATAATTATGAAATATGGATTTGATGAGTCCCACTAACTAATTAAAGGATAAACTATAATCCTACTAAATAACTAAAGGATAAACATAATCATTATTTTAATTTTTTGAATTGTCTTCAATACTCCCCTTTGCTTCACAACTCATTGCTTCCATCAATAATTTGAATTTTTCATTCTTAGCATACAAAAGCGACTTGGTAAATATATCAGCAACATGATCAATGGTACCACAAGGTTTCATTTCAATTATTTTTCCAAATACCAATTTTTGGATGAAATGATAGCGATATCAACATGGTTCATTTTACTATGAAAGGTTGGATTTTTTGTCATAGAAATTATTGCCTTATTGTTATAAAGGATCTCAAATACACCATCTTGTTGATGTAGAAAATCAAATAATAATCTACTTAACCAAATAGCTTAACAAGTAGATGTCGTTGTAGAAATATATTTAGTCTCAAATGATAACAAGGCCACGGTTTTTTTGCTTTTTTGAACTCTATGAAATAGCACCCAAATTAAGGGAGAAAACATAACCGGAAGTACTCTTCTTATCATCCAAACAACCTACCTAATCATTATTAGTGAAACTAAATAGCTTGAAATTTGATACTTTTAAGTACCAAATTCCAAAGTCAACATTTAAAATAATATAACAAAGGACCCTCTTTGCTATCCTGAGGTGATGGATTGTTAGGTTATGCATAAATTTAGAAATAACACTTACAGAAAATACTATATCAGGTATTATATAAGACAAGTAATTCAAGCAGCAAATCATACTTTTAAAATATTTTGCTTGAACTATATCAATAATGTTATTAACTGTAAGTGTCTTATTCACATTCATAAGAGTCATAACTATTTTTGCAATTCAATATATTAAACATGTTCAACAAATTAGTAGCGTATTTCCATTGAGAAATAAAAATTTCATCAACATGTTTCGCTTTAAACCCAAGAAATAATGTAACAAACTCAAATTTGACGTCTTAAATTTTTTATTATGCAAAACTTAAATTCAATAACAATAGAGTTACAAGAATCCATATATATTAAATCATCAATATAAAGACGCACTACCAAGAAATTAGTTTTACCTTTCTTTTCTACATAAAAGGTTAGCTCATTTTTACTTTTTCAAGCCCTTTTTCCAAGAAATACAAATCAATCTTGTTGTACCAAGCTTTTAGGGTTTGCTTGAGTCCATTCAAGGCCTTCTTTAACTTATAAACTCTAGTGTTTTCATCACTGAAAAAACTTTAAGGATGAGAAACATACACCTCTTCTTCTAGTTCACCATTCAAAATGCCAGACTTAACATCAAATTGATATATTAGCAAATTCCAATTGTGCAACTAAGGCTAAAAAGTTGTTACTATTTCAAAGCTAGCCATAAGAGAAAATGTTTCATCAAAGTAGACTTCTTGCTGTTGTGAGTACCCCTTAGCAACCAAATAAGCTTTATGCTTCTAAATTGTATCATCAGCATGATATTTCGTTCTAAGCATGCATTTTAGCCCAATGACATTCTTGCCTTTTGGTGCATCAACTAACTCCCAAGATTCACTTTTTTTATAGCCAAAATTTTGTCTTTCATTGAAACCAGTCGCACTTTACTTTCTAGAACTTCATCATAATAAATAAGGTCAAAAATATATAAGAAAAAATTGCATGAGGAATAGATATCACTCAAGAAATGAAATTTCTTTGAAAGAGTATCTAGAGAAGAGTTTGCTGAAGAAGATAAAGCGTTACTTGGTGTCGATTGAATGGATCATGAGGTATTGCCTCGAGAACAAACAATTGAACTTATTGACTCTAATGATTAATTCCATGATCTTCAGGTGTACTTTCTGGAACATGAGGTGTTACTGGTGCTTCATTTTTGTTGTTCTAGGTCCATCTTTCTTCTTTATTAAACCTAACATCCCTACTGATAATCACGTTGCCACTTACAGGATTATACAACTTATATACTTTGCATTGAGGACTATAGCCAATAAAAATTCATTTTTTTATATTTTCCATCAAGTTTACAGTGAGATGTAATCAAAGCATATGCTATGCAACCAAAAATCTTTAAGTGAATTACCCTTGACTTTCTACACTTCCAAGCTTCATATAAGGTTCGATTCATAATTGCTTTTGTTGGTGAGATTTTGAAAAGATACACCATTGGCCACACCTTCTACCTGAAATTGCTTTAGAAAACTATTAATTGTCATCATGCTTTTAGCCATTTCAACCACCATTCAATTTTTTGCTTAGCCACTCTATTTGGCTCTAGTGTGTGTGGTACTGATAACCTCCTATGAATGTTATTTTCTTTATGGAAAGTTTCAAATTCTTTGAAGGTAAATTCACCATCTTGATCCTAACAAAGCCTTTTACAGAACACCAACTTTGCTTTTCTATCAATTTCTTGAATTTCTAAAAAATTTTAGATTTGAATTTTAGAAAATAGACCTAACTTATTTGGTTGCAATTATCGATAAACAACAAAAAAATATCGACTTCCCCCAAAGGGCTTAACACCTATAGGGCCACAAATATCATAATATACTAATTCAAGACAAGCATATGCATTCCAAGATTTGTTATAGGAAATGAATTTCTACTTTGCTTTCATAAACACACCCTTCACAAAAATCTAAGTGCATTAATTTTAGGCAATCGCATAATCCTATTTTTCTAAGTTAACAATTTCAGTCCTTTCATGCTCAAATGTCCATAACATAATGGCCATAATTTTATACCACTAGTTATAGCAATCAAAGCACAATTTTTCATATATACCAGAGACTTCAAAAGAAAATATTTTATTTTGTGCCATAGGAATGCTAACTATTTTCTGACCTGATTTCTTATCATAAACACAACAACTACGTTTTCCTTCCACTTGCATTCGCTTATTATCTTCAAAACGAACTTCACCCTTTTATGACTCGTCAAGTTCTTTAAAAAACGACTTTGTCCCGGTCATATGATTGGATCATCTACTGTCTCCAAACCATACTCCACTAGAAGCATCAACAATGGAAGAATGAGCCATAAACAAATTACTTTCCTCTCTAACTTTCTATGTAAATTTTGCTTGCTTTTGCTCATTTCTAAGTTTAGAACAATAATCAATTTCTTTGTGACCGAATTTTTTATAATAATACCATTGTATTGAATTTTTGAACTGTCATTACCTCTGCGACGACTATGACCTTGAAAGCCACATCTACCTTGTCCAAGACCTTCAAATTTTTTGATTTCCCTTTATACGAAGAATCGTCTTTTACCTATAGAACCTTCGCATCGCCTAAATATTCTTATTTTAGAATCTCCCATACTTGAGAGGAGATGTTAGCTGATAAAATTTGAGAAAAGATATCACCGTCAAGTACCAATTGGATGAGAAAAAGAGCCTTTGTATCCTTTTTATGAAGTTGTCATCAAACCAAGTTTTCACTAAGTCTCGTAACTCTTGAGGAGCATAGTCTTTATTGTAACACTCTAAAGATGATATTTTTCACCTTTAAAAATTAGAAATAGTGGTTGAGATGAAATAGAAGCAGTGTCTGCCATAATACCACTGTTGTGATTTAAATATAATGCTCCATGCAAGGAACAAGAAACATGAACTAAGAATTAAGAGAGAAAGAAAGGAGGAGGAGGAGAAGAAATTTCAGCACAATCATTCGTTATCCCTTAACAACAGTCCAACTATCTTTTTAACAAAATATGTTTTCATTCGCAAAAGAATTACAGCATGGAGCAGCTTTTTCTTGATATATATTTAACTACATCGTTTTTCGCGATGTGATGAGGAGTGACAGATCAGAAGAATACATGTCAGCAGATAGATTGACATCTTCAAAGTTTCAAAGCAGCAATGGCAAATGATGTGGTAGGGCAGAATGTGACATAAAATTGATGCAGGAAGGGAATGTTACTGTGTCTTAACCTGATATAACCTCAAGTATGTAGTAGCATCAGACCAAAACTTGATTGAATTCTAACAGATATGACACAAGAAGTGCCTGGCTAGAGCTATTTGGATTCGATTTCTTGAATCAAGCTTTTAAAACTTACAAACTCACTCGCTCAAAGGCCTCATTAGAAAGTGGGAGTAAATGTTTGATTCTGCTGATTAACAAGAATTTATAACGGGGATGATCAGGACTCTTGTAGGCTACGTGGACACGACAAGTTATGTTTTACTTTTCTTTAGTGTAAAAGCCTGGTCCAGAACCAGAAGTTGGCAAGTTGATGACCTCCTTTTTGGAAAGCAAACAAAAGATGAGGGGTACATACCTCCTGCAATCAAGCTAATAATTCAGTCATCGGGTCTATGCCTATGCCAAACTTTAAACCACCCATTTGGCAAATACATAATGATGATTGGTCATGACAGAAACTGATTGGTAAGATCACACCAGAGCAAACCTTGGAATTTTGCGGCTCAAGACAAAATCTTGCTCCCATTAAGATCAACAAAACCAAGTTAATCACTATTTGCCATTGTCTAAACTTGTATGCATGTTGAAGTATTATTGGTTTACCAAGTACTAACCAATTCTGCTTTATGCAAAAAGTTCTATTAATCAAACATCAGTACATAAAAAGCATGCATTAAGTACAAATTGTACACAAAGCACTAGGCTTTACCAAATTAACTAAAGAAGCCTTTCCAACTCACCCACTTAAGTTGCTTTAAGTTAGTTCTTACTTTACTTCTTTTTTTCAATATACTTTATTGAAGATATTTTCTTAATCATTAGATAGATTGTCACTTCGGTACTCACCTATCATTAAAGATATTATTATTGTTATTATTATTATTATTATTTAAGATAAAAATGAAGTAAACTTCATATTGTATATGATATTTAATAAATTACATATTTGTTTAAGGAATTATAAAAAATTCCTGTCAAACGATAAGTTCAATCTTAGAAATTCAAACTTAAAAACGTGAACACTTTGAATTCGAGTTCTTTTACATCAATGGCTTAACGTGGTTCAGTGATAAAGGAGAGGTTAAATTCTCTTCCTAAATATCACTAGTGCTAGAAGTCGAAGTTGCAATTGTTACCATTGATGTTTAGTTACATAAGTTAGAACATAGACAAAAGTATGTTCAATACTTACCTTCCTTTTTACGAAAGTTCTGATCAAAAGTCAAATTTGACATACATGGTACTGAACGGCTCACTTGAAAGATCTACACAAATTCCAAATGTGAATTCCGTAAAAATTCTGATGAAAACTTTTTTAAAAAAAAGTGGGTTAATGATATAAATATGAAATATATTTAATTATTAAATTAGAGAAGCATTTCTAGAAAGAAATCAAATTATAAAAGTGTAGCACATTATTTTTACTCTTAACTATTATACATACATATATAGTAAATAGCACTTTGTGAATCTTTATTTAAGTTTCAAAAGATTGAATTTTCTCCACTTCAATTTTTTGTAAATTGAAATAATAATAATTTATGTAAAAATATAATCATCTTTTTTATTCCTTATTCTTTTAAAATGATATTAATAGCCAATGTTTTAAAAACTATATCGAAAATTAAACATGTAAGATAAAAATTTAATGCTTAAAAGGTTCAACCGGTTGTATTATAGCACTATAAAATTGGCTAAATATTAAATAAAATCAAAGAATTTGAATTATGATTGAAAGAGATTGTCCTTACCTATCGAAGAATTTAAAGTTTAATTAAAAAGAGAGATTATTAAAAGAAGCTAATTGATTTATTTTAGTTTATAAAAACTTATTAATTTACTAAATTAACTAATTAATTAATAAAATGATTGAGTTTTAACAACAAGAGTTGTTAAAATAGATTGAACCAAATATTTGAAAATCAAACAAAAAAGTTAGATAATTCAAAGTATTTACGATTGAATCGACTAAATCGATTGAATTTTTTAATCATTGTTAATAAAAAATAATTTAAAAAAACTGTCAAATTCAACTCTGAATCAATGAATATCACCATAATTGAATATCAAAGTTATAAATAAAAATGAAGAAATTGATAAAGGTTAATAAAAATTTTGCAGATTTTCAAAATATGGTTCAATCAAACCCTTTGACCCTAATTAATCCAATGACACATAGGTCCTAGCTAATAAGAGCAAAATAATGGCATGGACACATAAACATGTGGTCATACTCATGATTTGGCCAAAGTGGTTGAAATTATTGAGAGGAAAGAGTATTGATTGTTGTTTCCCAAATACGTAACTTGTAATTTATATATTAAATACGAATGTGAAAGAGTCACTAAACGACTTTTGTTCTTTTTCTAATATGCAATCTTTGGACCTCCCTCCAATTATTTCCTCATATATTAAACAATGTCAATGTAAGTCTACGTTATGGTTAGTCGCTTTCACACGCCAATTGGTGAAGATATGAGCTCCCAATTCAAAGGTCCACTCATTCTTTTCTTTTGTTTTAAATGATTACTATATAATCATGTGGTTCAGCATTTGATTATTAATATATAATCATGTGGTTAACATTTAATTTTAAATGATTATTATATAATTTTATGATTCCTTATTTTATTCTCTCGTTCACATTTGATTGCTTTGACCTCAAAATCAAATGTACTATAAAATATACTTTTTAATTTATATATGGCAATGTTGTAAGATAAATATGTTAAGCCAACTCCTATAATTTGATGTTTTTAATTTAGTTTTTTTGGCATAAATATAGCTAAAATTAATATTTTAAAAATCGGACTGGAAATTAAACTAGTAAGACAAGAGATTTAAGGTTTAAAAGGCTCAATCGGTATTAGACTGTCATAAAATCTGCTAAAGATTAAATAAAATTAAATAATTTAAAATATGATTGGAAGAGACTGTCTTTATGAATAGAAGAATTTGAAGTTTAATTGAAAAAGAGATTATTAAATGAAAATTAATTGATTTATTTTGATTTATAAGAACTTATTAATTTATAAAATTAACCGATTAATTAATAAACTAACTAGTTTTTAATAACAGGAGTTATTAAAGTAAATCAAACTGAAAAGTTAAAAATCGAATAGAAAAATTGAACGATTTAAAATTTTTATGATTAAACCCGTTGAACTGGTTAAGCTTTTTAATTCAAATGTTCGTTCTATAACATGATTTCTTAAATTCATGAGTCTAATTTTATTGAATCAAAATAAAACTTAAGAACATATAACTTTTTTAACACTCAATGCTAAATTCATTGTTTTGAGGTTCTTCTAATTAAGAATATATTTGAAATAAAAATATTTAAATAATTATGTATATTAATATATTATGTAACATAAACACAAACCTAATAAAAAATTGTGAATTATCATTTTTAAATTATTTTTCCTTTAGTCTCTTTTTTATTATTTTATTTTATTTGAACATTTCTAAAGTCATCATATTATGAGAAGCGTCAAACACTTAACCCCAAAAAACAAAATTCGTATGATAAGGACGTAAAGCATATAATCATATTAAGATATTACAAAACTCCAACTTGGGAAAGGTTTCAGCATTGTCACGCATCATGCATTATTGATCTTTACCATCTCAAACTCCTACAAAGAACAAAATGATTCATGGTCTGTTCACCACTTGAGCAATATACGTGTCTTGTAAGAAATTCTCAAACTGAACTGGGACATTCGATTAGGCAAATAATGTACATACATACTTATCATTATATATACAAAATGATGGAAACAAGACAGACGTGAGCTTCTTGTCTTTGCCTTCAATTATTCCAAGTGCTGTGCAAATCACACAAACTTGGAGAGGAAACAGACATCTAACGTACGTACCCATTATTGCTTAATGGATTAGTGTTTGATTTTTCAATTTTACTTCATTCACCGATTAATTAGTAATAGAAATTAACTTGCCTAGAAATTTCCAATGTAAGAAGAAGAATAACACTGATAACACCAATAATTGATTAAGCATAGAAGATTTTAGTTTGAATTGTGTAAGAACACAAATAAATAGTAAATAATGATTACGATTAAGTTCAACCATAAAAAGCTTGAATCTTCCATCTTTTCGATTTAATTTATCTTGATATTTTGTTTGTTAAAATTCGATCAATTTATTAATTAATTGATCATTTTTTGTTAATTAATAAGTGATTATAAATTAAAATAAATTAATTAATTTTTATTTAACAATCTCTTTTAAATAAGGACAATCTTTTTCAATTATATTTTAAATTTTTTAATTTTAGCCAATCTTTATTCGATTTTATAATGATCTAATACCGGTTAAACCTTTTAAACCTTAAATATTTTGTCTTACCAGTTTAACTTTCTATTCTAATTTTTAAAACATTGATAACAAAGGAAACATTAAAATTTTCAATTAATGCAATAAGGTTACTTTGATTAAGAAAAATATTTATAGATATGTTGATACCTTGTATTTTCTTCCGCGACTTTATGAACCATAGGATGGTTAACGTGATATTGTAGTCATAAGTTTCGTGAGAAAGGAGAAATCTTCAAATTCTTAACATTAAAGAGTCAAAAAAAAAAGAATAAACGATCCAAGAGGAATTTAGTAGTTATGATTCTGATCTCAAACTTACTTTAAAACAACCTCTTTAATAATCAGAACGAGACTGTGTATGTGTACTGTTAGGTTTATCCAAATCCTGAACTTACACGAATTTAATCAAATTTAAATAAATAAAATTGAATTCAATCTTATTTGTGTTTTGAACATATTTAAAAAGTTAAAATATATTATTAAATTATAATTTTATACCTTTTTTAATTCATTCTAATTTCAAATCATATATACTCATATACTTATCAAATTTTCAATTAAATAGTCTTATATTTAAAATTTGAGTTTACATTAAATTAAATAACTTTGAGTTGGTATGAACTTTTTTGTTTGAACCATCTTTTAGGGTCAAACAAAGAATTAGCACCTTTGTCAAAAACATTAAATGGTCCTTAAACAACTTCTAATACAAGTAAATCCCATTTTTAACACGTCAAAGGAGAAACTAACTAAACAAAGGGTTGATTGAAACTGTATTAGCTGTTCTCCAACACTTATAATCCTTTCTGTACAGCACTGCACCTTCATAAGTGGTCCTGTTGCAAATTTGGCACGTGATAAGTTGGGAAATTTCAGGAAATTTTCAGATAAATTAAAAAATTATTTTGATTTTGATTTTTGTTGCTTCAATTCTACGATGTTTCTCAACTAACATTTAAATTTCATGTCCTAAAACAGAATGATGAAATATTGTCTGTCATGTTTGAAACTTTCCAAGTTGTAACATTGAGATGGTAAGCGACAGGAGGCCTCTGCCTATATAATACCGTCGTTGCCTCTCATATTCTTCCCCCCCCTTCTCCTCCGCTCCTTCTCTTGCATTGATTGCTTTCTCTAACTTCAGATAAAGCTCTCTCTTTTGTGCTTGTTCGAGTGAACAAGAAACTTGAAACGGGTATGTATATATATATATATTTTTATTTTTTTTTCTGCTATGAGTCTTGCATTTTCTTTTTCCCATCTCGTTTCAGCTAATTCTGTGACCCTTTGAAGGTTTTTCTGCATCTGGGTCATTGAGCTTGGATGGCAGTTTTGCAATGAATACATGTTAGAGTTGCCACTTTTACTGGGCAGAAAAAAAGAGTTGTCATTTTCAGTTCGGGAATTCAAAGACCATAATAAATAGTTTCATAATGCAACAGAGGCCAATTTCGGTGGAACTTTTAAGAGTTTTTGTGTTCTTTAGGGAAAAAAGATGGCTCTTTTAGTTTCTTTAAGACTTATCACCTCTCTTTTCTCGCTTACTGAGATTGCAGTTCTTTTCTTATTAAATTATGGTCCCTTTTCGGTATGTGTAGTCTGACTGTCTTGAGTTGGATTTATTTTGAAGTGATGGTACAACACAGATGTTTATGCATCACTATGCCATGTGTTGAAGTTGTTGACAGCTAACTTTCTAAAAATAAGAAAAGCTTTCTTGATTTACAAATGTATATTCATGTGGAGCTTGAACTCTATAAAATCGCTGGCCCACACATTCTGCAGAAAATATGTTGTAGTGCTTGTGGTTTGTCACGCAACTACTTGAGATTAGTCCTTTGTACACTGCGTCCAAATTCTTCTCTAAGTAGGACACTCTAGTTTCCAGAAACCATGAAACTTTCCCTTTTGAGGGTTAGATTAAATTTCCATTTTAGCTTTGGTGGGTTTAAGTTTTCATGGAGTTTAGTATTAACGCCTTTTCATTGTGTGTTCTAGACTTCCTATTCAGAATGGAGTACGAGGATCTGTATCTGCAGGCACAAAGGCCAAAATATGATTGCCTTCTCTTCGGTACATTTTCAGTAAATTGCAGGAATTTACGTTAATAAACTGCATTATACTCAGATCAAACTCTTATTTGGAGTTTTATCTAATTTCGCAGATCTCGACGATACCCTTTATCCCTTAAATTCTGGTATTGCTGCAGCATGTGGCAAGAACATTAAAGGTCAGCCTGCTTTTTTTTTTCTTTTCCTTTTATGGATAAAGCTGGAGTCCATAGAATAAAAACTGAGTGTTCTTTTTCAGATTATATGGTTGACAAACTTGGCATAGATAAAAGCAAACTTACCGAATTGGGTAACCTCTTGTACAAGAATTATGGCACAACAATGGCTGGTCTCAGGGTAAGGCATTTGAACTTTTAATTCCTGAACTAGCATCTCATTAGCTTGTTAAAGGAGTCTTTTGATGGAAAGTGTTTGTATTCAATTACTCTTTTTTGCAGGCAATTGGTTATGACTTTGACTATGACGAGTACCATAGGTAGGAATATCTGTCTTCTTTTCTACTCTGTTTTAATAGTTGAAAACTGCGTGATGCGATCGAATTGGAGTTCATTAATCCTGTTAAGTTAACCTTTCCCTTTCCTATATGTCAGCTTTGTTCATGGAAGATTACCTTATGACAACCTCAAACCAGACCCTGTTCTAAGGAGTCTGTTGCTCAGCTTGCCTATTCGCAAAGTTGTAAGTTACTTATCATCATCAATAGTACAATTATTACTGTTCTAAGTTAAAACTTAAAAACCCAATTTGTTTTTTATAATAATAATCTGTTTCTCTTTTCGTTACAATACAGATCTTCACCAATGCAGACAAGATTCATGCACTTAAAGCTCTTAACAAACTTGGATTGGAGGACTGTTTTGAAGGGATTATTTGCTTTGAGACTCTAAATCCTACCCATAAGAACACAGTGTCTGATGATGAAGATGAAATAGAATTTGTTGGATCAGCTGTAAGTAACGGATCTGCACCTACCACGGCAAGTATCGCCCCTGAAATATTCGACATCGTTGGGCACTTTGCTCAACCAAATCCCAACCTGGTATTGCCTAAGACGCCCATTATCTGCAAACCATCAGAGGTTGCCATTGAACGGGCTCTTAAGATAGCCAATGTTAATCCTCAGAGAACAGTAAGTTATTCATCTTCAAGATTAAAGAACTTGATCTCACAGGGTTTAGTTTTTAGATATTGAAACTGCTAGTTGCAAACCGTCTGAATATTGTCAGCAATGAATTTCGCTTTTCAGCTGTTCTTTGAGGATAGCGTCCGTAACATACAAGCTGGAAAGCGTTTGGGACTTCACACAGTACTGGTAAGCCAAAAGAAACTGCAAAACTTCAGTAACCAAATCCCAAAATTTTCAACTTTCTCAGTCTATTAATGTTGCTTTTCATCTTAAATTGATTGCAGGTTGGCACTTCACAAAGAGTCAAAGGTGCAGACTATGCATTAGAAAGCATCCACAACCTGAGGGAAGCAATTCCGGACCTCTGGGAAGCTGAGATAAAGTCAGAAGTTGGCTATTCTGAGAAGGTTACAGCACAGACACCTGTCACAGCTTAGATATATGTGCTATGATTAACCTAGCAGATTGTGTTAGGATCTCATTAACCCCACTTCCCTATCTTATGTTTCAATGATGTTGATGTCTTCCTCCAATCATTAATAATAAAAAAAAAGTGTATCTCTTTCAACTCTACACGACAATGCTAATCCACCTCCCCTTCCTTCTGGATACAATCAAACTAAAGTCATTATCAGTTACCAATCATTGATTCTAATTACTGAAAATCGTGCTTATCACCAGGAGAATATACCATTAATAACATGTATTAAATTTGATGCCTGACATAAAGCAGTTTAATTGATAAAACCCTAGGATAAGTGTTTTGTTCAAGGACACAGCTACCTTACTGCTATAAGAAACTTGTTTCAATTTCAGCTTATACCAAGAAGATAAGAGACCTTAAGCCTTTCAAAGGAAAATTATTTTAGATTGAAAAGACCATATGTTCAGTCTCAAACTACGTGCAAATTGTGGGATGGTCCAGTAGTTCAGTGGAAGTTGCTATCAGACAAAATCAAGCTGGCGATCACAAAAGAACCTTAAATCCCAGATCCAGACGGATCTTTGAAGCTGTAAAGTCCACACCTAACTCTGTTTCAAGCTGGCATCAAATCAGTAAGTCCCGTAAATCCATAGAAATGCTCCACTTCTGAAGCAAAGAACCTGGGAACTTTACACCCTGCATGGCCACAAATAGGTTACCTTCTCATAAACTTTGATAGATAGTTTTCATCATGACAACACTTCGCAGAACGGATCCATCAATACCGCAACTTTTAAGAGTGGTATGTTGGTCTTGGATCCCCCACTTTCACCTACCTTCGCGTGTTTCTTTCTTTTGGATTCTCAATTCTGTTGAATTGAATCATCCCCATCTGTCCTTTTGCTAATTAACAAGAGCTTCTCTTACCCACTTCGTTGTCACTCTTACCTGTTCAGCATCATATGTAATCAAGTTCACAACAAGTATTATTGCTAAGTTTATTAAGTGAAGCACAGTTTTTAATTATTGTAATCATATACTTTTGATTTTTATATTTTCATCACATACTCTTCATTTTTATATTATTGTAATTGTATGGAATTCCTAAATCATTAAGATGAACTTAACTGAAGTAAAAGAATGTATAGATTTTTTTGAATTTTCGTTTTATTGTTCATCTTCATTTTAGTTGGAAAAGATTTAGTTTGATTCCCATATGTTCATATATTTGTGGAGAGATTTTTAATTTTTGAAAAAGAGTATACTTATTTTACAATCATTTTTATTCTAGTTTCCATTTCTATATTCTTTTATACGGAGAGACTTTAGATAAAACATGGTTTAAATGTTTTATAAGATGAATACTTATTACACCCTCTCTCTGAAATCTCTAAGTGTGCTACATTCAAATCCATTTTTAATTGGTATTTAAACATATTGTCGATTGGAAATAAAAAATAAAAAATCAAATTGTTATTAGAGAGACGGTTTTCATACATACGTCAATAATAAGAATTTTACAATTCAGGTTTATTTCCAGAAAAAAGGGAAATATTATAATAAAAGAACATCTTTTTCAAATGAATTTACTATTAAAAAAATTATAAGTCATTTGAGAAGAACGTCTAATGATCAATAATGAAGATGAATAATATACAAAAAAAATGAATGAATTCAAGGAAAACATCAATTGCCAACATACAAAATAAACATGTTTGTAAAATAAGCAAATACAAAGTCTAAAGTGAACAATTAAAAGCCATTTTTTGTCAACTTGTTGCTCTCATCTTAGTTATTGTGGCTTGTAATTGTCTTAAAGTGAGCTAAATTTACCTTTGGACCTAAGACCTCCTAATTCAAAATACAACTTAAAAGATCTTAAATCTTCATGTCAAAATTTTTGTTTAGTCATTTTTGTAGGATTAGCAACATGTGAAACAACTCATGAATGTCATGTTGATCAATCAACATTAACCCTTTTAATGTTGATAACAAATATAAGTAATTAAGTACTTGTCAAACTCCCATTTATGCTTTTTTGACTAGATGTACATTCTTACTTAATTGATGGTTGCTTTCATCATAAGTCTGTTAGGCAAAAAAGATTTTTCAAAGGATTAACATGTTTCATAAGCCAAAGTTTTCTGAGAGAAAATTTGATATGATGCTTTGAATGTAAGTTTACTTGTCAATTTGTATCTATTGATGGCGCTCTTTCAAATCCTTCTCCAATAATTGGCACCTTTGTTGAAATTATTAAAACCTACAAGATAATATGCATAATATAATATTGAAAACTAAATAAAAAGAGAATATTAAACTAACAGTT
>JANIIA010000004.1:58705872-58732202 GCA_027478495.1 Erythroxylum alaternifolium | reverse complement strand
AATTAATTAATTACAATATTTTAATTAATTATAGTGTAATTAATTATTTAATTGATTTCACCATAAATTTGATTATTGAAATTAAAGCTTTAATTATGAAGTTATTTGACTCATAATTATACTTTTTATCTATCCTTTATATATAAAAAATTACAAACATACCAATCGCTCTCATTCCTCTCTTCTATTTCTCTAGATTACGAGAGGAATGAAGGATTGCCCAAAACTAAGGAATGAAACTTTTAGGTCTTCAATGATAGGTTTATACCAAATATTAATTTTGATTCTATACTCATACTCCTTTTTTCATACCTCCAAATAAGCACCCCCTGATTTCTCAAGCTGAAGCTGGTGCTGGTGCTGGTGCTGGTTTGCATGTAAGTGGCTCACATTGTACTGCGAATCATTTCAATGGAATTCTGGGACTTCTTGTCCACATCACGAATGAGAGTTAGGACCACCATTTTCCATACCCAACTCTTTAATGTCTGTCGAAAGAGCTATTATTTATATGGATAATATCTCAGATAGACAGATGACTTCTTTGATAAGCTTAGAGAAGTTGGGTATTCTTTATATTGTGGCCGTTTCCTTCTTCAGTGGTGATCATGTCACACTTAACCACAAAGACTATTTGAAACATCATGATCCTGCACCAAAGTTATAAACAAACACCAATTATGAGCACCAAAGGCAAAGTGGGCATGCAAGAAGTTAGAGAGAACCGGTAATCTTTTGATTAGAGTAAGAGAGTATGATGTATATCTTCTTTGAAGGTTGGAGCACCTTATCTTTATTAGAGTATTTTAACTCTGTTATGTAATCTGATCTATATATTTATATAAATTTTATATAAATTTGTAGATAAAATTTAATAAAATAAAATAAAAATTGATTAATAAAAACAGAGAATATGTTCGCTTTAAAAGGCTCTTTTGATAAGAATATTATATGCACCGACCTGAAGCGTTGTTAAAAATAATACAGGAATTGCCTGTCAGGAGTGTTGGGCCCAAGAAAACAGTAGGGAACTGAAAAAAGTTATAAGAAATGTTCAGGAGCGTTAGTCAACCTCTTCAGGCATTAAATAACACAATCTGTAGTTTTAGCTGCACATCAGGGGTCCCCACGACGACATGGACACGGGATTATTTTTATGTTGCTCAGGAAACAGAGTAGCAGTTAGCAGGTGTAAGCAGGGAAGAAGCAAACTTTGAGGTAGATATTGACAGGAAACGTCAAGACATGTAACTATATAGAGAAAGCCTATTGTGTGGCTCTGCTTTCTTGACATTTTGGTGCCTCCTTTTCCAAGCTTTGAGCTTTTGTTCATGGAAATAGGTATTGGGTAGTAGTTCAATACCATATGTTAAAGCTGATAATGATGCTTTCTAAGCTAAGATGGCAGAGAAAGAGAACAGAAAGTAATGATCCATCATACAAATGTAAACTCAATGATTATTAAATATTTTACATGCCTCAGGCCGCCAAATTTTCCACGACTCCAATCAGAAAATTCATTCTTTTCGTTATTTTACATAAAACCATACATGACACAACAAAGACTTCAATTCTACTCTTAAGCTCTAGTGAAACTAGAAACATAGGTGTTAAATACAAGTAGTTAAGCTTCTTTATATGAAGAAACAGAGCCTTTGCTTTCATACAACGGTCAGGAAGTTGGTTTCTTACATTACATCCCAAGTATTCTCTGTCGATTCGAGAAAGTACAAATGCACGTGCATGCATTTTAAGATTTCTGTGTCGGTCTCCAAGCAGAAATGGTATATATGATTCGACCCTTCCATCCTTGCAAGAACGACATGCCATCTTCATCGATAAGAAAGTCTTTGTGGTACATAAGTCTCACTTTCACAGATGCAGTCCTAAATATCTCCCTGTCAAAAGGTTGCTGCACAAATCCTGCCCTCAAGCAGCGGACCTGCCACTGCTTGTATGTTTCTGGCCTCTCCACTCTCTCCCATCCCTCACAGGCTATAACATTCATGGCTTCCCTACCAAAGATCTCTTTCTCAATCAGCATCCGCTGAGGATTATCACGAGGGACAATAGTGTCTAGCATGTCAAACAAAGCAGAAAAATGAAAAAGAGCTTCTCGGAACCGAGTGACAAAGAAGGGGGCGTTGTAGGCACCATTTACAATTCCGTGGATGAAGATACTAGGATTAATCTTCCTTATGATATCAAGAACAATGTTTCTAGGGCTGTCCACTGACACAGTCTCATCGAGTAAGTTCTTAGCCCGATACATGCAGGTAACAACAACAACTTCATCTTCATCAATCTTCAGTTCCTCAACTCCTATGGTTTCCCATTTCTTTGCTATAGCATTGTATTCAAATGGGACATTGGACTTTTTGGCATAAGCTGCTAATCTTCGTCCTGTTTCTTCAACTCTCTCTGCTGGTCGGAACCCTGGCTGCGGAAAATCTATTCCTGTAATTCGGAGCTTCGGAGGGCCCCCTGCTCTCGACGAGAGTCGCTGAATAAGAGTAGGCCACTGAAAGCCGTAATAAATTCCAAAATCTATGACATGAAGCTTCATCGAGTTCTGTGAAATATCCCTTATTGTCCTGTTACAGACAAAATTGGAGAGCTTTCTGAAAGGGCAAGCAGCAAGAATGAGATGGTAAGCTTTCAAAATATCAGCAGCAGATGTTCTCTTACTTACAAGACCTTTATATATCTGACTACCTGTTCCAGCCAGGCGTGCTTCAAGACCATTGGCAAAGCAATGAGCTAATCTCTGATTTCCTTCTCCAAAGAGAGAGGAATGTTGCCTAATCTGCTTTAACAATTCATTGGCACTCCTGCAATCATCAGCCGCAACAGCTTGTGCGCAACAAATCATTAGTGTTCTTAAGTCCACCAATTCCTTCTTCGGACCACGTCTCTTACCACGTTTTCCCCCATTGGATCCCTTTGACTGTCCATTTTGCTCGTTTTTGATTGCTGCATTCTTTAAGGTCTCACAAAGGGCTGCCAAGTCTGATTTACCTTCCCCACCACAATAAAACAGCATTTTGTCTAATACATCTGATGGTAAATCAGATTCATCATAAGTTGCCTGTTGTTTGCTACTCCTCTCTTCTTCTTCTCTATCTTCATCACCTCTATAAGGATTTTTCCTTCCCCTTGACTCTCCAGGTGAATGTTCCCGATCATCCCTTTTCTCTAACTTGATTGTAACCTCACTAGGCCTCCCCTTTGACTCATCAGAGACTACCCCATTCGACCCAAAATTAAGAAATAAGCCATTAACAGGAGGAAGAAATTTGCTAGCCTCCTCAACCCCCTTCTTAAACTGCAAAATGGATTGGTTCTTTCCACTCCAACCAGGGACTTTAAAACTGCTGATTGGAGAGTCCACAAGACCATCCACACTAGTAGCTAAACTATTCGAAGAGCTGCATGATCGGGATACGCTAGAAGCACGAAAGGTTCGTGGTTGAAACAAATCCCGACGTTTTGAGTTCACATGCCAAGTACTATCATCTAAATAGCCACCGTCACTGATGGTACTACTAATACTAGGACTGTAATTAGAAGTTAAACTATCAGATGGGTTCTCACCAGTTTGATTGATACACGCTGAATTTGGCTCCGGGGATGGAGGGTACTTCTTGCCTAGAACATCATAGAAGGACTTCTCAGCGGCTTGAAGATCCAAAGAGTCTTGAAGCATGCAAGTTTTTTCCTCCATATCTTCTTCCATAAGCATCTGGCTTATGTACTTCAAAACTGTATCAGAAAAGTCATAGTCTTCTGGTGAGTCTTCTTCGTGGGTCACGTTTGAGTAAGGTGTTACATTAGTCGGTTCTGGATCAGGTGGAGGGAAATGAAACTCTCTGACATTGTGATCTATAAAACTATTCTCAAATCTGAATCCACCAACAATATTCTGATTTGGCAGAACAGACAAAGGTTGGCTTCTGAATTGGATTCCATTCGTTGAACCCGAAAAACCTCTGAAGCGTGGATCCATAATCAACAACTTCTCAGTCAAAACGTATAATGAAGAACCCAACTTCAGAACGCCAGTGAATAAATTGATTGCGCCCAAAAGAAGAAGCCAAACTCAGCTTATGATCAAAGTAGCTCCCTTGCTTCCAAAGAAACAAAAGCCATCAGAACAAGAAGAAAACCAACTAAAGGACAGTAAACACGCTCCAAAAACAAATCAACAAGCGCCAAGCACCAAGCACCAAGCACCAAGCACGCTCCAAAAACAAATCACCAAGCACCAAGCTTCAAGCTTCAAGCTTCCTGTAAGCTCGAAAGAGAAAACAAAGAAAACCCCCTTTTTTTTTCCATCAAAGTTTAGAACTTTACAAGACCAAATAACATTGACAGCCTTGAAGATGAACCAACTAAAGCAAAACAAGCAGTGAACCAAAGAAACAGTACCTTACAGAACAAGCTGTACTACCACTACAGCACTACTACATAAAGGAACATTAAGATTTAAGAAGAAGCGATAAACATAGAGTTTTATAAGAGTGAGTATGTTATGGACAAGAAGGCAAAAGACACAGACGAGGTTCGCCGATACGAAGAGAAACAAAGCAAAATAGAAAGCGAGCCTTCACTCAGATAGATCACAGCCGTCCATCTTTACAAGTCCAAATGTTACCGGATATAGCCCGTCTTAGTTATTACTTTACTGTCCACTTCATCGGCAACCTTAAGATTAAGCGGATCAGCTACTGACACGTGTATAGACATGGAAAGAAGGTCTTATGATGTGAGGTGGGCAATTGTCATTTGGCCACACGTGGCCGAATTATCGCTCTCAGAAGAGGGAATCACTCTCAGACTCAGTTTCAGTGCCTCGTCATCGTCGCTTCTGTTTCTGTTCATAATTACGAAAATGCCCCCTCGGCGGAGAATAGTTGTCCATCACAGTGGACCTGAGTCGTTGGCGGTGGTCCTCAGCGGTCCGGTGGGACTTGGAATAAAGCAAGGGCGCATCTTGTAAAGCAGATTGAGCCGTCAAAGTGAAGACAAAAGTCGCAATTTGGACAAGAATGCAACGGTCTTTGGTTTGGTTGCTTGTGATGTGATTGTGTTGTTTTTCGTAGGTTGACTTGTCAGCCTAGGTGGACAGCTGACGTGGCTTTGTTTACCAAAAAAACGTATTTTTAAGTAAGTTAAATCACATGTTCTCGTTATGCTGTACTTATTTCTTTAAGCTTCATTTATCGAATAGATGTAAAATATGACAAGTACAAAATAATAGTATCAGGTTATATGTTCCCATTTTAAGCAGGTAAGGTAAGCAACCAAATACGCTTGGACCAGTTCCAGTTCCTGGGTTCCAGGGTGATCCATTAAACCCCTAAAGGGTTCTCGAGTTGACACATGGTAGGGTTTCTTTCATGCGCATGATAAAAAGGCTGATCATTTGATTCTCAGCTTTTGCTGCAAACTTTTCAAATAGTAGATTCCAGTCTTTGGAAATCTAAGAGAGTATTACGTGTTCTGCATGCTGATGACATAAACAAAATTTGGGCTTCAATTTAAGTTGACAAAATCTCGAATTTAGCCAAACTGAGTTGATCTATTGAGCTAAATCGAACCAAACTCGTGTCTAACCCCAACCCAAGGTCAAAACTATTTTAGTTTAATCATATTTAAAAATTGAAAACTAAAATAATATCATTTAAATCAAATATATCAAAATGACATGACGGTCTTTAACTTGAGCCGCATGCAGGAGTCAGGCTGGGCTCGGCCAGAGGCAGTCAAAGCGACCTATTCTTACCCCTAATTTCACAAGTCAAAACTAGTTTCATGACTTATCAGGTGAATTTCACTTTTTGATTCTGATAATACAAAGAGAAAACAGAAAACAATCTGAACCGAGTGATGATATCAGGTAGAAAACAAAATCAAAACCAAACAAAACTGCAAACTGGATACAAAATACTGTCCCTCATATGATCATCATAAGTAAACAACACTATTAGACAACAAGTGAAAACAATTAACAATTATGGTACAGGAGATATAATGCTAGTCATTCAGCAGCCAAATTTTCATATTGCCAAGGGTTGAATTCTATTGATTGAAATTCAGTTTCTTGTATGCTACTGTCTGACTTATCTATAGCAGCACGATGTTGATTATACTTGCCATTAAACTGGTACACTTCCAAGTCACCCCATGGTGTTGGGTGGATCTCGCTGGTTGGATCAAACCATCTTGCCGTGAACAGTTGACCTTTAGCCTCTCGGCTTCGTTTTTCAGCTCTCTGTCTTTCCTCCAAACTGAAACAAAGGCAAACAATATCAGGGTTATTAGTCATGTTTCAAGCGTTCATGCTATAACTTCTGTTGACACCCCAGCTCCAATACTGAATCCGAAATTGTTTATTTCCAGTGCAATTAGTATTTAACATCAACATGCAAGAATCTTGGGATCTACTGACCCCATTTTAGACATGTTCTTTACACACGACTATGAATATCAACAGAGGTAACTAGAGAGAGAAAGAGAGACACCTGCTCTTCTCATGACCAGCTTTGGACAGATCACCCATTTCAAGTGCATATCTATCAGGACGTAAACGAGAATCTGATGCCAACAACTTCTTAGGGGCAGTGTCAAAGCTGTTTATCTTGTGTGCAAAGTGAGTAAATTGGAACTTATCATTTTTTGGAGCATCTGCAACTCTCCAAACCTACAAGATTCCAATGTTTGGAATGAGCAAATTTATCAGATCAATGAGAATGCCAGAAACTACCAACTACTATGAAAAGAGTGTGTCAACTATTTGATATGCACTCTTACGGCATATACGAGGTAGCAGCCCCTAATGTTAACAAACATCTTGCAGATTATAGCAGCTTCTCAGAACTAAAAATATAAATCCAGTCTATTCATCAAGTTTTCATACATCTTGTCAACAGAAACAAGCCATTCAAACTAAAAGCAGAGGTTCACCAAGAAGAGATATCGACAGCAATCTCAGTATCGCGTAGAAAAAAGAGAATGTGATTACAATATAACATAAAGGAAAGGCTAGTAAATAGAAACAAAACAGGCCAGACGAGTACGAAACAAAGATTCAGTCAACATTGACAGCGAGGAAGGTTAGGTTCCCATCAAGTGAAATAGAAATATTTATATACTCGAGGAGATTAGAACAGTAACAGCACCTACAAGGTTTGAGAAAACCTAAAGACATTAAAAACTGACCTCTTTTAGTTCAGTTCCTGGGCTTGGTTCCCCTTCCAAGTCACAGGGTTGGTAACTCATTGCCTCATTCCACTTTCCAGTTATCAAAATCTTAGGCTCCTCAGCAGCATTATAAACATAGCCATCCACCTCATAGCGACCAGCTCTAAAATATGTAAAGTGAAATATTGAAAGAGATCATGAGAAATGAAAAAAAAAAGGCATCTTGCAATAAGCTAAAGCTAATAGTCTTCAAGAATGCAAGTGTGTACACATGATGTGAATGAGAGCTTCCAAACATGCTCTCTTTATGGTATATTGCCTACATAGTCATGCTTTAAAGGGATTATTAAAATATATAAGCGTAATTGTAGATAGGAAGTATCAGGACTCCATGACCAACTTTGCACCTTCTGAGAGGGCTGTATGATCAGAACCAATAATAGCAAAAATATAGATAAGACAGTGCGAAAGACCAGTTTTATCAGAACAGGAAAATGAACATACCCAAACCAGCCGCATGGTTGAAAATATAGCACAGCTTTGTCCCCTGTGGTCATGTTTGTCAGGACCATCTCCCCTGGTGAGTCAATCCACGTCCGTCCAAAAATTAAGTTGCTAACTTTTGTTAGAGGAGGTACCAAATCAAGTACTACACCATCTCTTTTGAGGGTCACACGCGTCCTGCAGACAGCATATCATAAATAAGTTGAACATATAAAAACTATATTAAAGTGGCCTTTAACATAAGGATAAAACCGAGCTTTGGTTCTATTTACTCATTGCAAACAGGCATAAAATGGTTTTTATACTGGAAAGTGGTATGCCAAGCTTTGAATTACTTATCTAGAGGAATCTTAAATAGCAATGGGGTGAGATTGTATTGTCAAGCAAAATTTGGGAAAAAAATGTATCAGCCATGAAAATCTCTGACAATGAATTCAAAGTATAGTCAAACCGTTCAAAATGCGATCGAATTTTTCTTTCCTTCTGATTACAGCAGGCTACATGGTAGATGTACAAACCAAGTTCTTCCCCAGATCAAAGACTTATGGAGATAAAATGTCACAATTTGTGTCAAGTTTTTAAGTCAAGTGAATGGCATGCAATCTACAATGGCACCAAAAACCCACATGATAATCTTTTGGTTTTCCAGTTAGATTGCAGAATAAAGTCAAATAAGGAAAGGTAATGAACCATGGAGTTCTAAAGTTCTTAAAGCCTTGAAATAGTCTCACAGATATCAATTTAATTCAATTCCCAAACCTAGGAAAACTATCCTGAATGCTGAGTATTGAGAATAAAAAGCCATAGTCTCAACAAATTAGATAGCATAAAACATTTTTCTTATGCCCTCCCTTCCCCTTTATTCAATAAAAATAATGGAAATGGAAAAGGAAAAGATGAGAAGGCATTGATAATTATAGAACGCAAGAACTTCATGATAATAAGTCTAAACTTTTAAAATATGTATCAAAAGATCAAAGAGACCCTTTTACCTTCCAAGAGGATAAATCTCAATTGAGTTCCCCAAAAACTTTGTTTTGACCTTTGAAGTTATATCATAAGTGAAATGTTCATTTTCAGCATGTCCAGCACTAATTGGAGGATGATGACTAACCTGAAAGAAGAGACAAATCATAGAGAAAATAAATGACCACATTACTCCATATCTGGGTGATAATAGAGTTCAGCTTTACTTAAATTTTACAAAAGCAAAAAGAACTTTAAGACAATTCATACTAGGAAATTCCACATATCACTCACCTGCTCTGCTATAAATGTAAGGTTTCCATGATTGCTCAATTCATAAGTCTCACCAAGAATTGGATTAAATGGCTTCCAAGTGCGTTGATAGGCAGAGTACACAGATATAAAAAATGACGCTGCAGTCAGGTCTACCATTAGGTCCACTTCATAGATAAGGGGGAGGGAGGGAGACATAGGCAAACAAGCTCTTACCAGCATACACCAATCGCAAGTAGGGATCCTCACATTCATCAGCTTGATCTAAAAGGTACGAGTATTCCAACAACTATGACAAACACAGTATATACAAGATTTAGATCAGCTGAAAAGCGTTTTCAATTTTTTGATATAGAGCAGAAACAAATAATTGATGACAAACAGTTGGTACAATTGAATAACCTCTGCCATTTTCTGCAGCATTGATATTGGTTCAAAAATGAGTACAGGGAGTGTCGCCACGGACGTGACATCAGATCCTATATACTTCTGCATCATCTTCCAATAACTGTCTCGATCCTGGAGAGAGCAAGAGCTTTAGATAGTGAACAGACAAGTTTACATTTATATGCTAAGAAACAATTACCCAACACTCTTCCCCAATCCTAATGCGTACTTGATTATTCAATTCAACCTAAATGCTGAAAGACTTTCCTCACAGGCTAAACTCAAGCAAGCAACAAACAACTATCTGAATCTAAAACACCGAACATGTATGGACTTTTAATTCGAGCAACTCATAGAGTATGAACCGAAAATGCAAACACAAATAGCAGTCACTTTTGAATTTTTAACCCACAAAAACCAAGGATGAAATTCCATTTACCTCCTGTTTCCATCTTCCCCGTTTTGCTTCGTCTTCAGCGTCTTCAGTGCCTCCTTCTGGATTGATAACTTCCAAACCTTCATAACCCACTAAACTGCAAGATAAAAATACTAAAAAATGTCAATAACCAAGCTTCCCAGCAATTGCTAACAATGCAAACTAAATAACACAACAGAGAAGATTTCTATAACATGTTTTCTGTTCTTCACTCACCACAGAGATTTATAAACCCATTTGCAGGATACCAAGGGAAAACACAAACGCAAAGAATCTCCATGATTTATATACATCTTGTAAGCATTAAGTCGCCAAAGATAAATTTTTTGAAACCTACAGCTAATGAGCGAGCACAAAAGAGGACTGGACCGAGCTTCTCAAACCATAAAACTAAGTTAAATCCATTGATTAATTTTAATTCACATGCTTTCATGGAACTCGTAACAGTAATAAATCCTTATCAAAAAATAGTTTTTTTTTTTGGTATCAAAATCGCAGAGTAACCATCCCGATTATACAACGCCATCAAAAGCAAATGAAAAGCAATAGCCACGAATGGGTTGGCCCAAAAACCCCAAAAACAGCTCAAAGATCAAAATTTGATAAACGGATCTCAATACCCATTAACCGATCTGCTCATGGCGCTTCCGAAATTGGACAGACTCGTAGCAATAGACGAGAAGAATCCACTGCCACCGGTTTCCTTGGGATCGTTAGTAGCCATACCGAACAAACTCTAATCAAACACAAACAATCTTCTCTCTTTAGCAGCTACGAGCAATACACACGCAGTGAGAACACTAAGAATTCTAATCAATTCTCCAAATTCTGTAATAAGAAAGAAAAGAAGAGGTTTTGGTCGTTGGCGCTTGTTGGATTTGAAGTAACAAAAAACATAGGAGATAATTGCGTGCGAGGCGATGTTGTTCCACGCGCCACTAGAAGAGCGTGGGTTTTTAAAAGCGTTTGTGCTTCTTTGCTTTGAGAATAATCCAAATAGGCGGCTTCTAGTGAGCTGCTCAAAATTGCCGGCTACGGTCACGCGATAGACACGTGAACAGATTGGATATTGATTTTTTTAAAGTAAAGTTTGATTTATTCCCTATATAATATATATGCAGCATAAAAAATAATTTTAAAATTAAATTTAATTTATTTTAATAATAATCATTTAAAGTTAAATATTTTTAATTGTTTTAGCTTATATTTAACCAAATAAAAAAAGAAAGAAAAAAGGTGATATTGACTAATGACAATTAAAATCAAAAAATTGGGACGTAATTAGCTGGTCTAACCCCAACGGTAATCAACTGTTTTTTTGTTAATGAAGTCAGGCCGCAACAAATTGGATTAAGTTAGGTCATATATGAAATTTGAACATTGTCAAAAGTTTAAATTTTTTATTTTTAAATTTTCATTTAATTTGAATCTTTATCAAAATAAAATTTATTTTTTAATTTTGAGTTAATTTTGATTGATATGCTTTCCTTGTTCACAATTATGAATGACAATAAACCGAGTTTAGCCTGAAAATTTTAGTTCTTGCTTAAAATTTGATTGTGCTCGGATATACAGTCAAACTCATTTCAACTTAGGCTTAGTTTAGGGGAATGGTGGCGGTTGACAAACTGTTGAAATCAACCTGCTAAAATGATAAATACTTATTTTCAATAAATACTTATGTATTTGGGATTGCTATTTTGGTAACTGCTGAAATGTGAAAATAAGTATTTGGTAAGTACGATTGCGATTACTGAAAAGAGATAAAATGACTAAAAAGTCCATTGATTTAATAAACTATTAATTGTTATATAAATAATTAAAAATATACTATTAGTCATATAAATTTAAAATTATAAATAACAAAATATTAAATTAAAATAACAAAATATAAATAAAATAAATTTAGTAAATAAAATATTTCGTAAGAATATATTATTAGTCATATTAATTAAGATTATAATAGAAAATAATACTTGTAGTGAAGGTTATTAATAGAAGGTAAAATTTCTACCGCAGAAGCAGTTTCCTACTGCAACTCTCTTTCTACTTATTGATTTCTACATTGACACCGCACTTTTCTCCAACTTCTCGTTGTTTACCTAAGATCTAAACATGTAACTGCATTTGAAAACTGTGGTGAATAAGTATTTATTTCCACTGCATCGCAAATCCAAACACAACCTTAAACTACCCAAAATCTGATCGAATTTGTCTCAATTGTTTTTTAATTTAAAATTAAAAATGTAATTTTATTTTTATTTTAATTTTTAAACTTTGAATCTAGGGGCAGAACTCGGTTGGGCTCAAGCTTATTTATCAAGCCTAATCACAAAAGCTCTAATGGAGTGGCTAATATTGCCATATGAAAGCAAAGAAAAAAAAAGGAAATGAAAGCTACAGCGTCAGATTTTCCGACTTGACGTGGGGTGTCCGACTCTTTAAACATCCAAAGTTGGTGAGAAACCGTTGACTAACCACCACCCTTGGCACAGTACCTGAATCTATCTCTTTATGTCTCTGCACATATTCACGTTTTCGACCAATTTTCTGTGACGAGACATCTTTGATTATATATCAAAGTAGCTGAAGTTTCTGGTACGTTGGTGTTTCTGAATCCTGATGGAGAGACATGAACCTGGTGCATCTCTGCCTTCGGGTTCAGAGATTGAAACCCGGATTGGTTCAAAGAGAGTTCGCAACAACATTGTACATCCTGTGGAGATAAGCACGCCAACCCCTCAATTTGCGTCTCCAAGCCCTGTGGTGTACAGAGAAGTGAAGCATTTCAAGAAGTGGGCGTCTTGGTTGATACCTGTTTTCGTGATTGCCAATGTTGTCATGTTTGTTATCACTATGGGTGTCAACGACTGTCCCAAGAATTCTGTCTTTTGTATTGCCCGGTTCCTTGGTAGATTCTCGTTTCAGCCATTCAAAGAGAACCCTCTTCTTGGTCCCTCATCTACCACGTAAGTCTCTCTTTTTTTCATCATCCCTTGATTATTGCACAAGACCTTGATTTCTGCATTCAGATAAATCACTATGAAATGAACTGACAAGAGAATAAGCTTCTCATCGTAGTGATTCAACAATTGAGTGGCATGTTTATGTTAATGATTGTAGATCGTTTGATTTTATTCCCCTTTTATGGTAACGTCTTGATAAGGTAATTAAAACAGACACTAGGATGATTTCTGAATGGGCAGATACAGATAAATGCAGAATTACAAATACCAGAGAGTAATGATTTTTACTTGCTTGTTTTTGATTGGCATACAATGGAGCTATGTTAAGCAATTGTTGCTTGTTATTTGCTTTAGGCTGAGGAACATGGGTGCTCTAGATGTAAATAAGGTGGTACATGGACATCAAGGATGGCGCTTGCTCACCTGCAATTGGTTACATGCTGGGGTTTTTCATCTCCTGGCAAATATGTTGAGTCTTCTGATTATCGGGATTCGGCTCGAGCAGGAATTTGGTTTTGGTACGTACTTTGATCTTGGTACAACATTAAATCGCCAAACTCTTTTGTCTGATAAGTTCTGACGTCAGTCTACAGTTGAGATTTTGGTTTAAACTTCCTCTTCAGTTTGGTACTCCTTAAAATCCATTACTCGTGGTATGCGATCACAACTGCCATTTCATTTTCTTTGCAATCTGCAGTGAAGATTGGTTTGCTTTATGTCATATCTGGTTTTGGTGGAAGTTTGCTGTCAGCTCTTTTTATCCAATACAACATTTCTGTTGGTGCTTCTGGGGCACTTTTTGGGTTACTAGGTGCCATGCTTTCTGAACTCATTACCAACTGGTCAATGTATGCTAATAAGGTATCACTGCCGACCTGCTTGGTTTTTCTTAATCACTATGTTTTTAGAACTTATATGTTAAAGCTAGTTTACTGATAAATATTCTGTCCACAATTTCAGGTATCTGCTTTCATTACTCTTATTCTCATCATCACCATCAACTTAGCAGTGGGAATTTTACCTCATGTTGACAACTTTGCTCATATTGGAGGCTTTCTTGCTGGTTTCTTTATGGGGTTTGTGTTCCTAATCCGGCCTCAATTCGGATGGTATACACAAAGATATAATCCGCCTGGATATATTTCTGCTGCGACTGAATCTAAATTCAAAACTTATCAGCGCATATTGTGGTTCGTCTCTCTTTTCCTTATAATCGTGGGGTAAGCATTCCAAATCTGTTGTTAGTTTCTGTTCCAACTTCAGATTACCCCTTATAGTTTTGATATGAATTACAGCAAACAGAAACATTTCATTCCTGAAGCTATTTGGAAAGTTAGAAATAAGGTTTTCCATTATAACCTAAATCTCTGGTGTTATGTGATTTCTGATTTCAGGTATACAGTTGGCCTGGTTTTGCTTCTGAGAGGATTTGATGCCAACAAACACTGTTCATGGTGTCATTACCTATCTTGTGTTCCTACAGCCAAATGGAGCTGCAATGCTCAACCAAAAACTTGCTTGGTACCTAATTCTGATACCCTTTGGTGCATTTTCACATACCTGAAGTGAAGAATCCTTTGCTTGTTGGTTTAATGCTTGTGGAGATGTTTTTTTGCAGTCTACAGAAACCGGCAACCAGCTGAATGTGACATGCACAAGCAATGGAAAATCAAACTTATACATGTTGTCGGGACTCACAGACAGGCAGATCCAGGGCTTATGTTCTCAACTCTGCACATGATCTACCAAGATATAAATGGATGTTATACACATTTTACTTGTCCAGACTTTTCCCAATTTCTTGATATATTCATTTTGATATATAAAATTTTATATATTTACCCATTTGATATGCATTAAATAAGTTATGAAGAATACATAATAATTTATCAATTATAATTGAAAAGGTCAATAAATTAAGTTTAGTTTAGTCGACTTTTAAATCGATTTTAGACTTGAAAGTCAACTTAAGATTAAATTTGAACAGTTCAAATTAACGTTACTTTAAAGAGTTAATCATAAGTTTTTATAAATTTAAATCAAAACGATATTATTTTGAGTGACGCAGATCGAGATTAAGTTGAAATTCAAATCGCTCGATAAAAATCAACTGAAATTCAGATCAAAATCAAACAGCAGGTTAAAATAATCGGGTAACTTGATCCCGACTCAACCCATTACCATCCTTGAAGAGGGCAAAAACTTAAATTTGGATTCTTGGAATTAAGGGTTAAATCGTAGCATTATCAGAATGAGTCCTTAATTGCTGAAGACGACCGAACTGGTCCAACAAGGCCCAACATAGGTAGTCCATAGGGGTATTTTTGTAAATAAATTCCAAGGTCCCAACACCAGAGATAGGCACTGGGAGAGCCAACTTTATCGTCACCAAGAAATCGAAGGAGAAGAAAAAACTAAGGATCAGAATCCAATTTCGTCTCTTAACGCCTCCGTTATCACCGAAACATGATAACGGTTCGGGCTGTCAACGGCTGTTCGTTACTTCGCTGCTCTTCTGCTTCTACTTCTTCTTCTTCATCTCCGCCTCTCTCCGCTTTCCGACGCCGTCTTAACCATTTCATGACCTTACAGTTTCGTCCGTACTCTCGACTTCTTTCTCCGTTCACCGCACTACGTTGTGAGCTCCGTTTCTTTGTTCATGGTGGGGGAGGTAATGGTCGGACCCTCTCCACGAACAGTCTCGTCGACAGAGTGATGGAACAGCTCGCAGCTTCCATTCGAAGCAAGGGAGTTCGCTCCGCGATTAAGTAAGCTTCTACCTAATTTGATTTGTGTAATCATTCATCTTCAGAGTATTAATTGAACAAAATTTTCAGATTAACGAGTAGCGGAGAGCTTCTGGAAGATAAGCTGCTGAACAGGCAGTTACAGAAGGGAATGCTTCTAGAATTCAAGAAAGATTCAGAGAGAGTGCTATTGGCTGTGACTCAGAGACCTGACGGGAAGAAGAATTGGATGGTTTACGATCAGGTTCTAAGTAGAAATCACACGGCATTTTGACTAGGTTGCTTTTGCTAGGTGTTGTGGAACTCTCTGTTTATCATTTTTGTTTCATATTCAGCTGTTTGTTGTTCTAAACGAATCTTGTTGTGATAACAGAATGGTGTATCATCCTCGATTAAACCACAACAAATTACGTATATTGTTCCTGGTGTAGAGAATTTTGATCACTCAGACATCTCAAGCTTTGTTCAAAAAGCTTGGGATAACTTGGTTGGTTCATTTTTAACTGAGCTGTTATTTTTACCTTGTAAAGTCTTTGATTTGCTGTGGTTACCTCTATGTGCTTGTTTGTTTGGTGTAGGACCATTCACTGCTGGAGTTTGCTTGGGTTGAGCTTCTTGAGAATAATAAGTCGGTAACACCAGAAGAATTAGCAGAGGTTAATATTATTGCTTCTGTTGTTGATGAGTCGTTTTTCAAGAATTATAATTGTATCTCACTCTGCAGATGGTTTTCGGTAGTGCGGATCCGCTTGAGAGTTATTGTGCACATCTTCTGTTATCAAAGGATGAGTTGTACTTTACAGTCTTGGAGACGAGAGGATCTCGTTCTATCTATGGGCCTAGGTCTACAGCTCAGGTGTATGTTTTACACTTCTGTTGTATATTCTTAACCTTTGCTTGGTCACGTGTAATATGAATAATTTGGCGTATCCCATCATAAATATTTACCACCTTTTTGTATCTGTTGGTTTGCTTCAAGGAAATGGCCATTTTCTAGAACTGATTCTCTGCATATTAGTAATTAAGATCCTAACAGAATGGCTAGCAGGCCTATCCTTTGACTCCTGAAATAGCGGTCAATTGCAATCTCTGCATTAATTAATATTTGTTTTCTTAGTCTCAAAGGAGTGGTGGTACTAGAAACTATCTGGATTCTGCATTAAATCATGTTTATGAGGCGGCCGTTAAGTTTCTGCTCTTTTTCCATTTGGAGAAGAGTTGTAATATGTAGGACTTTGCAATAACTCATGTTTCACTCTTGTTTGCAATTACTGTTGCATCTTTTAAGTTGCTAGGGGGATCCATTTGAGCAACATTGGAAGTAGAAATGTCAAATTCTTTACCAGTTGATGCTGTGAAGGTTCATTTTGTTTTCCAGGTAACAAATTATTTCTCCTTTTTTGGCACTAACTTCGTTTTCCCAAACTAGGTGGAAGAACTCATGCACAGGAAGCTCGCAAAGGAAGCTGCAGATAAAGAACTTCAAGAGTTTGTACAGATATTGACATCTGCTAGGTTACTGCCTTCAAATAATAAACCTCCTAAATCTTCATGGCTGGTTGACGAGAAAAACCGACAAAAAATCGAGTCTCTCGAAGCATATGCAATTGATGCTTGCAAAACTGATGAACAGAAGAGAACTGCTGGGACGGTAATATGTTTTATTTGACTAGTTTATTTGAATCTAATTTAGGTTTATGTTTCAAAGTTAATCAAGATGAGACCTGTGTTATAAACTAAAGAATCTCAGATATCAGAAAAAGAAACTGACGATGTTTCTTCTCTAACTTTATCCTTTTTTATTTTTATTTTTTTCACTTGTCCTTATTTTCAGATTCTCAAGGCAGTGGGAATGACAAAAACAGCATCATCTGCTATGAACCTTCTCACAGATATTGGCTATTTTCCTGTTCATGTGAATCTTGATGTGTTGAAGCTCAACATTCGTACTGAACATTCAGATGAGATTATAGCGGCTGCTGAAGCTCTTCTATCAGAGTCATCCGACCTAGATGAGGTAGGGTGGATGCTAGTTATGTAGCTGCTACAAAAACTTCAAACTATCCATTTTTTTAGGGTGAAATGAGAATGGAAACCTTTCATAATTTCTAGAAGCCTGTTGAAGATTCTGATTTTATGGTGACTTTACTGACCCTCTAATACTTATTGGAAGCTGTACATTTGATATTTTTGGCATAGGCTGACAGAAAAGATCTTACCCATTTGAAAGTCTATGCCATTGATGTTGATGAAGCTGATGAGGTAATTGGTTGACAATATCTTTTTATGTATGAAATTTTGATCATTTTAAATCCTTTCAAGTAATTTATTTTCATACTTGTCATTCTTTGTCCCTAATCACAAATTCTGCCAAATTTTTATTTAGCTTGATGATGCCTTGAGTTCAACAAGGTTACAGGATGGCCGGATCAAGGTTTGGATACATGTTGCAGATCCAGCTCGTTATGTACTACCTGGAAGCATAGTGGACAAGTAATACTGGTGGTTTGAAATTCTTGCTAAATAATGTATTTACTTTTATTTCTGAAGATAAACAAACCTTTAAAATAATCATGTTTAGGGAGGCAAGGAGCAGAGGAACTTCTGTTTTCCTCCCTACTGCTACTTATCCTATGTTTCCAGAGAAACTTGCAATGGGGGGAATGAGCTTGAAACAAGGGGAGGCTTGCAATGCTGTCTCCGTATCCGTCACCCTGCATTCTGATGGCTGGTATGCATACGTCTTAGATTAATCCTTGTCTAGTGATTAAATTGTACTTTTTGTTACAAGGCTGTAATTTGCTTAGGAATTCACTTCCTAAATCCTAGCCATAGCAAAATGTTTAAATGAAAGTTGGGTACAATGAGGATATGAAATTGATATCTTGTTCATGTGTAACGGATGTGAAGGCTCCATTTATCTTCTTGTATTAATGGTATTCTGGAGCTGAATGCAATTGGCCTCTCGCTAACCTTTTAAGGCTTGTCTGCAACATAGACCTGGTGCCAAAATGTAGAACCATTGGCCTAAATGCATAAAGATCAGTTGATTATTAATCTAATTACCACTTGTTCATGTCCATCTCATTACTCAATGTTCTCCTGCAAATATGCATTTTCATTGAAGCTACAAGGTAGTTAAACCACGATGGTTCTTAGTAAGGATATTTATGTCTGTCTGGTACAACAGCATTGCAGAATATTCTGTCTGCAACTCAATCGTCAAACCTACCTACATGCTGACATATGAGAGTGCTACTGAGCTGCTCAATTTGAACTTGGAAGAGGAGATTGAACTTAAAATCCTTCACGAGGCTGCAACTCTCAGGTCTCGATGGCGCAGGCAACAGGTTAGATTTCAGTATTTAGATGTAGACAATTCTTGGATAAGACTTCTTGGTGACACTATTTCCAAGAACTTCCTATTGAGATCAGACTTGTGATCTTGATGATTTAAGTTTCATTCAAATAACTGGTCATGTTAGAGTGATGGTATGAGATGGTGTAAGAAGCAAAGCTAAGGAATAAACAAGTGAAACAT
Organism: Erythroxylum alaternifolium; assembly: GCA_027478495.1. Classification (NCBI taxonomy): domain Eukaryota; kingdom Viridiplantae; phylum Streptophyta; class Magnoliopsida; order Malpighiales; family Erythroxylaceae; genus Erythroxylum; species Erythroxylum alaternifolium. Next base: position 58,713,179 of record JANIIA010000004.1, on the reverse strand, counting down.
ACCTTCTTGAAAGCAGAATTCTGCTCCCTCCTCCCTTTATGGAGTTTCTGTGTTGAGTTTGCAAGCTTGCTACCCCTTTTGCTGCAACTGTGGTATTATCATCTGTATCTCATCAGATGTCTGCTTGTGCTCCATTGATCTGCCACATAAGAGGGGTTGCAAGCTTCCATGGGGAGGAGAGCTTGTTTCGACTTGAGGTGTCAATTGACTTTACAAGCATTCAACCTTTTTCAATTTACTTCTATAAATTGCAATCACTTAATGGTTTCTTGATGATTGTTTGAGACAAAATTCTCATCTTAAATGAAATAACTGTAAAAATCATTTGCATCTTTTAGGGTGCAATTGACACAGCCACCTTAGAACCTCGTGTCAAGGTAGTTAACCCAGAAGATCCAGAGCCATCAATCAATCTTTACGTTGAAGATCAGGCTGGTCCTGCCATGCGACTTGTCTCTGAGATGATGATACTCTGCGGAGAAGTTATAGCCACCTATGGGTCCTGTAACAACATTCCTCTACCATATAGAGGACAGAACCAGTTGAACATTGACACATCTGCATTTGCACATCTTCCTGAAGGACCAGTCAGAAGTGCAGCAATTGTTAAAATAATGCGTGCTGCTGAAATTGATTTCAGGAAACCTGTACGCCATGGAATTTTAGGAGTTCCTGGTTATGTCCAGTTTACTTCTCCAATTCGTAGATACGTGGATCTTCTTGCTCATTATCAGGTTTTTTTCACCCCCTTAAATTAATCCACCATATTGATTTGATATTCAGTCACAGGTTTCATTTGTGGGATGAGATGTTAGCCTTAAGCTCCTGTTTCTCTCTTCTCACTGTTTGGTAGTTCGAGTTGTTTTTGTTATGGGAGTTGGTGGGTATGATGAGGTTTACTCAATTTTTTTTTAACTAATCATGTGCACGGCAAACTGATAAAGATGCAAAATTATCTGAACAGGTCAAGGCAGTCCTTAGAGGTGAATCTCCTCCCTTTTCAGCTGGTCAGTTAGAAGGGATTGCATCAATGCATAATATCCAAGCTAGGTTGGTGAAAAGACTTTGCAGCAGCAGTCTACGCTATTGGATAATAGAATTCCTGAAAAGGCAACCAAAGGAGAGAAGATATCATGCACTGGTTCTTAGATTTATTAAAGATCGGATTGCATCCTTATTGATCACTGAGGTAAGCTCATATATGGAAAAAAGAAGTTGACTACAAGAAATTTGTATCTTTACTGACACTGAGGTAAGCATCATATATGGAAATAAAGTTAGAGTACAAGAAATTGCTCTTGAATCGCATTCTTCCCACTACCGTCAATCCCTATCCCCCCATTCTTCTCTCTCCCCTTCACATGGGCATATCAAGGTGAAAAAGGGTGGGAAAAATGAGCAAAATCCGACCACCTGGCCTTTTTGGTCTTGATTGTTCTTTCAATTGTGCTTTGATTGTCCAAAGGTGGTTGCACCCTGCAGCACGTGTAGCAATAACCTACCATATAACATGAAAAGAGTAAAATCATGGTTCTCCAATTTCTTTCAATCATCGATGAATGCTGTGATTTCCATTTTTTTTAGCCATTTTCAATCAATGGTTGCTTACATGCTGTTCTCATTCTACAAATTTTGCGTATTTCTTTTTCTGGCAGGCTATTGTTATTGTGCTGTAACTCTTGGTTGAACTAATTGTTTGGTTTCTGAATGCTGCAGGTGGGATTTCAAGCACCTGCTTGGGTATCTGAGGGGGTACAGGTAGGGGATGAATTGCAGGTTCAGGTAGAAGAAGCTCACCCACGTGATGATTTTCTTTCCCTCAAGGAGGTTGGTGAGGGATAAAACTGCTCCTTTTGAAGTTTAACCAACAAACAATTCCATACAGCCCATAAAACTGCTCCTTTTGAAGTTTAACCAACAGGCAATTCCATATAGCCCATATATAATAAGGCATATGCTCTTTCAGCTTATTTTTGAGAGAATGATCAGAAAAGGATGAACTTTCATTTAGGCCAAATTTCAAGTCCTGAAAAGTGCAATTTTACAAAATATATTCAGTGTTGCATAAAGAATCCTAGCACTCATCCAACACTGAACTAACTTGAAGTATATTGATGAAGTTCTGATGTCTCTGCCTGGGAAGCTCCAAGCTGAACTCTGACGTTGGTTTGAAGCATGTTTTTGGTGGTACGACTAATTGCAACTTTACCAGAGGTTTTGTTGTGGGATAACTGAGTTTAGCCTGTATGGACATCCTTGTAATCTTAGTATTATGTAACAAAAATAAACTTCACAGAGTCGGTTCTGAAGGTGAAACTATGCCCTTCATGGGAATCAAAGCTGTCTATATAGTTGTCTTCTTGAAATTGGCAATGACATTTTGCTATATATTGTTATTGCATATTTCTTATGCTTATGTTAGATTTCAGCTGTGCCAAAAATTGACTTCTAATCTAGGGGAAGAACTGGCTTGCTAAGAGAATTAGAGAAAACGTTCAACGCTGATCACAAAAGAGGGACAACTGACAAAGTTCCATCCTTTGGGGGAGAATATTAATAGTAGTAAGGTGAGACTTTCCAAACATCCTCTTTAACACTTAGCTTTTTGGATTCGAGTTCTCAAGATTTTGTATTGAAGGCATGAGTTATTTTGCCTTTTATTATTATTAACTTGGAATTGAGTGTATTGAGTTCATTCCTTTGACTTTTTAAGTGGTTCCTTAAATTGACCACATTTACTATGGTGCTAAAAACGAGAGTGTAATTTGAGTTGGTCGAATGGTGTGTGCTGGACATTCACTATGAGGCTCAAACATTGGAGACCCCTCGGTGGTTAAGCAATATGTTTGCCGAATAAATAATGAGACAAGTTGACACAAATCATTAAGAAATCAGAAACAAATTTTGTAAAGCCTGTCTACTTTATGTTGTTTCATCTGTCATAGGAAAGGAACTCATGTTCATGTCCAGGTAAACATTGTGAATTCCTGTTCTTTGAGAATTACATCACACTGTTGTTTGGTCCCCTCTCCCGACTAAGAAGCATTTTGTTCATGAAACTCAGCTATCTCCTCAGACCAAAAAAACGTTCTTTTTTGGTGTGTAACTGATGCATAGATGAAGACTGGTGTGTTAGTAAATTGTAATTGTCGAGGAGGAACTCAATTTCCATTAAAAATAAAGCTGTCCCGTCCCGTGACTGCTAAGGAGATTAGAGAGATGGGTGTGAATAATTATTCCAAGCACGACAATCTTTTCTCGAAATCAGAGTAGGGAAAAAGTTAAGGACCTTTTCAGCCCCATCCACCCTTTGCTCAGAGCTTCATGTTAATAGTTGACAAGATTCATTTGGTCTATAATCAACCACCCACTCGTTTTCTCTTCCTGTGTTTTGTTTGCTTATAATTCAATGAGATTGAAAACTGAAATTTTAGGATCTTGTCCTGCTTTTTTGTCTCTCATTATCTGATTGCTAAATCACATTGTTACGGTTTTGTGCTTTTTAACTCCAGATCTACTTGATTCTTCTTGTGTGTTTTCACTCTAAACCTCAAGAATCATAAACTACCGTTCTCTTAATCAACAGGAGTACTAACTGTTTGTACCAAAACTCTCGTTTAAAATTGCCCCTATTTTTAATCTTAGACGATATCAAAATCATTTAGTTTTTTTTTTTTGATAAAAGGGATAAAGAAAACAACAAGCTATCACTATAAGAACGCAATCGAACCTGATCATTTCAAAGTAAGGCCTTCATCCCTGGACTCGGAGAATCTCAAATGGTCCACCAATGATTGCTAAATAGCCCTTGACGAGCTAAAAACTTTGTACATTAATTTGCTTCCGTCAACACATGAGATAAAGAGCATTGCCAATTTCTCGGAATTAAGGATATGATCTTCACAATTAGAGACAAGTAAGGGTGAAAGGTAGGACAAGGCTTATTAACAAGAGCTACTACTTTCAAGGAATCTGACTCTACAAGAACATTCCGATACTCTTGCTTGCAGACAAATATCAAACCATGATGAATAGCTTGGAGTTCTGCAATCATATTAGTAGTATGACCAATAAATCCTGAGAAATCAGAAATTTGCATAATGTGAACGAAGTACTAAGTAGTATGACCAATAAATCCTGAAAAATCTGAAATTTGCATAATGTGAACAAAGTACTAAGCATCGAACTTTGCATAATGTGAACAAAGCCTGAGAACCATCAGGGCTTGTGGCCCTTGAAGTTGAAGACACTGATCAGGTGGGGGATACTGAGAAAGGAGAGAGATCACGTCACATGGAAGCATCATGATGATGAAAATGATTCCTCGAGAAAACTGAAGCTCAATTGGTGTATCCTGTCCCCTTTTATGAGGTCTCACCCACATGCAAACCTCTATTCAATTCCTTGGGTCAGCCCCATGCAACCTTGTTCCTTCTTTCCTAAACACCCTCTCAGTCTGATCACCACATAGCTTCTTCATATTTTTGAGTGATGCGACACACACACACACACACACACACACACACACACACACACACACAAACACACACACAAACACACACACAAAGTTTTAAAGAAGACATCTGTAAGTTGTATATTCAAGCTCAAGTGAAATACCCCTTTTCTCCGTTACACAGATTATTGCTATTGCCCATAGTTAGAATTTCACCGTTTTCTGATCATCAGGGTCTCCTGGAAATATTCTATGAAATGCAATTTACAAATCCTGAGTCCTGACGATACTATATTGTAATAACAAGGATCAGAAAGTCAATATCAGAGCCAAATATAAACGTGATCAGTGTAAAAGCTCTCCTATCAATGAGAGCGAACCAAAAAAAAACGGAGCAGACATCAAAAAAACAAGCCATGTTACCATATGCCATTGCTTATATATCAATTGACTATGCACCATCGACATGAGTTCCTTACCTATTGTTCTTTCCCTCTTCTGCATTGTACATAGGTACAGTATACCAGAAGTTTAACTCCATGTTAGATTATGCAGTGAGAACCACATGTCCATGAAGAGGTACGGAAAGGAAAATTGAGAATATTTTCTTAAGGTATTCATGGGCTCTCATGTTCTGTAACATTCTATTCCCATGTGCCAAACTTAATTGGTATGATGAAGAAGTGAAAGTGATTAAGAAACAGTATGTATGTTTTTGTCTTATTATCTTGGAATAAATTCTAGATTAAGATATTGTTTTTGGCTTTGACTTGAAACAATCGTAGACGAGTTTAGTGTTCTAAGTCTACCATTAAGACTGATTGAGAAGACTTTGTTATTTTACATAGAGATATAAGAAATTAAGTAAGCCATGTGAGATTGGACTGCTCAAAGAGAGGTGTTATACATCATACACATGCAAAGTCAAACATCTTACCCTCTCATATCTTACTTAGGCGAGAATTTGGGTATGTTTGGTTTGGTTTACACATGCAAAGTCAAACACTTCTAAACCACTTTCTCTTCTTCTATCGTTTGCATTGATTTACTCAAAAGCTGTTTGATGATTCAATAGTTTTCTTTATTATACTTGTTCAAAAATTGTAATTAATGATTAGTAGTTATCTTCTGAAATATTATTTGATAATATAGTTTTTTTATAGCCATCAGTATTATAAACTACTTTTTATAAAATTTTCTTTATTTAATATTAATAAATATTAAAAATTATATATGATAATTATATAATTAATTAGCTATGATCGCAACATTTCTGGTCATGCAACTTATTTGCTAGAAACATGCTTTCACACATGATCATATGTAAACGAAGATATAAAAGGGCAGATGATTGACTATAATAATTTGTGTTCATATCATACAGAAAAAGGGCTTGAAGAGATTTGGTGTTTGCTTTGAAGAGTCTCTACCACCTCCTTAAAGACAAGAAAATATAGAGTAATAGATGTAGAGTCTAAAGTATAAGGCTCCGGTTTTGTGGAGATTTAGGAAAGGCTATAATATACGCAACATCATCGTATTTTTATAAAGAAGTTATTTTCGTAAATTATAATGAATTAGCATTGATTTAGAATAGATGTGGAATGAATTAGAATTGATCTATTAGAAATATCTTAACCTTATTCCACGAAGGTAACGAATATTTCAAACAATATGTTAATATAGACTTAACTACTACAACACTTAGTAGAAATTTTATTGAAACACGAGATTTTGGGAGGTTTAATAGTACGCAACCTCATTTTTAATTAGTAGATATGTTGTTTTGAATTATTATAATATTATTTTAGTTATCCCCATGACCATTAAAATTAATGTTATACCAACATATAATTTAAATTGTGTAAGAATAATTTAACAATATCATATTTTGATGTTCATAAAAAATATTAAATTAATAGTTCCCTAACTATTAAATGCAAAAATATTGTAACTTTAGATAAATTATTTAGCACAATTATAGCTTTTTACTTTTATTATGGATATTTTCACTTTAGCCCAAGTGGTCAATTCATTTTTTAGTTGCCACAGTGATGAATTTTTTATGGGGCCATTAAACCAAAGCAAATACTGACAAGTACCTGAAAACTATTTTGATGGGACCATACCCTCACCAATTTATTAATATTCAATGCAATATTTTGGACATGAATTAATACTAAATTCTATAACAAAAGCAATTTCAGATAAAATGAGTAAAGGGCAAAATAAGAAAAAACACACATTTATTCTTATTTACATGACCTGTTATTTTTTAAATACTCGATAAAATAAAAATAAAAGTTCGACTTGCGAATACCGTATCGAATTTGGTATCGAATTGAATTTTTGTACGGTACTGTATCGGTACCGGTTAATACCGAGTACCGTTTCAGGTAATTTTTTAAATTTATAAAATAATCGCTAAAGTTTTTTAGAAATTTCAAAATAGTTCATTGTCATATTGTACAGTTTTATTGTATAGTTTATAAGTTTACATTAACCATGTTTCCAAAAATCATAATAATAAATAATAACCACAATTAATATGAAATAACAATAATTTTAAGATATTTAACATATAAATAATAACCACAACTAATATGAAAAAAGACAATTATCATCATACAAGTATAAAATTAAGGACAATACAAAATATTTGAAATATTACAACTTTATCATATAATAAATAGTAATTACATTAAAATATCAAATAAAAAGAACAATAAACATCCTTAATTTTCTAATTATCATAATTTACAACAAGAATTCATGATAAGAAAACAACTAATTAGAAATGAAACTCGAAGAAAACATATATTATTTAATTTACTATTAATTAAATATATTATTT
>JANIIA010000004.1:58687108-58705772 GCA_027478495.1 Erythroxylum alaternifolium | reverse complement strand
TTGTCCATTCTTGTTCATTGGAATGTTTTCGAGGTGGGTTTTGATTGTTCCTTGAAATTTCGGAAAAAAAATTCATAAAAGATTGATCTTTTCTGTAGTTGCATGAGACATATTCAAAGTCTGTTTTACGCGAAACATGGTTTGTGAGGAAACCAAAAAGAGAGAGAGACGTTGGTTTGAGGTACAAATTGTTTTTCTCACATTATATATATATAGATATGTAAAGATTATAATTAAGGTATTAAATTCTGAGTAATTAATTAGTCAATAAAAATTATTTTTAAATTTAAAAAATATTAAATTTTATTTAAAATAATACAAAATATTAAATTATTTCTTTTCATAATTATACATGAAATTTATAATTAAGATATTAAGTATCAAGTAATTAACTAGTAAATTTTGGTCACACCATTGAGTTTTTTAAAAAATAAAATATTTAAGTTTTAGAAATTGTCATTTTTAAAATTTTAAAATATATTTTCTTATATTTTATTAAAAATAATGGCGAAATATTCTTAATGAACAATACACTTAATTGAAATTACAATCTAATTTTAATTTTTAAGTTTAGTTTGAATTAACGAAATAAACTTGATATAAATTAATAATTTAATATAATTATATTAATTTTTAATTTTTGTTAAATTTAATTAATTTAAATCAGATTTTAAAATTAAGTTGCTAAATTTACATATTTATTTTTTAAAAATAATATTATAAAATTTTAATAATTTTAAAGATTGATATATAAAAAATTAATTAAATTTATGTGATATTACCATATAGGCTTGGAAATCCAGGTCTATTTGCAAGACTTTGATCAAAATCAACTAATCAAATTCAAGTTAACTAAAAGATTAAGATATGTTAGGTTAATTCAAATTCTAATTCCAATGATTCAAACCTCCCTCTTAAGACAAAGCAGGATCCTCTGTCCAATTTTATGATATCTTATTCTGTCTTATGAATCTCAATCATTCATTTATGCAGGCCCCGCGTGCATAAACTTAATACTGGATTAAATTTTAGTACGGTACTATACCGATACCAACCAATAACGAGTACCGTTTCGAGTAATTTTTTAAATGTATAAAATAGTTCTTAAATTTTTTTAAAAATTGCAAAATAATCCGTCATATTGTAAAGTTGTACTATATAGTTTATAAGTTTACATCAACCATGTTTCTAAAAATCATAATAATAAATAATAACTACAATTAATATGAAATAATAATAATTTTAAGATATTTCACATATAAATATTAGCCACAATTAATATGAAAAAAGACAATTATCATCGTATAAGTATAAAATTAAAACAATACAAAGTATTTGAAATATTACAGTTTTATCATATAATAAATAATAATTACGTTAAAACATCAAATGAAAAGAACAATAAATATTCTTAACTTTCTAATTATTACAGTTTACAACAAGAGTTCATGATAAGAAAACTATCAATTAGAAGTGAAACCTGAAATAAAAACATATATTATTTAATTTACTATTAATTAAATATATTATTTAATTATTTAACATATTAATTATTAATAAGAATTTAAACAATTTTAATTTAATTATTTAATATATTAATTATTAATAAAATTGTAAATAAATTAATTTAAAGTAAATTTGTAGAATTAATTATTATATTTTTAAAATATATAAATTTTAAATAAAATTTTATTTAATAATTAAAATATATTTAAAAATAAATGTTGCTTTATAAATAATAAAATTTAAATTGTTTATTAAAAAATAAAATAATTTTTATTAATACTTTATTAATAAATATTATATAAAAGATCAAAATAAAATTAATTAAAAATAATTTATTTTAAAATTTTATTTAATGTATAATTATTATGAGTAATAAAAATATTTATTTTATTTTAAAAATTAAAATTAAAAATTCACAATAAAAATTAAAATGAATAGTTAATTAAAAAATGTTTGGAAAGGGAGACAGGGAAGGGAGGGGTCATGGGAGGGAAAAATTTTTGAAAATTTTTAAAAATTTTGTAAAAAAATCCTTCTATTTTTTAAAACTTACGATATTGACAGGTATTTTAAATATCGGTCGATACTGGCTAGTATAGGCAAAATCGGTTGATACCAATTGATATTTATAACCGATATTTTTAAACATAATTCGGTATCAACTGGTACAGTACGGAATTTAAAACAGTGAGTTTAATAGTAAAAACCTTGAATTATTTAACTTTTTGATTCGGTTTTCAACTTTTCGGTTTAATTTAGTTTCAATAAATTTTGATGTTAAAAATTAATCAATTTATTAATTAATCAGTCAATTTTATAAACTAATTAGTTTTTATAAACTAAAATAAATCGATTGATTTTCATTTAACAGTCTGATTTTGTAATTATACTTTAAAATTTTCAATGAATAAGAATATTATTCTTCAATTATTTTTCAAATTCTTTAATTTTATTCAATCTTTAACCAATTTTATGAATATCTAGTAACTGTTGAACCTTTTAAAGTTTAAAGTTTAAACTTTTTATCTTATTGGTTTAACTTTCGGTCCGATTTTGAAGACATCTTCTAATTTATTATTAATCTTATTTATGAAATTATTAAGGATGACAATGAGTTGGCCCATGGGCCAGCCCTGCTAATTTTATTAAAATTTAAAATATAAAATAACGTATTTTTTTAATTGAGTTTGGGCCAGGGTTGCTAAGGTTCAGGCTTATCTAAGATTTAACTCTTCTAAATAAAATGATATTATTTTGCTTAGAATAATTGAATCTCAAATCATCTAAACCTAAACCTAACTTATTAAAACAATTAAATATAAGTCCACGTGCTAATAATTATCATCCCTACAAATTATTTTTGTAGTTTAATAAAAAAAGTGATAAATGTGTTTCTTTTTAATAATAAAGTTTCTGCCCTCACCTTATCATTCCCGTCCCGTCCTCTTGTAGGCTTTACTTTAACGGTGAAAGCTCCACGACCATTGAATGGAGCATTTTGCCATTAAAGTGAAAAAGTAACGGAAGGATAAAATGGAAAAGGATGGCTCTCCCCTCCTACTACCCTAAGGGCTAAGGCATCTCTGTTCCTTTGGACCTCTTTTGTTCTTTTCTCACAGCATATATACCCATTTAATTAGCTTGAAACTTTAGTAAAGTTTTTACATGTTAAACGATACTTATCTTATTTGATAAATTTAAGAATAAAATTCAATTTTAGTTGTGAATACTTATTTTTAATATTAAATAAATGAAATAGTAAAGCAACGTATACTTTATATATCAGCGAGATTTCATTAGATTGTTATTATTGTTATTGTTAATAATGCTTTAAACATAAGGTTGCATACTACCGGATTTTTCCGAATTGCACATTTTAACGAGACTTTTACGTAATATTGATGTTATCGTTTTATAATCATTTGAATAATTAGGAATTAATTAGTGTGAAATGAATCAAAATAGACCACCATCCCATGTGAGAGGCACATGGATGCATATATGTTGCCATTTCCTCCACGACATAACCAATTGGGTGATTCTTATATAGAAAAATAGAATAACATTAAATAATAAATATATACCAATATTTGATATTACATTTAACCTGTTTGAGTAAATTTCCCATAGTACCCTTTCCTCAATAAATAGTTAAATACAACCCCCCACCTTCGCAGCCATTCCACACGCCCACAACGCAAACTTCTCCGCTCTCTCTCAATGGCTCGTGTAGGTTTCTGCATTCTGGCTATTCTCTCACTACTCTCTCTAGCCACCGCCAAAATCCCTGGAGTCTACTCCGGCGGACCGTGGCAGACAGCCCACGCCACCTTCTACGGCGGCAGTGACGCCTCTGGCACAATGGGTACGTACACGCTACTAACTTAGTGACAAACGTAACTAAATAAACACCATTTTTAACTTATGAATGTGTACAGGAGGTGCTTGTGGGTACGGTAACCTGTACAGCCAAGGGTACGGAGTGAACACGGCGGCACTGAGCACCGCGCTGTTCAACAACGGCCTGAGTTGCGGCGCCTGCTTCGAGATCAAGTGCTCTGCTTCCGACGACCCCAGATGGTGCAACCCTGGTAACCCTTCTATTCTCATTACAGCCACCAACTTTTGCCCTCCAAACTACGCTCTCCCCAGCGACAATGGCGGCTGGTGCAACCCTCCTCGTCCCCACTTTGATCTCGCTATGCCCATGTTCCTGAAGCTCGCACAGTACAAGGCCGGCATCGTCCCCGTCAGCTATCGCCGGTCAGTCTCTTTTCACGTACTATGATATTATTATTACTAAAATCTTTGAAACTAAACGGCCGCAATGTTGAATTTTAGGGGTTTTTAGTTAATTAATTTGTGATTAATTCATATTTAATTTAGTTTCTCGGCCTTTTTTCTCGGGAATCAAACAGAACCTGAAAAGACACGCTGCACAGCCCTCTATAGGTCCTAGTTGTGCATCGTTTACTAAAATGAACTGAAATCCGTTATTGTTTGTTCGAAAAGACCATAATACCCTTACCCACTTGACATGGCAAAGTTAGGATTGGCTCAGTCATCGAGGAACTATCTTGATGTGTGAGTCAATTCCAACCGTTGGATTACCATCTGATAGAATTTCAACTCCACCACAGTGTTCCGTGCATGAAGCAGGGAGGCATCAGATTCACGGTCAACGGTTTCCGTTACTTCAACCTGGTTTTGGTCACCAACGTCGCGGGTGCCGGAGACATCGTGAAGGTGAGCATTAAAGGGACCAACACTGGTTGGCTGACCATGAGCAGGAACTGGGGCCAAAACTGGCAATCCAATGCCTTACTTGTGGGGCAGGCTCTGTCTTTTAGGGTCACGGGCAGTGACAGACGCACGTCAACTTCCATGAACGTGGCGCCTTCTAATTGGCAGTTTGGTCAGACCTTCACGGGCAAGAATTTCCGCGTCTAAGTTGTCTCATTTTGTTGTTGTTACACAAAGTTTAAGAATGTCTTTCGCGCCTTCAATTTTCTCAGCCTATTTTCTCGGGAAAATTTGAGGGTTAAAAAGGAAATAGTTGGTAATATAGAGTACTAGGAAAAGTCTTGTCTTTTTTGTTTACCATTCCATTACCTGCTAAAATGGTGAAGATGTAGTGTTCTAAGAGTCCTGAAGCGGCTGCAACTACAAGAACCTGTAGCCCGCAACTCTTATTCACATATATGTTATCTGAAATCACTCTTTAGTACTAACTATAGTCTTAATTACTTCTTTTATGAATTCAGAAGGTGCAAGTTGCAATGTAGTTCTTACCCTTTTGGGATTAGAACATGGTACACCCAATTGTTGGTGTATGTTCTTGTCAAGTGGCAGTGATACCTATCAATAGCTTTCATGGCAAAAATGCATAAATGCCCTTTCGCTCATACTTGTGTTAATAGCATTTGAAGATGCTTGTGATCAACCTAAAAGATTGCTTCTTGGTTACTTCTCTCTTCATTGTTTCTGTAACTCAGTTTCTGAACAACCCCAGTTAAGGGAAATGCCTGATAGCGATCGTAAACCATGTGTAAATATCTGGTAACTTTAGGAGACAAAGAAAATGATTCGGATATGAGAAGTTTAAAGCAGCTAACCAATAGGGCGGTGTAGAGATTCTGTTAGTATTTTGTTCATCAAGAAAGAATTTGCATTTATACCCTTTCAAAGACATTCAACTTTTGCTTCATAAAATCAGGGAACCGATCTTCTGGACATGACGTTACTCAGCATAAACATGTGGGTTAGATTTAATAAAAATTGTCTAAAACCGGTGCTTGTACGCTAAAGTTCTGTCTTGGGAAAGATTATTTTGGAAAATTAACGATAAGCTTATCTATAAGTTGGTTGTTTCTTTGAATTTCATTAGCCGTCATGTTTGACCATATTCTTCCATTTAAAGAATGTCACTTCTAGCTCGTCTTTCTTGAACGAAGGACTCCAATTTCAAGTTGTTGACTTTGGAATGTGGATGTATGAAAAAGGTCATTAATTCTTGAGAGAAAGGACACAACAACCAAACCTATCCCACATATGCTTATGTTCCTGTAGCTATCTGTTGTGTTAAAATATTTGCTGCAACATACAGATAAATACATGTTGACATGATTCAGACTGCCGCAGAAAGTTGTCTGAAATACTTGAAGCAAAACTGAAAGGACAAAAACTGTACACTGCTTGAGTAATCAAGGCTTAAGCACATGACTGAACTCCTGAAACTTCACTCAAGAAAAGAGGGGCGAAGCTGATGGCCGAGGATAGGCAGTCCGGGAATTGTCATTGCCGGTGGCAGTTTTGTTGCGCTCCTTTTCGGTAAGTTTATTAAATGCCTCCTTTGAGTCTTGAAGCTGTTCTAAGACCAGTACCACCTCCTTCATTGTTGGCCTGAATTTTGCATCTGCTGCTAAGCATTGAAGAGTAAGTTCTGCTATCTTTTGGACCCGACCGAGTGAGTACTGGCCTTCAAGACGAGAATCCAGAATGTGCAGAACTCTACGCTTGTTTGTCAGGTAAGGTTTTGCCCACTCCACAAGGTTGTGCTGTCCTGAGGGCCTATTCTTGTCTATTGCTCGCCGACCAGATAAAATTTCCAAAAGTACAACCCCGAAACTATACACATCGCTCTTTGCAGTTAAATGACCTTTCCAACATCAACATGAAATTATTAATCAGAATACAGTATATGAAACCATACCTAAGAACCACAGAAACCATATCCCAGGATAATCCACCGATAACATTATGATAGTAAACACAAAGTTTTAAGCTTTTCATGGGAAATTGAAGAATGATTCTCAGAGGAAACAATGGCTAGAGGAGAACTTCGAAGCAAAACCTTACCTCTCAGGTATGAACTTAAAAGAGCTTTGAGAGATTGAGATAATCAGTATACATCTTAAGTAAACAACACGAAGAAACTCATATGATCAAAATTTCCTACCTGTGGCCATATACTCAGGTGCTGCATATCCATAGGTCCCCATTACTCTGGTAGAGACATGGCTCTTATCACCAGTTGGGCCATCCCTGGCCAACCCAAAATCAGAAAGCTTTGCATTGTAGTTCTGTAAATGTATAGCAGAAGCCATTATTAACTCTGAATCATACTAGTACAGCTAAATTACAGAGAAGTACTAAGTGATAACCAGAAAAAGCAGCATACCGAATCGAGCAGGATATTAGAGGTCTTAAAGTCGCGATAAATGACCTGCGCTTCAGAGCTATGAAGAAATGCAAGTCCTCTTGCAGCACCTAGAATAACTTTCATTCGAGTACTCCAAGAGAGTGGATGGAATTGAGACCCTCCTATTTCATAATAAACAAATAGCTTCCGTGTCAAAACCTAAATTACAATCATCAAAAGCTGAACTACCACAATGAACAAGAGAAACATACTCCTGAACAAGTGATTCTCCATGCTGCCTCGGGGCATGAACTCATAAACCAGTAGCCTATGTTCATCTTCTAAGCAGTAACCAACCAGTTTAACAAGATGAGGATGACGTAATTGCCCAAGGTAGTTGATCTCAGCCTGCACGACCAAAAACACAACTAAAATCAACTTGCTGGATTTAATCATCAGATCAATACTTGGCAAGCACAAACTCTGTGGACATCAGATAGCTGTTTTCCTGGAATTTCCAAGAACTAAGGCCCTCCTGAAGTAGAATCTTCAGTAATTGTGCCCAGAAATCAAGGTTGTTATGGCATAGAAAGGTATAAAAACTCTTTACTTGAACCTCGACATTTGATCAGAAAATTTGGTGAAACAATTAACCAGTGGCAAGATATACTCCTTACCAGCCATTCCTTATGACCCTGGAGACCTTCTTGGTTAAGCCTCTTCACAGCAATAACCAAACCAGTACCAGGCTTCATAGCTTTATCTGTATGCTCATCAATCCACCCCTTGAAAACTGAACCAAAGCCACCTTCTCCTACCACACTATCTGGTCTAAAGTTTCTTGTGGCAATCTTCAGCTCACTGTAGGCAAAACTCTTCAAGTTCGATGACTGCAAGATCTCCCCCTCGCTCCGAGGAGTTTGGGGCACAGAAGATGATGATGATAGCTTGCTACTTGAACTGCTCAAATATTTTCCATCTCTGCTGCCATTCTTTGAATTCAATCCTACACATAAACACGTTTTAAATTCTGTTAGTTTCTACATTTTATTCCTCTCTTTCCAAGTTTTTTCATATCAAAGCATGAAACAAATTACATGTTGAAAGTTAAGGTGACGAAACCCATTTTGACAAAGAGAAGGAACTACTCAAGAAAACCAAAAGACTAAAAATGAAAAACCTACAAGTGTTAAGATAAACAAATACATGTGTATTCCATCACTTCTCTTCTCTTTCCCTCCCTCCCTCACAAACACACAAACACAGCCAGAGTTACCTGTATTAGAAGGGCTATATGCTTTTATTTGATTACTCCAGCAAATACCCATGACACGCCACCTCCTCACCACAATCCTACAGTCCCAAAACGCGAAGACAAAATTTAACCAAGCAAAACAGAAAGCCAAAAGACAGATCTTGTCTCAAGAATGAGTGTGCTATTTCAAGAAAAAGATCCCCTTCAGTACACTTATGTTCGACAACTTATTGCACAGAGAAAGGTGTGATTTTTTGGGGTGCTTTCGCCTTTCTCTGGGGATTATGGATATGTGCAAGATCTGCACAAAAAGCAAGAACTGAAGGGTCTTTGCTAATGGAGGGTCTTTCGTTTTTGATAGTCCTCTGAGACCCTCGCCAACCATTTAGACGGTTGACTCACGTTTTGCCTCTTTTGTCCTTTCTCCTACACACCAGCAAACGTCCTCAGACAGATGAGTACATAACACTCAAGTTAAAAGATCAACACAAGAAACTAATAGATTATAATCAGATCCCTTTGTAAATTATGATTAGACTCTTCATAATAATGAGATGGCCCACCGTAGCTACTCTGTTTTCTCTAGTTTTTCTTTCATCATCATAAATACAAAGAATGAAAATGATAACATAGGAGCATGGAAACTGTTAGAAAGGGTCCGAAATTTGATGCGTCAGTAATGATACTAGATACATGAACCTGTCTTTATATGAATTTTCTTGCCTTTTCTGTTTGACTCTTCCAATTCTCAAATACTAAATCTTTCTAAACAGAACAACTTCTCCTTTATTACCAATGTAATTTCATTCAAATCACTGTGTAATGATTGAACCAGTATTTCTTTCGGTTCAAAGTTTGGAACTTTCCTTGACAACCCACGAGACCATGTTCATCTTGTGACATCATTGGTACGCATATTTTAACATCATCTGCTTTGTGTTGTTTAACCATTGTTTGTTATTACCAATAAGATTCTATCATTAACAACTGCTGTGTTTCGTTTTAACTACTAATTGTTGTAGGCATGTGGGCAAAGACTAAGTCAAGATTACACCTTTTTCAGTGGCAGTTTTGGAGAAGTCTTGGAGGGATGAATGCAGATATGTTTTAATTAGTCAGTAGTCATCACGTTTCGTGCTTATGCTTTCTTCCTCTTTTGGTAGACTACTTTTATTCAAGTATTTGATGACTGATTCCATGTAAGCAAAGTATTATTGTTTGGGTTTCTTATACTTCGTAGGTATGCTTTTAGCTATTTTATTTGCAAAATTGTAATTAGTCAAATAAATTATTATAAGTATTTTAATTTTTAAATTTTAGAAAAACTTGTGCTCGTATAAAAAATAACGACGAAATATACACACCGTAAACATCATACTTGTACCAATCAAATGCTCCTTACACGATGATTCGATTTAATTTTTAAAATTTAATAAAACTAATTAAATCTAATTTAAAATAATAATTTATTATAATTATATTAAATTATTAATTTTAGTCAAATTTAATTTATCTGAAAGTTAAGTTGTATAACCATATTAATAACATTTAATTAGTTCATGTGTAACATTCATATTGCATATATCTTATCATTACTTTTCAATCGAAAATTAAAAAAACTACATTTTCCCGTAAAATTGAAAATAGAAAGATGTTTTTCGAATAATTTAAAGATTAGAGTCTTTTATAATTTTTTAAAAATTATAATTACCTGATTAAATCACGTAACATTTATACTTTGTATATTTTATAATTATTTTAATTAAAAATCAAATAAAATAAAGGATTTTTTGGAAATTTAAAAAATTAGTCATTTTTATTTTTTAAAAATTATAATATAAATTTATATCTTTTATCCAAACATTTTAACTTAATTGGTGGAATGACTCCCAAATCATGTCAAAAAGGTTGGGCTCCCACGTTGGGTACAACACAAATGATTGTTTTTAGTGAGTATTGGTTCATTGTAATTCTAGAACATGTCAAATCATCTGAAAACCTAACACCAACGTTGCTTACTAAAATATTGTAGTTGTGCCTAAAGTAAGATATTAAGCAAGATTGGAGGTTTCAAGAGTCAAACTCTTGGTTGATTTTCTCTTTGGTGGGCTACCTAACCACATTACAATTAATTACTAGTAATTCACATTAAATAATTTTTAAAAATACAATAATTTATAAATTAACTTGATATTGAATTTTGAATTAAATTTATATTTTTAAAAAAATTAGACTTTGAGCATAAATGTTATTATTTTAAATAAAATAAAATTGTTTTTAAATTTTAATTGATATTTTGATAAAGGGTATTGTTTATATTTATGTTTTGAAGTAATTAAAAAACTCAACTATTTCTAATGACTCAAGCATAAATATTTTGAAATGCTCAACTTTTCAGTTTTGTTTTTAACTTTTCAATTCAAACTATTTTAATAATTTTTGTTGTTAAAAATTGATCAGTTTGTTAATTAACTGATTAGTTATAAATTAATAATTCTTATAAACTAAAATAAATCAATTAATTTTTTAAAATTAAACTTAAATTTTGTTATAGGCAAGCATATTTTAATTCTACTTAATTTTTAATTAATTCTAAACTTTTCAAACCTTACGTATCTTGTTTAATGAGTTTATGCTAGCAAGTGAAGAGGGCACACATGGAGATACGTAACCAGGGTAGCAAACAGAGAGAACCTTACATATCTTGTTTGATGAGTTTAAGCTCCGGTCTGATCGGTAAATGGTAATAAGTAGTAACAAGTGAAGAGGGCACACATGGAGCCATGTAACCAGGGAAGCAAAAAGAGAGAGGGAGGGAAAAAACAAAAGAGACGTAACGTATCACTGACAAGTCTGATATATACAGAACGTCTTGTCTCTATGATTACAGTCATTACAGTCTGCTTTCCGCTCTCTCACGTCCCATTCCCACTCTTCTCTACTGCAAAAAACAGTATGAACAAGGTTTTTCTTTACCGCTTAAAGCATCTTTGAGTGTTCTGTTCCTATTAGAGTCGGAGATGCGCAGAAGAAGAACCTTGGTTGTTGGTTTAAGTTGTTGAATGGCAAGGTAAATGAACTCAGTGTGCATGATGATTAGTTTCTTGGTTACTTCTGATGGGTTTTGCTTCTTAACTCTGTTTGATAGAAAGAAGG
Source organism: Erythroxylum alaternifolium (assembly GCA_027478495.1). Lineage (NCBI taxonomy): Eukaryota > Viridiplantae > Streptophyta > Magnoliopsida > Malpighiales > Erythroxylaceae > Erythroxylum > Erythroxylum alaternifolium. Next base: position 58,694,214 of record JANIIA010000004.1, on the reverse strand, counting down.
GCTGAGTTTCTCTGTTCGGATTTTGTACTTTGGTGCATTTTCACTTGCTAAAGTTTCATTCTTTGAAGCTTTAGGAAGCAACCATACTCAAAAGTCTTCGCTTGCTCATTATGTTCGTTTTCCTCTTGCAACATCTTGTTTTCTTTTCTTTTGTACCCTTAATCTGTTGAAGAAATTGTGCTTGTAAGTATAATTCTACTGCTCAAGTAAGATAAAAACTGAACAAGCATTTCATTCAAAGTTTTTATTATTTATCTTCATTTTAAGTAAAATCTTACTAAAGTTTTACTTTTTTAGCTTGTCTATATATTTGGGAGGGCACTGAATAAAACATGAGGATCTATATGCCATTGCAGTGTGTCCCTAATCATGCAAAGATTATTCTTTTTCATGAATATGGTATATTGTTCGTCGTGATTTGGTTGACTATGGTCTGTTGGTTTTTATCGGTGTAATGTGCTTCTATTGTGGCTTTCAAATTGCATACTTTACCTTTATCCTAATGATACTTGTTGAATATGATGCTTCGTTTATCGTGTACGAGTTACAATTGGATGTTTAGGTATATTGGCAGTCAGACTTTCGATGAGGTTTGGATATATATATATAAGCTTACCCTGGCTGTTGTCTACCAATTATAAGAATTTTAGGCTGAAGAACTCCTCGTTTACTCAGTATCCGAAAATTGTAATAAAGTCTTAAACTTTTTTTTCCCACTTTTCAATATCCCAAAATAATTGGTCATTTGAGAATGATACTGCATTGGGTACTTGTAATGCCAATTGCATTATTGATGGATGGTTATAGCTGAACCTCCTTCTTATGTAGCTATGTTCAGATTTTCACCCATCTAAGATATCCTTGTCCTGTATTCCTGTGCAGCAATTTAAAATTTTCCTGCATCCTTAAATACTTTGTTTAGTTATTTATAGACTTCTATACTATGTTTTCAAAAGCTATGGTACACAATAGTGCCTTATCTTCTATTATACATCTCTGCCATCCAATTTACTCAATTTGCTGTTATGTGGTAGCTTGGTGGTGCCAGAGTTGTGTGATTGGGAACATCCATCTTCCTGATTTATGGTTTTTATGTTAATGTTGATGTTGCCAAAAAGGTCAGGGGATTTGAAATCTAACTTATTCCTGACTAATTATCCTTATTTTTAGACTTTTTTTCCCCATAATTTCATTTTTAAAACTGCTTTGGTATTTTTGTAATCATGAGAATGTTGTTTCAACCGCATTACAGCATGAACGTAGCATACTACAAGGGTACTTGGTAGTAGAGTGGGTATGAATGCGCATGGTGCACGCATTTCGTTCACGGATTAAGCTTAATAACTGTATTATTGTTGTCATTGGCCTGTAGTTTCGCTAGTTGTTTAATGGAACAGCTCATATAACTTGTTTTGCGTGTTGCTTTGATGTGTGATAATTCCTGGTTAATTGTGCTTGCGCTGTTCTTCCTTAGTTTTGTATCTTTGTTTCAAAGTCTTCAATTCCTCATCCATATATGGATACTGTTTGATTTAAAAATATTTCAGATACATCATGAAGAGTTTAAGGCAATGGGCAGTGGCGTTTGCACCTGGAAATGAAGGAGAGGCAGCGCTGGAGGCCTGAAGAGGATGCTTTGCTACGAGCATATGTGAAGCAGTACGGTCCAAGGGAGTGGAATCTTGTATCACAGCGCATGAACACATCCCTGAACAGGGATGCTAAATCTTGCTTAGAAAGGTGGAGAAACTACCTCAAACCTGGGATTAAGAAAGGATCACTCACTGAAGAGGAGCAGCTTCTGGTCATCGAACTTCAAGCCAAGCATGGAAACAAATGGAAGAAAATTGCTGCTGAAGTTCCCGGTCGGACTGCCAAGAGATTAGGCAAGTGGTGGGAAGTGTTTAAGGAGAAGCAACAGAGGGAGCAGAAGGAAATTAACAAGGCCATTGAACCGATCGAGGAGGGGAAGTACAATAGGATACTGGAGACTTTTGCAGAGAAGCTAGTAAAAGAGCGCACACCTCCAACATTTGTCATGCCAACTTCAAATGGTGGCTTCCTTCACCAGGATCCACCAAACCCTGCACCAGCACTGCTTCCTCCATGGCTTTCTAATTCTAACTGTACATCCAATGTTAGGCCTCCCTCTCCATCAGTAACTCTAAGCCTTTCATCATCAACCGTTGCAGCCTCTCCAACTATACCGTGGCTTCAGCCAGAGAGAGTAGTGGATAATACTCCCCTTGCATTAGGCAGTTTGCCACCACACGTGTCAGCACCTGCTCGTGGTGAGAACTTGCCAATGTCTGACATGGTTGAGTGCTGCAGAGAGTTGGAAGAAGTTCAAAGGGCTTTGGCTGCACATAAGAAGGAAGCTGCCTGGAGGCTAAGTAGGGTGGAGTTGCAACTTGAGTCCGAGAAGTCCTGTCGAAAGAGGGAAAAAATGGAAGAAATTGAGTCAAAGATCAAGGCTCTTAGAGAAGAAGAGAGGGCCTCCCTTGAGAGGATTGAAGCTGAGTACAGGGAACAATTAGCCGAACTTAAGAGGGATGCAGATGCAAAAGAGCAGAAGTTGGTCGAGCAATGGGCTGCAAAGCATTTGCGTCTTACCAAAGTTCTTGAACAGATGGTCTGCAGACCTAGGATGTCTGAGCACAAATAACAGGCGAGAAAATGTTACATCTGCTTAACTAATGTTTCTTTCCAGTTGATCTTCTCTTTGATTAACTTGAGATATAATGTTTATAGACATCTATTTATATTAGTATCTGTCTGAACATGGCTTGCATTGAGTGAAGGTGAGGTGGGATTAGCTGAACAAGATCATTTGTAGTTTTTCCTTTGAAATATATCGTATTTATTCCAAAATGTTCCCTAGAATTAGCTGAATACCACCTGAGTTTGTTCTGGTAAGCTAAACACACATTTCAACAATGTTCCTCTACATGGTGCTGGAGAATATTTGGAGCTTTAGCATAGAATACAGTTGAAAGAGATGTAGGCAACTTCAGTCATGGAATTGCAACTATATCACTGAGAAACAGATTGCTGTGACCATGAAATCAAACTTTAAATCCAGATTGCTTTGGTCTTTAACTCTTGTTCTTAAAGGATCAATCTTTCATATGAAGATACTGTCTAAAGGCGCCAAAGAGTACATTTTTAGCATTTTCATATTTCGTAAGAGAATTTACTAACTTAAAACGGTCAGACAAGATTTAGTGTTAAGTCCAAATTAAAGCGTCTGATAATGATAACTGAAGCTTTCTTGGAGGCCTTAGGATGCTTTTGAGTGGAACAGCCATCGGCTCATGATCAAGCTGAATTTTGCATTAAGTTCAAGAATTTCAGGGTAACACAAAGAAATAAAGAACATTGCAAGAGAATAATTAAGCTTCATAAATTTCATTAAAACTTATGTTCATATGGAAGATATATTATAAACTCCTATAGATATAACAGAATTTTAACAGAGAGTAAATATAATGTCAATACAAAATTTTAAGGGAAAAACAAATGACTAACAAGATCTCTTGATCATAGTTGTAAGGATTCAAATATGGGCTTTCCAAGTTGGGCATCAAAGGGTTGGGAGACTGAGTTGGTATTAGTTGTGTCCTCCGTTGGTACTATTCAGGATAATGTTGAAAAGCTCTATGCTGAAAAACAGATCCCTAATCCTAATTGAAATGACTACTTAATACTTTCAAATATATGCAGAAGCTTAGAACATTATCTAAATATCATAAACAATCAAATGTCCCTTTGATCATAGTTGTAAGGATTCAAATTATCAGTTCTCCATGTTGAAAACCAGAGGATTTGGAGCTTGAGTTGTATTGGTTTCCTCCATTGCTACTGCTTCAGGATAGGTTCTTCAGTTTGACAAGAATATTGGGGGCTTGGTCAGCAACAACAACAGGAGAAGCAGATTACTATCATTTGTAGCCACCCCAAAGGTTTCATCTCCTTCTACAGAAGCTGCAATGAGCTGAACTTTATCGTTCTCTTCATTCTCAACTTCCAGTAGAACTTTCCTGCTTGATCCTTCCTCTATCATGTTCCAACTCTACATCATCTGAAGATCATTTTCTGCCTGAAGATCCAAATCAAGATCTTGGAGAATGCAATCAATCCAAAAAACTCACGAAGATAAGACTGAGAATGAAACATTTGACTTTGTTATTGATTGCATGCGAAACACTAATTACAGAAATCATATGAGACAATCAATTACCATATTGAACCTTCCGTCACTTCTTTGTTGACGTCTGACGATCCAATCACTTACTCTTTGAGCATATAAGAAAAGTAGAGGTCGTTTAAAGTCACTGGACATAAATTGCATCTCCTTCTTATGTAACTATTGTCAAGATGAGAAAATCGGGCAATAAGTAAAAAAAATTAAGAACAAGAAGTATCAAGCAATATATGTTCCAAGCCAAAATACTACCTTAACATTTTTCTTCCATGAATCTCATATAGATCCTGGGGATATGAGAGTTGTTGTCCTTGTTCTATTTGATGAAACATTCGGAACCTGCAAAGGTAGTCCAGAAACAAGAGCGCTGCCATTAAAACAGCAGGAAGATGAAGAGAAGGAGAATTCAGAGGCATATAGAAAGGAACAAGATAGATAATTTGCAAATGTAATTGTTGTTTCACCAATGGAACAAGAAGCAGATATATAGCAGAGAATCTGGCCTCACAATAACTAACATGCATTTAGTAAGGTGGTTTCTCCAAGACACATAAATGAATTCTTTTCAGAAAATCTGACCATATCAGGTATTATTCTCCAGGTATAGCAACCAATTTATTGGTAAGTTAGGTATGAATTTATTATCTTACCCCATATTGGAGTTTCCTTATCATCTTTGTGCCAAATGTCTATATGGAAATTGGTTCTTATCCTCGTTCTGCAAAATCTGCAAAACCATTTAACCCCCCTCAAAGCAACTGCATTTAAAAAATGACCATTGTTTTGCAGATATCATATTGAATGACCACTAACACCACTCCGCTATCACCCTAACACTTTTGTTTCATACGAAACAGATTGAGAATCAGACTAAGTACTAGATTTAGTTATACGGTAGTGGTACCGATTAATATTAAATATTATTTCAAATAATTTTATAAATTATAAAATAGTCTCTTAATTTTATAAAATTATATAACTACTATTTTGAATAATTTTATAAATTATAAAATAGTATCTTAATTTTATAAAATTATAAAACAGTCTTTCAATATGTTTTGTTATATAATTTTTACTTTTACATCAAATAAGTCTAAAAAATTGTAATAATATAAATTTAAAATAACAACTTTATCTTTATTTCTATTAATATTACTTTTCACATATTTAAGATATTTGAAATGTAAATTACGATTCTCAGTTATTAATAATTTTAAAATTCCTTATTAATAATAGTATATTTTATTAACATACATAAAAGGATATGATTTTATAACCTAGTACATTTAAATTGATTGATTCTTAGGTTGGCTAATTCATGAGTTGATATAAATTCAAACTATTTATTTCAAATTATTAGCAAATGAATGATGTAGATTCTATCAAAAGTTTCTTTTCAAGTATTTGAAAGTGTGTTGTCATAAGACTGTTATAGTTTTATTATATAAAATTGATGTATAATAATTATATTTTTATTTAATTAATAATGATGAATAAATTAAATTATTTATAGACTAATTTAAGAATAAAATAATTTAGTATAAAATTTTAAAACATAATTATATAAAAATAATAAACTAAAAAATATTTTAGTAAAATAAACATGATTTTATTCTTTAATTTTTATTACAAATATTCTCAATTAAATAAAATTTTAATTTCAATTTTATTATAAATTTTAAGTCTTAACTATACAAAATTTATAAATTTAATTAAACATAAAAAAGAAACAAAAACTAAAAAAAGAGTGAAAAAAGGGGATCTTTTAACAATTATCTAAAGGAAAGGCATTATCTTTTATAATAAAGTATTAAATGCATTATTATAGTAAAAGGGTAATAACAAATTTAACTAACGTGGAGTCTGAATTTACAAAGGTTGTAAGTGATTCCAACTGTTTCCTTATGAAAAGGCATAAATTTCAAAATAATTGTTTGGTCAAAGTGCCTTCAAGTGTGAAGTAAACGATTACAACTATTTCGTTAACATTATAAATTTGTGGACAGAGGAAATATAAGATATTGTAAAATGCAATATTTTTTTTTTATAGTTAAGCTTAGTATAACAACTTTAATGGTTCTAATTAGATCAATTGACAAGACTTCGTATTAAATAGGAAATGGTAATACTTTAAAAGAGATGGAGTTAACGATTTAGTGATGTAATGCTTAGTTGAAGCATGTATTATCCAATACATTTAGAACTAAATTATTTTGTTTTCAATTGCACTCTTATAGTGGGCTAGTACTAATGTTATTCATATTGAATAACAAAAGATTTTGAGATATCTGATAGGTGGGATATAATCCTACAGGCCTTAATGAACAAAATATTTTTTTCGTTGAATACTTATATGAGAATGATTTTCAAGATAAGTAGTGAGATTAAGATAAATTTTTAAAAATTCAAATTTCATAAAAATACATCTAATTGCAACTAGTACCTTCATTTATACATTTAAGATATAGTTGAAGATTATAAGATATTGAAAGATTGACTTTCATGATGAATTTAAAGAATTTATTTTAGATGTAATTGTGAATTTATCGTGTTTGTAAGAAGGTTAGTGTTAAGAAGGTTAGCGTGAATATAGTTGTATTTTTTGAGAGAAGTTTAGTGCTCTTTATCATAACAGTTGTCGGCTCATTATGAAGCTGAAGTTTGCAAAAAATTCGAGATTTTCAGACCCACACGAAGAACTGAATAAGAACATTGCATAAGAATATATATCCTTCGTAAATTTGCTGAGACTTATGTTCGTATGGAACAAAATCTAAGTTTGTTAACAAATGACTATCAAAATCTCTTGTTCATAGTTGTATGTATTCAAATACGAGATTTCCAAGTTGGACATGAAAGGGTTCGAGCCTCAGTTGGTATTAGTTGTATCCTCGATTCCTAC
>JANIIA010000004.1:58664631-58687008 GCA_027478495.1 Erythroxylum alaternifolium | reverse complement strand
GCATATATGAATGCATGCATATGTCACTGTACACTTATACACTCCTATTCATGGCAATTGGTGAGGGGATGTTACATAACCAATTGGCAATTGAAATTTAAACAAGGAAGATTGACAAGTTTTATAAGAAAGGAAATTTATCCTATCATTAATGCTAACTTTCAAAGGGTAGATTAGTCTCTCTTGAGTTGCAAACACCAAACTCTAAATTATAAACCCTAATTAAATTGAATTACCGAGCATGTTATCTCTTGATTAACAAAACAACCCATAACCTAATTAGTTCTTAAGCATTCCAATAAATAATCGGGTCCTTATACGAGATCTCTCTCTGTATAATTACTGATTTGATTATTTGTAAGGTCTATTAGATTGTTTAATTCTCAGTAACCAACCTAATCATTTTGCATCCAGTTCACTCTCTCAATTTATTACCGAAGCATGTAATTACAACAAATAATCACAACACGCAACATCATTAACAACAAAAGCAACAAGATCAACATTTAACCAACTATAAATCCCTAAAAGAAGTTAGAACATCCTTAACCCAAGATTCATCATCATCAATTCCATCTTATACATCAAATGAATGAAATAAATTATGAAAAGAAGAAAAGATAAATTAGAGGATTGGAGGTTAAAGCAACTGAAGCTCCATCTTCTTCTTTCTCTTCTTCTCTCTCTTCCTTCTTCCTCTTCCTTAGTTTTTTCCTAAATGTAGCAAATGGAGGCTCCCTATCTAAGTCATTTCTTCTCTTTTATAGTATTTTCAAATTAGGGTAAAAACTAAGTTTTACTCAAGCCCAAAAGTTTGAAATAACCCATGAAAAATTAAACTCGAGAGGTCAGTTCGCGTCTGTCTGCATGCAGGCCACGATCATGGCTAACTAAATTGGTCTTTGTCACAATCGTGGCCCCAGGCCATAATCGTGGCATGACGAAAAGATCTCTGTCACGATTATGGCCCTGGGTCCTCCGTCGGGCTTTCTCCAAATCTTCTTATTTCTTTGATATTTGATCTCAAACACTAACAAACACATCAAGACATCTCAAAAACACAAAATTAAAGCTCAATAACATAGATAAGGCTAATGCCCAATTTAGGGCCAAAAGTTGTTGGGTTTCATCAATTTAGGGCCAAACATTATAATATGCTCAATTAAGATCTAAACATTATCGAGTTTGCTTAATATTAGGCTATTTTGGATGAAAATTTGGTACTGTCACACACGCGCCGTTAAGTCTGAGAGAGATATTTTACGTGACATTTTCGTGACCTATTTTCTGACACTTTCCTTAATTTAAACCCTAATATTCATTGAAGTATTCCATCATGCGTGTAAGTTATGAATTAGAGGAAATAAAAGAAGAGTAAAGAGACATGAAAGATGAAGAAGAAAAAAACCATGAATGGAAAAAAGATCCTTTTGCTAGTTTACACTAATATTAATACGTGAACAACTTATATAACAAAGGTTAGGTAATAAGCATGTGCATTGTATATTTCTAAAAAGAATCAACAAAGGTAAAGGAAACCATTGTTGGTTGTTAGAAGTAGAAAATGCTTCCTAGTTATATATATATTAGTTTCTACACCCAAAAAATAGGAAATTCTTCAAGGTTATATATCTAACTTTGCTGGTAGATAGATAGTGACCTTCTTTTCCTTTAAGGAATGGGAAAAGAAAAAGAAAAAATGTCACCAAAAAGTACATACGTTGTACTAGAATGATTTGTCTACTATCATCACTGGAATCGTTAATGTGTTGAGCACCTTGGTTTCAATCTATATTGTAGATAGGGTCAGAAGGAGGAAATTGCTTCTTTAGGCTTGTGTACAGATGTTCGTATCAATGGTATAAATCAAATCTTTTTTTTGGGCTCTCCTAATCGTGCTACTGACTTACTATTTACATTGTTATGTAGATCACAATTGGTTTTATTATGGTATTTTACTTGCCAATGATGGGTCACTCATGAAGTCACTAGCAGAAGTTGTTATGGTGTTAGTGTGTGTATATGTTATGTCCTTCGCATGGTCATGGGATCCTTTTGGTTAGTTGATACTAAGTGAAACATTCCCTGTAGAGTCAAGACCTGCAGATTTTGCATTTTCAGTTAGCACAAACATGCTCTGCATGTTCCTCGCAGCTTAGGCTTTCTTATCAACGTTATGCCATATGCATGCCTACATATTCTTCTTCTTTGCTAGTTGGATACTTATAATGGGCTGGTTTGTCCTTAAACTGTTGCCTGAGGCTAAGAATGTGCTGATTGATCTTATGATTGAAAGAGTGTGGAAGCAACACCCTGTTTGGAGAAGATTTGTGGATTGATGTTCTCATTTTAAATGATTTCTTTTTTCTATTCACATATTGAACACCAGATACTAAAAGCATCTGTTGTTCATTTAGTTGTAAAAGTTTACGAATATATGCCTTTTCAGGATTCATAGGTTAGCACAGAATTTATATATGTTATTTCTAAGGTTTGTGGAGTAGCTAGTAGCTACACAATGCTACTATAGATCAGTAATTCATGTGTTCATAAGGCTTTACTTCCCTGGATATATCTCCTGTATAGCATTTTATTTCGAAACTACATCTATACATCTATACAAAATCTTCTTTTCCAGGAAGTATAGATGTAGTTTCCAAACAAAACATGAAAGCAGCTGTTTTTTCCCCTCTTGAAACAAGTTTCGTTTTAGAAAGTAAAACCTTAACGTGTTATTTTCCTATAGTAGAGTAACGTGTCTTACATGGTAACATATTGAGTTTGGGAAGGAATCAAAACCATTTTCATTCATAATCGATACTGTGTACAATGTCTCCTATATATTACATTGTTTACACTATACAAGGAAAGTATTCTGCATTATCCTACTCTTAATTATGTACGTGATTTGTGCCTGATTGTGTGTGATCTCCCTTTGACCATCCTTTGGAAGCTTCTAACACTCCCCCTCAAGTTGAGTAGTGGGATCACCAATACCCAACTTGCACAATGTCTTATTGAAGGTCCTTCCATTTACTACCTTTGTAAGTATGTCTGCCAGCTAGTCTTCCGAACTAACAAATAGTAACTCGATTAGTCCTCGTTCCAATTTCTCTTTGATAAAGTGTTGATCAACTTCAACATGTGTTTGTTCGATCGTGCTGGACCGGGTTTTCTGAGATACTTATGGCTGCTTTATTATCACATAACAACTTGCACACTTTCTGAGGTGGAATATTTCGGTCATCAATTTCTTAAGCTAAAGTATTTTTGTTAACCCACGAGCAATTCCTCTGAACTCAGCTTCTGCATTGGATAAGGCGACCACCTTTTCCTTCTTGCTTTGCCAGGTTACAAGATTCCCCCTACCATCGTGAAATATCCAGATGTTGATCGTCTGTCATTTGGATTTCCTGCCCAATCAGCATCCATATATGCCTGTATCTCTAAGTTTCCGTTCTATTTGAAGATAATTCCTCTGCCTGGTGATCCCTTCAGATACCTCACAATCCTTAGCGCAGCATCCATATGTTCAATCTGCGGGCTGTGCATAAACTAACTTATCACTCCCACAGCATAAGCTATATCCGGCTTAGTGTGGGCGAGATATATCAGTTTGCCCACTAATCTCTGATACTGTTCTTTATTTCCAAGTTCTCCTCCTTCTATCATCTTGAGTCTATTGACCATAATTGGAGTTTCTGCCGATTTACAGTCAACCATCCCTGTCTCTGCCAATAGATACAAGACATATTTTCTTTGTGAGATGAATATTCCACTCTTTAACCTTAAGACTTCAATCCTTAGGAAGTATTTGAGTCCTCCTAGGTCCTTCATCTCGAACTCTTCAAATAGCTTTCCTCTCAGCTTTTTGATCTCTTCTGAATCGCTTTCGATTATGACCATGTCATCAACATATATGATCAGGCAAGTTATTAGTCCTTGTTTCTCTAAAACCCTTCTGTAAACCTTAACGGTCCTTCCATATACACCTCTTCCTTCAGCTCTCCATGGAAAAATGCATTCTTTACATCAAACTGGTGAAGGGGCCACCCTTGGTTGGCTGCCACAGAGAAGAGAACTCGAATGGTGTCTATTTTGGCTACTGGAGAAAATGTTTCCGAGTAGTCTACACCATAGGTTTATGTATAACCCTTTGCTACCAACCTTGCCTTGTACCTTTCAACAGTCCTGTCTGTTCTGTGTTTGATGGTGAACACCCATTTGCAGCTCACTGGTTTTTTTCCTGGTGGTAGGTCACAAACCTCCCATGTTTCATTCTTTGCTAACGCATCCATCTCAGCTTGCATCGACTCTCGCCATTTTTTTTAGGATTTTGGATCCTGCGCATTCCTTAGAATCTCTTCAATGTACAAGGTTGTTATGAATACCTTGGCCTCTTCTAACATCTGCCCCTAACTAAGTTGCTAATCGGATATTTGGAGGCTCGTGGTTTATGCTCCGGTGAATATCTCTTTGGAGGTATACCCCTGTTGCTCCTTGGTGGCAATACATATCGTTCCTCCCCCTCAACTATTACCTCTGGTGTGGAACTGTTGTCATGGTTAGTTTCGATTTCAGTAGAGCAATCATCAAAAAAGTTTCTTACCTCAGGAACATCTAAAATAGAAGGTTCTTGGTTTGGTGGTTCTGGTTCATTGAGTTATATTGTGGTGTCAGATGGCGGTTCGGTGGTATCGCACGCAGGTTTTGTTGGAACAACCTTGGACAACACTGGCCTGAACAACCATCTCAGTGAATCACCCTCACTATGACTCTCCCCCTGATTCCTGAGTGGTGCAGAGTAATAATATTCTGACTCAACAAAATCGCAATCCATGGTGATGTACATGCGACGAGAAGGTGGGTGATAACATCGATACCCTTTTTAGTGAATTGCATACCCTACAAAAACACATTTGAGGGCACATGGGTCGAGTTTGGTTCGTTCGGTTTTTGGGATATGGACAAATACTGATGAGCCAAAAATGCGAGGTGGTAGGGTTAATGTGGCTGGTATGCTAGTATGAGTGGCTAAGGCTTGTAAAGGTGTTTGGAGGTTGAGGATTTTTGTGGGTAGTCTGTTTAGAAGGTAAGTAGCGGTTGTCATAGCTTCAGGCCAGTAGTATTGAGGTACTTTAGACTCAATCATGAGAGCCCTGGTCATTTCAAGGATAATTCGGTTTTTCTATTCTGCGACACCATTTTATTGGGGTGTATTGGGACAAGTGGTTTGATGTATGATTCCATTTTGGTTGAAAAACTATTTTGGGTATGATTGACATACTCCCCCCCATTGTCAGACCGAAGGATTTGAATTTTTTATTGAATTGTGTGTGCACCATGTGATAAAACAAGATGAACTTATCAGAAACTTCAGACTTGTTTTTCAACATATATAGCCATGTCATGCGAGTGCAATCATCAATGAACAGAACAAAATATCGAAATTCAGAATTATTAGAATTTGGAGCTGGACCCCAAACGTCAGAGTGTATTAAAGAAAAAACTGACTCAACTCAAGTGTTACTGGGATGAAATGATGTTCTGTGGCTTTTGGCTAAAATACAAGTCTCACATGACATGTGTGTATTATTGGAAAACAATGAAGGAAATAACTTCTTAAGGTACCCTGATTATGGATGACCTAACCGGTGGTGCCAAAGCCAGAGTTGTCTTTCAGTTGTTCTGTGAGCCAGCCTAGCAACACCCTGTTGAGCAACCTCATCGACCACATACAACCCTCCTTGCTCAGTGCCACGCCTAATAATCTCCTGTGTAAGAATGTCCTATAAAAGGCAAAAATTGGGGTACATAAGTACTCAACAATTGAGTTCACGAGTCACTTGGCTAATAGACAGAAGTTTGTAGGCTAGTGTGGGCACATATAAGCATTTCAACTTGATCTTTGGAGATATCTCAGCTATTCCCGCCCCTTCAACTAGTGAAAAACCCCCCATTTGCTATGTGGATTTTTGTTTTTTAGGTCGTACAAGGGTCTGTGATGTCTATGGGGTTGTAGGTCATGGTATCGGTGGTCCCGCAGTCAAAAATCTACGTTTTGTCTTTTTCTGGGAGTTTATTGCAAATTGCAAAAGCTGAGGGGCTATTTTGGGCCATTTTGGATTTAATTGGGCTTATTTCAGATTTTTCAATCATTGGGGGACTGCTGGTCAAGGACTTAGGAGCTGGAGGTTCATTTTGCTCAATTTTCAAACATTTATCACCAAGATGTAATTTTGGCAAATCATTATGGGTAGATTTGAATTCACTAAAACACCCTGGACTAAAATGTCAAGGGTTTAAAATAGAAGGGTTTAGGCCCAAATTTTGGAACCCAAACCCTTTACCTCTTGTGTTGTCTCCATTTGCTTCCTTTATGTCGCAGCCTCCTCCAAGCCCTAATGCCGCAAAGCCTTTCCTGCCTTCGTCCCTGCCACTGGTTCTCTCATTTGGTTCGCCATCGCCGTTATCGGTGACCTCCTAATTGCCCACGACGATGGCAACCTTAGTATTGTTTGGTTTCCCTGGCTTATGACTGTCTTCCCACCATTCCGGGAAGCCCACCAGCTTGAAACACGTCTCTTTTGTATGTTTAGACATTCCACAGTGAGAACAGTGGAGTTTGGATTTGTCCACCCATGGTTTTCCCAATTTTCCAGTGTATTCCGACCGATTCCTCTAGCCCCGCCCCTGTGATTTTTTGCCAGAATTTCTGGATATTAACCCATTGCCGATTCCTCTAGATGATGATGAGTCTACATCTTCGTTGGTTGTCAGCTTCAAAATGCGAAGCCTGGTGGCCTCCTTTTGTACCATTCCTATGTCGATTCAATTGATGGGAGTGATTCCAAACAGAGAATTTCCCGACGAATGGCATCATACTTGCCATCGAGACCCCCAAGAAATTGAACAGTCGATGCTTTTGAGTGATTTGGTTGAACATTGTATTATCTTCATCTGCCTTCATTGGATTTGGTCTTCTTCGGTCGATTGCGAGCCACAGGGATTGCAGTGAATTCCAGTATTGCTCCAATGTTTGATCACCTTGAATTTGACGGCTTGCTTGGTTGTGCAAGTCATAAATCTGTAAAGCATCCCCACCGCTTCCATATGTGACGACTAAAGCGTCCCAAAGTGCCTTGGCAGATTAGTATTCCTCAACGTTATTGATTAAATTTGGCTCTATATTTTGAAGGATCCAGGAAAAAACTCCTAAATCCTCCTGTTCCCATCAGAGGAAACCTGGGTCTTGGGTTGCTGGTGCTGGAGTTGTTCCAGTGATGTGACCTATGCACCTTTGGACTCCGATTTCGACTCTCATGAGTCGTACCCACAGGGGATAATTTTCCCCATTTAATTTGATGCTGATGATCACCTTTTTCGAACTGGATGTTGTGGTCTAGACTGTACTAATACCATTTTTGAGTATTCTGGCTATTTGCAGGGCAAGTTCATCTGGGATTACCCCCTCGGATGTAGCAGTGCTATTGGTTGACATCTTTTGGCTATGGTTTCAGGTTTGTTTCTCTGGTTGGACAGTGATGAACTTTTCTGAGTTCACTGGCTTGATTATGGGTTCTGGAAAAAAAAACTGATTTGGATAGATGGGTTGAAAGGTGAATTTCGAATGATGAAGTAGATTTCCGATCACTAATTGGGATCGTTAGCTGCTCTGATACCATCTCACATGGTAACATATTGAGTTTGGGAAGTAATCAAATCCATTTTTCACTTTTTTATGATCGATACTCTGTACAATGCCTCCTATATATTACACTGTTTACACTATACAAGGAAAGTATTCTGCATTATCCTACTCTTAATTATGTACGTGATTTGTGCCTGATTGTGTGTGATCTCCCTTTGTCCCTCCTTTGGAAGCTTCTAACAGTAAGTACCTATTAATATCAGATTAAACTGTTCTTGGATTTGTAATCGTTTACGTTTCGATAGTTGCAAGTGCATTGAATTTACTATGTAAACTGCAAGCTCTTTACTATAGCACTTGATTACATAATGCGTCACACTTTCTCATGTTGTGCAGAACTACTTAGGAAAGCAAGACTGTTCGGTTATACAATAGTTCCACCTTCCAAAGAAACGCAGAGCACTACGTTCAAAGTAAGTCCAATTACATACATGCATCTTTATACTTTTCATGTCTGCCACCTTTTCATCAGGGCATTATATAGATATTTATATATACACACTTATACTCATAATATAGAAACACGAAATATTTAGACAATCTATTGATATACAACTTGATATGTGACAATTACGGAACTCATCTACAGGGAACTGCATTGGTTTTAATGGCATGGATGACTATTCATTGGAATTTATCAATGATGATCGTGTCGGCAACTTAACAGACGATGGAAATGGAAATGAGAATGATTTAGCTAGTTCGCCAGGCTTTGAAGTTGTGGAGGAGATCAAAATGAATCATGGAATGTTTGTTTCCACTCGTCAAGTAGCCAAGACATTCTTTCACCAGCTAGTTCCTTCGCAGACCGTTAGAATCCGCCTTAGTCCGGGGATTGCGACTAACTTGCCGATAGAAAACTCACACATAAAAGATCGCTCAATTAAGTCCTGTACGTTGGCCAGAGAAAAGCTGGTAGGAATCAGCAAAATAATATATATATATATATATATCCTTGGATAAAACTAAAAAACTGAGTTTTTTGACTTTGATTCTCTTGATGCACAAGAAGTGGTTGACGCTCGGAGAAAAAGCAGAAAGTGAGAAATTAGTAGATGGCTTCGGCAAAAGTTGTGATGTCAACGAGAATGGTACGCTTAGCAACATTAACGCAATGGAAAAGTTAGGGAAAACAAGTAATCGGAATGACAAGCAGGACAAGGATTTGATGGTAAGCATAAGAGGTGGGAGTAAAAATGTGCTTCTGAAGAAGTTGGGGCTTTTCCTTACCGTTTCTCTGGCTATCTGTACCATGTTGATGAACCTGTTAGAAATTAAACACACAAAACAACCCTTTTCTTCAAAAACTCAAGAACTTAGTATTGCTCTTACTCAAACACTCCAAACACTCAAGAGTTACTCAACTTAACTCTTCTCTCAATCTGCTTCTACTTGATGCTAATACAACTGAGCCTTGCTCTATTTATAGATCTACAAACTAATTCTAAACCATACAAATTATGTGATTCTTAGAAAGCCAACACCACACTTATTACAACACCACAACTTTCAACTACTATAAAGTACAATACTATGTGTCCTCTTCTCTTTCATTCAATTAAGTTTAATTAATTTCAACAGTTACAGCTGCTAGTAGAACTTTCCTGCTTAATACTTCCTCTTCCAAGTTCCAGTTGTACTTCATTTTCTAAATGTTGGATCAGGTTTTTTTAAGAACTTGGAAAGATCGCCACTTTCTCCGAAGACCATCTTCTAGTTAATGATCCAAATCAAAGATGTTGGAAAATGCAATCTGCTCAACTAAGTCAAGAAGATAAGACTGTGGATAAAGCATTTGACTGTGTTATCGATTGCATGAGAAACACTAATTACAAAACTGATATGAGACAATTAATTGCCATATTGAATCTTCCGTCGCTTTGTTGCTGAAGCTTGACAATCCAATCAATGAATTGGAGGTTGTTCAGAGTCAGTGGACATAAATTACATCTCCCTTCTATGTAACTGTTGTCAAAATGAAAAAATCAGGCAACGCGCTTGGACACACATATTTAATGGTAACAAGTATCAAACAATATAGGCTCCAAGTCATGAACTTACCCACAAACACACACACACACACACACACACACATACATATTTAATGGTAACAAGTATCAAGCAATATATGCTCCCAGTCATGAAATTACCTTATCACTTTTCTTGTTAAAATCTTTTATATATTCTGGCGGCATGAGAGTTCTTGTCCTTGCTGTATTTGACAAACATTCGGACCCTGCAAAGACATAAATTTTTATTATATTTTGAATTGTAAAACAAGAATATTTAACAAAATTCTAAGGAAAGAATCTTACTTTATGTGTTTCTTGGATTGGTTTCTTCATCCCCGATTGTTTCATTTTGAAGATGATTTAGTGGCTCTGATGCAGAAAAGCGGCAGTGCTGCTTCACTATCAAAGTGTTAATTTCTAGTTTCCAAGATACCAAGTCCTTCAGTTTCTAACTTCACGATCGCTTCTGACAGCTTGTCAAGTTAGGTATAGTCTTCAAGACAGTAACCTCTCGATGGTTTGAAACAACTTGATGAGTCTCCGACCTGATCAAAAGTATCAAACTTTCCTGACATGTTCTCAGGTGTTTGAATGAGGAACACCTCCTGTTGCTGGTTTGAAGCTGCTGGAGTTCTACTGAGAATGATGCCAAAGTCTTCTCCGATTTGTATGTAAATCTACCTCTAACTCGGGAAACCTTCGTTGGGATGGTTCCCACTTCTCAGTCTCCTACCGGGTGATGTACTTAGGTTCTCTACATAATGGGTTTTGGACTACTGAATCAGTAGTCGTTCGGTCATGGCCTGAAACATGTGGATGTCTTTCCACGTTAGAAAGATTAGTGAACCCATGTGGAAAAGTTGGAACAAGGGGATGGCTTTGCATGATACGTAGTAAGATTAGTGATCTCACTTGGAAAAGTTGGTTCATCCTCCAAACCAGTGAGATCATTGAGCTCTCTATTCTCTGGAAATGATGTTTCTGTGGCCAACCCGGTAAGTTCATCATGACCTTTCCATGGTTCCAAGACGAGTCTTCAGTATTCAACCACGATTCTATCAGTTTTTGGTTGCAGATTTTGTATCAAAACTCAGTCCTGTCTAATTGAGTGTCATCATTAAAACAAGGTGACATTTTTGTGGTACATGAGAGAAGTAAAACACTGGGTACGAGGGAGAAAGATGGGAGTGATTTCAAGAACTGAAACAAGATAGAGCAAGCACAAAAGGATAGTTAAAGATCAAGACAGCTGCGATTAAAACAGCAGAAGAGGAAGAGGAGCATATAGAAAGGAACAGGATTGTAGATGTAATTGTTGTATCACCAATGGAACAAGAGGCAGACATATATAGCAGAGACAATAACCAACATGCATTTTCTAAGTTGGTTTCTCCAAGTCACATACTTCTTCAGAAAATCTGACCATATCATGTATTTTGCTCCAGGAATAGCTACCAATTTATTAGTAAATTAGGTATGAATTGATTACCTTACCCCATATTGAAGTTTCCTTATCTTCTTTGTGCCAAATGTCTATATGAAAATTGGTTCTTATCCTCTTTCTACAAACCTGCAAAACCATTTATACCAATTCAAAGTAGCTGCATTTAAGAAATGAGTATTGTTTTACAGATATCACATTGAATGACCATTAACATTACTCCATTATTAGGTAAAACAAAATTTTAAAAGAATAACATATTTAAAAGTATTTAATCTTTTAAAATTTTTTAATATAGATAGTGTATATTTATGTTTTTTATTATGGTCAAAATGTGTAATCCATATGCTAAATTAGGGTCCTGAAAATGAAATTTATTATTCATAAGAGTGTATTTGAAATTTTAGATTTTGTCAAATATTTGATCTTTTTAAAAAGTTTAATTTTGTTTAAATTGTGATTATAAACCCTTTTAGTTTTGTTTAGATTTTTTTAGAACTTCATTTTCACTTACAATTTGTTTTAGGCTTTATTAGGAAATAAAATTTTTATATTAGCCTATAAACTTAGATGAAAACAATTTAGTTGTATTTTTAAATTCAATATTGTGTTAAACCTAATTTTGTAGGTTATTCTAAACTCAAGTCTCTTTTATCTCTCTTTTAAAATAAGTCTATATATCCACAAATTTTTTATGGAATTATAAAATACTTTATATGTGATATCTATGTTGCAATTTAGAATAAAATAAAAAATATTAATTATACAATGTTTTCTAGTTAATTATGAAAAGCAGTCACTTTGGTCTCAACTAAGGAAATTTAGAGCCTAAATGGTGCTTTTTAAAATTAAATTAGATAATAAGTTTGGTTGTAAAGATCTCACACACAAGGCAAGATAAAATGCAATAAAAATATGTTGGTTTCCTTTTCCATGTATTGTGAATGTTTGATTGGAAGATGGGGAAGGATAGATAGGGATGATAATGGGCCGAACTCAATTGGGTCAGAGGTAGCTAGGCCCAAGCTCGAGCCATAGCCTGACTTGACTTGACTCTAAATTTAAACGACGTAATGTTTAGCAAAACGACGTCATTTTATTTACAAGAGTCACGACTCAAGTCATGTTAGATTGATCAACCTGAGCTTGACCCATTAATTTCAGGCTGGTCAGACTTCGACACATTTGCCTTCTTTAAAGTTAAAGAGTAAAATCAAAACCTTTATATCCAATATCTATTCCTTTAAATTTTAAATTCTTTTTTATAAAAAGAAAATCCTTATTATTTTCAAATTAGGCCAATACCATCAAAGGACACATATTTCAAATAGTATCTAATATCCAATTCTTTAAAGATAAAGTCATCTTTTTGTTTAAGAGTAAGAAAATTGAGCATTAAATTTCAAGCCCTTTTTCTAAAGAATAAAATGTGTCTTTTAATTTAAACTCTTCAATTATGAACGAAAAATTAAAATTGAACTTTGAATAATTCATCCGCTCTTTTAAAATTTAATAAATCTTATGGAGTTTGGATTTTTTCTCTATTTCATTTCATTTTAAACTTTTGTTTTAATCAAGTCCATTAAAGAATTTAAGAGACATGATATTTTTTATTTTTAAGTCATCTAAGTAAAAAATCATCATTAATTGTGTTTTGTTATAGCATCATAAAACTCATTTCATTTAAAACACATTTTGTCGTTTTAATTATCAATTATATTTTATTTGACTATAACTTCATTCATATAATCATTATAGGTCTCTTAGATTTTCTTTATAACTCATTTTCAACATCACACTAGGTCATTAGTTCATGGTACATTCCCATTCATGTATCTAATTAAACTCATGCTCTCTTTTCTTTTTCTTTTAAATCTCCAACAATCACAAAGAAACTCTACGAAATCAAACTTTAAATCCAATTCAAAGAGGTCATAAGTTTTTGGGCACGAGAGGGTTTGGTGCCTCAGTTGGTATTAGTTGTTCCCTTCATTGGTACTGCTTCAAGATAATGTGGATAAACTCTATGGTGAAAAGGATGCCTAATCCAAATTGAAATGGCTAGTTAATGCATCCAAATATTTGCAAGGGCTTGAAGCACTGTCCAGATCCCATTAACTATCAAATATCCCTTTGATCATACTTGCAAAGATTCAGATATTAGTTCTCCAAATTGAAAACCAGACCATTTGGAACCTGAGTTGTATGAGTTTCCTCCTCCATTGGTACTGCAACGTCAACAGGAGCGGAGCACTATCATTTGTAGCCACCCCAAATGAACATTACTGTTCTCTTTATTCTCTGGGGTCTTTGATCTAGTCACAGCTGTTGATGGAACTTTCCTGCTTGATCCTTCATCTCCTTTGTGAACTGAAATTTCAATAGTTTATGCTTAAAAGAACAAAAGTAACAAGTGGAGTTACTTCTTTTCATCATCAGGCCACACTTGACATGCTCCCAAGTTCGAGTTCCACATCATTTTCTATATGTTCAGTCCATTTTAGGTTTCCTTAAGAACTTGGAGAAACCACTTCCTCAGAAGAAGACTGTCTTCTACTTCTAATCCAAGTCAAGATCTCGGAGAATGCAATCAATCCAACAGGCTCAAGAAGATAAGACTGCAAGTAAAATATTTGACTGTGTTATTGATTGCATCCGAAACACTGATTACAAAAGCTACATGAGACAACCAATTACCATATCAAATCCTCCATCACTTCTTTGTTGACGCCTGACGATCCAACCACTTATTCTTTTAACAAATATGAAAAGTGGAGGTTGTTAAGGGTCACTGGACATAAACTGCTTCTCCTTGTTATGTAACTATTGTTAACATAAGCAAATCAGGCAATACGAAAAAAGAAATATTAAGAACAAGAAGAATCAAGCAATATATATTCCAACTCATAATCCTACCTTATCATTTTTCTTCCTTAGATCTCATATATATCCTGGGGGTACGAGAGTCGTTGTCCTTGTTCTATTTGATGTAACATTCGGACCCTGCAAAGGGAGTTAAAGAACAAGAGAACTGCCATTAAAACAGCAGGAAGAGGAAGAGAAGGAGCATACATAAAGTAACAAGATAGATCATTTGTATCGTAACTGTTGCATCACCAATGGAACAAGAGGCATACATATATAGCAGAGCCTGACAATAACTAACATGCATTTACTAAGTTGGTTTCTCCAAGACACATAAATGAATTTCTTTTCAGAAAATCTGACCATATCAGGTATTCTTATCCAGGTATAGCGACCAATTTATTAGTAAGTTAAGTAAGCTGCCTTATCTTCTTTATGCCAAATGTCTATATAGAAATTGGTTCTTATCCTCATTCTGCAAAATCTGCAAAACCATTTACACCAATTCAAAGCAACTGAATCTAAGAAATGACCATTGTTTTACAGATACATATTAATTAAATGACCATTAACACCACTCCATTATCTGATAAAACAAGTCTGTAAATAACAATTATGAGACAAAATCTCCAAATGCACCTCTGTTATTGGTCAACCACCGACCTGCTGGAGTTGGACTTCAATTTTTCTTATAGGTTATTTTTGGCCTTGTTAACTTTAGTATGTCCATTTGGAAAATAAAACCTTTTACATTTAGCCTAGATAAAAACAAGTTAGGCTTTTTAGACCCAATATTGTATTCAGCCTAGTTTTTTCATTCTTCTAAACCTAACTTCCTTTTATCTGAGCTAGGGTTGTTTCTAAAGTTCACGGAGAAGTTTCGATATCTAAGTAGGGATGGTAACCGACAGTCTTGTCAATTTTTTAAAATTAAAAATATAAAATAACATCTTTTCTAATTGATCTAGACTTAGGTAAGATTCAACTCTTCTAAATAAAACAAAGTCGTTTTATTTAAAAGAGTTGGACCTCAGGCCGGTCTAAACCTGAACGGCTCATGTCCAGACCTAATTAAAAACACCTGAGTCTGGATCTAATTGTTACTCCTATATCCAACTCAAGAGTAAGAAGGTTTAACTCGAATCTGTGTTTATATATTTGATATTTGTATTTTATATTTTATATTTTATATTACAATATAAAAGTAAAATAAAATTTTATTAGACTCTACAATTTTTTCTAAATAATTAAGAAAAATAGTTATTTTAATTTTAATTCAAAAGAGTTACAATTAAAGTTATGTTCTTTAAAATTAAAATAAATATTAGAATGAAAATTCAAAATTAATATTATATTTTTTTATGCACTATAAATATTTTATTCAAAAGAAAGGGAAGAAAAAAGAGTAAAAACAAAAATTTTCGAGTTTAATGTTCATTCCTTTAAGTTTTAATTATCAATAACACCCATTTATCTAATTTAACTCATATAATTTTTTTTGGGAAAAATCCCAACAACTAAAAAATAACTTTTTAAAAAAACTTAAGTAATTGAGAAGGCCAGTAGGACAAAATACTTAGTACTTTTTATTAATATTTTTTAATTTGTTAAGTTTTTTTTAATCTTTCTTTGAATAAAATAAGTAAAGATTTCTTTTTTCTTTAATCTTAATTCTTCAAATAAATTTTATGAAGGGCATGCTCGAAACATTCGCGACAATACAAATTATAATGTTCCAATTGGGTGGGAGATCCTGGATGTTTGGAGTTCTTACCAATTGAAAATGTATGTGAGTAATGTAATTGAGATAATGCCACTTCCAAGATTCTTATGATCATGTATGAGATCTACTCATCCTCTGAGATTGTTATTTCTAATATCTTATAAATTGGACCGAAAATTAAACTAATAAATAAAATAAAATAAAATAATTTTAAAAATAATTAAAAATATTATTTTTAATTAAATAAAAAATTAAAGTTTAATTGAATCAGAAGATTATTAAAAAAATTAATCAATTTATTTTAATTTATAAAAACTAACAAAATTAATTAATAAACTGATTAATTTTTTATAAACAATTTACATTAATAAGTTAATTTTTATAAATGAGTAACATAATATTACGATCTTGGTGTAGATTAATAAACTACTTTTTTATAAATTAATAAAATATTATTTTTATAAACAATTAATAATTTATTAAAATATGAATTACTGAGTATACTTTATGATTGTACTGTAATTTTTTAAAATTAATATTAAAATTATAAATTTGAGTAGAGTTTAAGATATTTTACAATTAACCATTAAATCTTTATGATATCCTATTTTTGGAATAGTAGTAATTTAGATACAAGAAAAGTATTATCTCAGTTAACTAAATCTCAACAATGCAAAGACAGTAATATGCCCGTTGAAAACTGACAAGTTCAAAGCAGTTGAAGCAAATAACTTGAAAAACACCATCAATTTAGAGTTGGCAATTTACCTCCCATTCAACCTAATTCAAAGTGAGTGATTACAAAACTTAACCGGTTCGATTGATTCAGCCATAAAAAAATTTTAATCGTTTAACTTTTTAGTTCATATTTTAAATTTTTGGTTCAATTTACTGTAATAACTATTCAATTTATTTTAATAACTCTTATTGTTAAAAACTATTAAATTTATTAATTAATCGGTCAATTTTTGTAAATTAATAAAATTTTATAAATTAAAATAAATCAATTAATTTTTATTTTACAACTTTTTTAATTAAATTTCAAATTTTTTATAAGTATCAGAATTTCTTTCTATCATATTTTAAATTCTTTAATTTTATTCAATATTCAGCCGATTTTATGACAATTTAATAACGGTTGAAGCTTTAAACATTAAATCTCTTATTTTACCGGCTTAACTTATGGTCCAATTTTTAAAATATTACTCATAATCAACAAATTGAGCTAGAATCAATCAAACTTTGACTTTTTTATCAAAAACACGAACCCTGAGTGTTTGATGTGTATACTTCCTTATTAAGCGACCGTTTCACCACAAAAGTTTAAGTTGTTGTGTGAAGTCAATTTAATTAATTTTATATATTCACTAATATATTCCCTCAAGTGAAAGCTCTTTGAACTTAAAATTTGCACAGGCTCACTCTACTTTGTGTTGAATAATAAGTGGGTGTTAGGATTTGAACTTACAACCACTTTGTCATAGAAGCTCTGATATTATGTTAAGCAATCGTTTCACCACAAAAACTTAGGTTATTGTGTGAGATCAACTTAATTAGTTTTATATATTCACTAACATCCCTAATGCAAAGTATTGCCAATAGAAAACCAACTCGGACGTCATTTACATCTCCATAATAACTAAAACGGAACGTTAAAGTATGAGATAATGCAAAAACATAAAGAACACTTTGAAGAGAATTGGGAAGGAAAATTATAACGGCTAAAATTGTTGGTAAAGTTATAACTTACTGGTTATAAACTAAGCCAACCCCCATCTTTGCTGAAACTGAACAATCATGGGCACGAGGAGTGTATCCTTACAAAGATGTCCTTTCTGGTTTGTTACTTAGTGCTTCTCTTTGTCAAAAGTAAAAGAAAGTTGCCTCTCCACAAAGATGGGAGTTCTTTTTGATCTTAACCGATAAGGAGGAGATGCGTTAAATGCCTTGCCATTAGGAATCATGGAGCCATCATCCTGACAAGCCTCATCAGAACTTTCATCTTGAAATCCAGTCGAAGCATTCTGGAACCTTGCATTTTCATCAGAAAAATGTAAAGTGTTGTCAACCATTTGTTTACAGACTTTTTCAATGTTACCAGGAAGAACAGACATTTGAGCTACCGTCTTTCTCTTCCGAAATATGGACGGAGTGTTGAGATAGCTCTTAGCTGCTAATCGTAATACAGATTCCGGGCTTTGTACACTTAAACTGCTACTTTCTGTACTAGGTGGAGTAGAGAAATTGAGAGGAGATGAAGCTGGGCTAGAATTGTACTCCTGTTGAGGATGATGTCTATTTAAATGATCCAACTCTGGTGGAACACAAGTTTCTATTTGTGGTGGCTCGTAGTATAGTGAAACATAAGGTGGAGTCTCAAATTGCAGTTGAGACTTAACGTTGCCTTCGCCAATCTCATAATTCCTTCCACCATTTTGACATTTTTCCAGCAATTCCAGTTGACAGTAGCAAGTAGCGACATGAGATAGCCAAGGTTTACATTCAATACCTTCAGAATCGGTAGACTCATTTGGAAGTCCACTTGACGAAGCTCCCTTATCTAAGTCTTTGCCATCAGTTTCCAGCTTATAAACATCGGTAGTTCCTGGTGAAGTTTGTGCAGCAGCAGAATATGGTTCCCTAATTGTTTCCATCAAGGCAGGTTTATTCACAAATTTTGGACCATTCTGAATAGCATTTTTAGGAACAGGAGGAAGTTTTCCAGAAGCCAAATAGAAGTCCAATTTTTTCTTCAGGGAACTATTCCAGTGATTCTTTATGGAGTTGTCAGTCCTATATAACAAAATTTCAGTTAAACTCGGATTATATCTTTGAGGAAAAAGCAACAAGTCTTGTAAAGTGGAAATCTCAATGATAAGTCACTTCAGAAACTAAATTCCCTAAAGAAATATTAGTACCTTCCAGGTAAAACTTTAGCTATTTCAGCCCATTTATTTCCATGCGTCTGATGAGCCTTCATGAGTAACAATTCCTCCTCCAACGTCCAAGCATCTTTCCGTATATCTGGGTTCAAATGATTGTGCCACCTACAAAGGTAGAAGGATTGCTAGTTCCATAAAATTTTCAACATTTCAAGAATCGGACCACTTAAGCAGATGAAGGATAATGTTCATATTTATTTGGTTACCTTTCTCGGCATTGTTTCCCTATGCGACCAGGTAAAGACCTTGCAATAACAGACCATTTTGTGGGTCCATACTTTGAAACTAGTCCAATAATTTTATCATCCTCCTGAAGATTAGAAAAAACATAGTTTTTAATTTGAAACACATCAAATAAAATAGAATATCATGTCAAGGTGGTGGGACAAAGCACCAACCTCTTGAGTCCAGGGTCCTTTAACAAGTTCAGGATTGAGAACCTTCTGCCATCGATGCAGACATTGCACTTCTGATCGATCAGGGAAATTTTCCGCTACATAATAAAACATAAATCTAAGATTGACCAAATAAATTAGGACAATATTCTTACAAGCAAAGCCATGTAAATTGAAATTAGTATTAAGCTGCTTAAACAAACATGCATCTTCCATGTTGACATAAGATAAAGATGCAAGATCCTTTTCTTATTTAAAATAAAAGCAGAATCTATCTCCCAGATGGAATATAACCAAAAATACTTTATGTTTCTAAGCCTGCAAGAAAGAAGCGTTGCTGTTAATTTAATTATGTTCCTAATTAAGCTTATAAACAGAGACATGACTGCACATGTTTTAAAATATCGTCAATTTCCATAGCACAAATAATGAAAGAAGAGAATCCTAAGGGGAGAAATGGCCTAAATCTTCACCATACTTTCTGTATCCACTGAATCTACACCTTAATAAACATCATTGATTGTCATAATCAGCACTCCATATGAAGTGAATTAATCCCAACATCTAATAAGAAGCACTTAAGCATGACAGACTTGTTCGCTGTCATGAATGGCCTTTGTATCACTCAAAGGAAAAATCATATCAGAACTACAATTTTCAGAATATCAATCTCCATGTCCCACAACTAAGGCAGGGTTACAAACTAGTAGCAAATGTGTTTTTGAGGAAAGAGGGAAACCTATTCTTTTCCAGCTCTTCCCCTTAAACGCTGAAACCGCATTTCTTAACTTCTCATCCTGTAATGAAGTAAAAGAGATTTTTAGCAACAAAGAAACAGATTAATGGCAAGAAACAATGGCCAATGAGAACAGCTGGCATAAGTACCTGCTATAGAAAAAAGCCAGTTTACGTAAAGAGAATTATCAAGTCATTTCTAATGTAGATACTCATGAAAGATGTAGATTTTAATCTGAACGACAGAAATGAGAATTATTAACAACAAATCTACCCCAGAACAACAGAGTTGAGAATGAGGTGAACAAATTCCAAGTCACTGAGACAGTAAGTGACGGGCATATATTCAAAATCAGGTAAAAGACCACTAACTTCCTCCGGAGTCCAGCCACCTTTTGTGCGCCTGATTAGTCCAGTAGTTCTCCTGCAAAATCCAATTGGATATTATCAGTAAACAAATCAAATAAGAGGCAAGCTTATGTGTATGCCTCAAAATCCAATGCAAGCTCTCTAAATGCCCAACCAGAAATAGAATAAAGCTATATCTAGAACAGAAATAACTGTTAAAAGCGCGAAAACAAGTAAGCTGCTAGCAACCTATGAGTTGGCGATGCTGTGGCTGGACTACATACTCGAGGAGACTTGATGATTGCGCTGCTAAGACCTTCAGAGAGAGAAGAGCTTGAGGCAGCCAACGACTGTTTATTTTCAAGGCAAAACTCCTCTATCTTCAGCACATTCATCTCTTTCTACAATCATCTCAAAACCCAAAATCCTAATCAACAAGGGAAGCATAACTAAATCAAACAAATACATCAACAAAATCAAACGAATAAGTGACCGTTGTAACCCTAAACCCCCAACTTGTGGCATACATATCAATTCCTAAACATTCCAGCAAAAAAGGAGCAAAACCCAGATTTCAAAAT
The DNA here is from genome assembly GCA_027478495.1 of Erythroxylum alaternifolium. Lineage (NCBI taxonomy): Eukaryota > Viridiplantae > Streptophyta > Magnoliopsida > Malpighiales > Erythroxylaceae > Erythroxylum > Erythroxylum alaternifolium. Next base: position 58,666,255 of record JANIIA010000004.1, on the reverse strand, counting down.
CAATAACTGGATCGAAAGAAACCGACAAAATCAGAAAACGACATATAATTCCAAGTATATGATCAAGAAAGCTGGAACTTTTATCCAATCAGAGCTACTTAAGACTCAAGAAGTGAGAGGTTCCATGACCAAATCAATGTCAAACAGAGAACAAGCATAAGAGTGATACAACTTTCTCTTCCAAAACGATAGCCTTCTATATATGAAACTCAATAGAAACTAACCACTGCTTGTATAGAAATGGCGGGAATTGGAGTGGAGCTCATTTAGAAAAGGACACAAACACAGACCCTTTTGAGCCTATAAGATAAACCAAAGGGCTTTTCTGAGATTAACACACGAAAGCCAAGTGCTTTAGCTTCGAAAATCCACGCCCGTTGAAACAGAGAGAGAGACAGAAGAAAAATATAATATGGAGAGTGAGAGAGAAGATGGATTCATATATAACGAATACATTCGCCCCTCCGTCTCCGTTAACTGCCGTTACTAAGAGTTTCTACTTTCTCGCGCTCTTTCGCGCTTTGGCGAGGCTTTTGTCAAACCTGTCGTGTAACGGGGAGTAACGGTAACGGCTGCCTTCTTATGGATTTGGTTTGAAGAAGTGGAGTACCGACCGTCACTGAACCGAATGTTCTTGGACCATTGAATTGACCTTAATCTTAATCTAGTTCATTAATTGTTGGCATTATGGAATTTTTATTATATAATAAAAATTAATTAATTTACCAAACATTAATGTGTAAAAAATGTTATAAAAATCGGATGAAAAATTAAACTGGTAAAAAATTAAGGTTTAAAATATTTAACCAATATTAGGCAATCATAAATTTGGCTAAACTTTGAATAAAATTAAAAAGTTTAAAATATGATTAAAAAGATTGTCTTATCATTGAAGAATTTAAAATTTTAATTGACAAAGAAAATTGTTAAATAAATTTAGTTTTTTATTTTAATTGATAAGAATTTATTAGTACATGAAAATTGACCAATTGATTAATTAACTAATCGATTTTTAAAAATAAGATTTATTTGAGTAAATCAGTTGAGCTTTTTTTAAAAAAAAAGAACCGGTTAAATTTTTTGATCATAACATAAAAGTTTTACCAAAGTTCTTTACATGAAAGAGTAAGCTTTTTGATCCGAGAATTCACGAAGTATTTAGTTAATGAATAAGCTTGATTGAAAAATTAAACCGAGTAGTCTAGATTAGTATTTAAAACTAATTTAATAAAAAACTTATATAAACCCAAATTGAGTTAAAAATGTAAATTTAAATCATGAAGTAATTAAAATCTTATAAAATATCTTATGGAGTATTAAGGAAATTAATTAAATTATATTATGCTTGTTATAACAAATACAAAATAATTTTTATATATTTTCCACTTGTTATCCAAAAATTAACAATACTCTAATGAGTAATGATTTGGGAGTAAGACGAATTCAAAACAATAGAAACGACAATTTCGGAGTTCCCCTTAAAAGCAAAATCTACGGAGGTCCAATGATATCAAACCTTACCCCTATATATTATAATATATTATAGGTTTTTTATAATGTAATTTATTTTTTAAAATTCAAAATTTTAAACTAATATTTTTATGATTTTTAATAACAAATATAT
>JANIIA010000004.1:58633731-58648607 GCA_027478495.1 Erythroxylum alaternifolium | reverse complement strand
GGCCCGGCCCGGACATTTCAAGGGCCAATTTTTAGACCCGTGGCCCGGCCCATGGGCTGGTTTGACCGGGCCAAACCCGTTGACTTCGGGTTGGGCCGGGCCGGGCAACTTTTGCCATTCCTAGTGATGAGAAAGCAACCATTAGAAGTGAAACCTAAAACAAAAACATATATTATTTAATTTATTATTAATTAAATATATTATTTAATAAATTAATATATTAATTATTAATAAGAATTTAAGTAATTTAACTTAATATTTATATATTTGATTAATTAAAATTAATTATCACTAAAATCATAAATAACTTAATTTAATTTAAATTTGTAAAATTAATTATTATATTTTTAGAATATTTAAATTTCAAATAAAATTTGATTTAATAATTAAAATATATTTAAAAATAAATATTAATTTATAAAAAATAAAATTTAAATTATTTTCTTTTTAAAAAATAATTTTTATTAATACTTTATTAATAAATATTATATAAAATATTAAAATAATTTAATTAAAAATAAATATTTTAATTTTTTATTTAATGTATAATAATTATGTATAATATAAATATTTATTTTATTTAAAAATTAAAAAATCACAATAAAAGTTGATATAAATAGTTAATTAAAAAATGTTTGAAAAGGGAGAAAGGGGAAGGCAGGAATGTAATTTTTGAAAAATTTTAAAAATTTTGATAAAAAGTCTTTATATTTTTCGAAATTCACAGTATTGGCTAGTATTTGGTTGGTATCGATTGGTATTGATCATCGATATTTTTAAACATAATTTGTATCGTTTTTCGACCCGGCACAGTATGAAATTTATATCTTTGTATACTATTGAAATTTTCTATATCTTGTGAATTAATAAAATTTTAACTAAATTATTGTCGTGGTTGTAGTATTATTATAGCCATTCGATTAAATGACTGTTGACCATGATTAGTACTGACTTTGAGTCCAACGTGTCGTTCATTATGTGAATGGGTTGCATGCAACGAGGGACACTCTGGTGTATGGTAGGGTATATATGCCTATCAGCTTCAAGAAGATAAGTATTTATGATTGGAACCTTGAATTTACAAGCATCTTAACCACAAGAAAAACCACAATGAATGGCATTAAATGTTCTAATATTGAGAAGATAGGTAGTGGAACAACTGAGAAAAGTATAAATGGTCATAATTAAGGCACATTAATTTCAAGAATATGATAATTATCACATCAAAAACTTTAAATTGTCTTAATTTTTGAAAATGAAAAGAAAAATCAAATATTCTACATGTCTCATTAAAGTGTAAAAGCAAGTACTAACTTTGATTTAACATTCCAAGGATTCTCCAAGCACTAACACTGGCTCTCTTATTTTCGCCTGCTATTTATTTATTTATTGTCTTTTGGCTCACCAATACCATACCCCACTGCATTATTAGCTGGAAATATCCAAAATTCAACAACCAATGAAGTTTCTGAATGTGAGTGGTCGGTCTATGGAACAAAGACTAGTCAAGAAACAAAGAGTGGCTCCCATATATCGAATCCAGTCGTCTCTTATCTTTATGACGTTTGGTGACTTATGCTCTTCATTCATAGGCAGACATTTTCTTTCCTTTTTAAAAAGATAAATTCCATAAATATATTTAAATGTTCTATTTTATAATGGGCATGTTCCTCAAAAGTCACAGATTAAAAGCAAGTAAAGTAGACAGCTGGCGCACGTGGTAGCAGCTTGTGCGTGCGACGCGTGTAACACATGTGCTTAAGGCCGTGCGTTTGCGTGTAACGCGCGTGTGACACACACACCCCACAATGATTTGTGGCGCTTGTCTGGCATGAGCTTGACACATCCAATGGCGCGTCAGGCATAACTTGTGCAACGCACGCGTAATGCTGACATCAGCACATTATAGCACAAAAAAACTCAAAATTTTTAGAAATCACAATATGGTCCCTTAAGTTATTTTGGGATCCTGTGAGTTTTTAATTTTTTTGAACTTATTACATTAGTAATAAATAATGTTTAACTTCAAAACAATCAAATAAGGTTATTAACGGTAAGGTCTAATTTAAGAAAAATCAAATAAGGTTATTTAAGCCATCTTTGAGTGAATTTTCACGCTTTAGACTTGAAATAAAAGAGGTACGTGTGATTTTGATATCTCTTATACTATATATATTGTTCGGTATTACATTATTATCATTATGATTGAGATTTTCCTTGTGATGAATTATAAAATAAAGTTAATTGATAATGCTTTTAGTACTAATATATAATAATGAGTATGTGTATAAGGATGTTACATTTATGGATTGTATATTATCACATATCATATGCACATACAGAATATAAGGGTAACATACAAATGTATCCCTTGCACTTGTATGTCCATGCAGGTACTAATGAGAATGTTATCACTAAAATAGCCTTTCAAGTTAGTATCTGAATTGTTATGCTTGAGTGTTTGGAAATATCTTTGGTCTTATGTTTGGTTATTCTGTCCAAAGGTGCAGATGTTATGTGAGATTTTGAGATGTGCATACAGGCATAAGATGGAGGTGGTAGAATCATAAAAGTTAATAGTGTGTACTTTGATCGATTTTATATAGAGGTATAATTTGCATGTATTATATATTCAACTCAGAGGTGTTTCATGATAAATGTGATAAGATTCTCGATATAGATACTATTTTGTGGCTTTGAGTATTATTGTATTGTGGCTTTGAGTATTATTGTTATCCTACATTTATGCTAATCTTTATGTTATCAATTTTGCAATAATCTTTTCTGTAACACGTTATACCCAATAATGAAATCAGCATATCAAGTGTTACTATATTTTTAAATACCTAATACTTCGAACCACAACATTTTTTATTTAAAACTTCATTATTCTAGCAATTACTATTCACTTTATAAAATTTTGACAGAGTTTCCTCTGTATGTATTTAAAACCTCCTAGAAGAAACTTCAATGCACTTCTTATGCATGTTACTCAACTATCCATCTCTATGTCAAACTCCGTGCCAAAATAATTTACCCATCCTCCAATACATTTCAACACATTTAAACCAGATTTCATACATAATTTTCATGTATTTATATATAATTCACAATAGAAACCTGTAAGATCCTTCACTTCTTTATGTGTACATGTCATAACCAAAAACCAAATGAAAATTTATGGTAAATCCACCTCCAAATCTTTCGAGATCCTCTATGTGACTATTGTCTTGTGGTAGATTCGCCATAACTTTCTTCTAATTCTCTTCAAAACATACGCGCAGAAAGAAAATCTAAACGCTAAGCTATAGGCTTAATGGCATTCAAGCAATTTCATTTCTTATTCAATTCAATTCATTCAACTATAACATGCATAATATATAATATTTTCAAATATAAATATCTTCATTTATTTCTAAGCATAAATAGGCATTTAAAATCAAGTTATGAAATACCAGCATATATCCATTTTAATAATTCATATCGAATTACACAATGATGAACAAATTGTACAATTTAATTTACAATCAATTACTAGTTTCATTTGAAGTTACTTAATCATTATATCTATACATATCAAAACTAAGCTCTCGGAGCCATGCAGTTCATAACCCAAATCAAATATCTTACATCAAAACCAAGCTCTCGGAGCCATACAGTCCGGTAACATATATTATGACGCAGTACTGCTAACTCCTTAATTGGCATGCTAACCTTATCACATTCTTCCAATTCCTATCTATTTTACTAGGGGAAAATTTAATTAAATTCCATTGAAATTTCATAATAAAAGCTCATAATAAACAATTCAAGCTATTCTATATTTGGCCAAAGTAAACGTCATTCTTTAATGTCATTTTTTTCTTCCATTATTGGTTTTAATTTAATTCATACAACATTTAAGACATATTCATCTCACCAATTAGTCAAAAATAACATGTATATCTAGTTTCTCAATTCAAACATAATGTATTCCAATTAGGGAAAATACAAATTATAAGTCCAAAATCTCAATTAATCATATATACTACTTCATTTAGCATTCAATTAAATATTTTTAACAAAAATTTCATAAACCCGCAATTTTATCTTAAGAACCCTAAATTACATAATACACAATTTTAAAGAAAAATTAGAATTACATGAACACATACCAAATTGATGTCTAATTTTTCAAATTAAGCTTCCATCAACTTTAATTTCACCACCAATTCCTTATTCCTTCTCTTTCACTTTCTCTCTCTCCTTCAATTCCTCTTCTTTATCTTCATAATATTGCATAAACATTCAATTTCGTGCATTTTATTCATCAATGCATGCAACTACACCAAAATCATATACTAAAAATAATCAAAACTCCATTAACTTACTTTATAAATTTTTGGGTACTATTCATCAAGAACACCCATATACCTTTTCTTCATCTTTCCCCAAACCTTTTGTTGATATAGTGAGTTTAAAGACTCTAGGTTGAAGATGTAGTGTTTAATAGTTGATTTGGGGGTTGAAAATAAAGAAAATTGGCTTTAAAATGACAGAATATGAAAGAAAAATGGTGAAGAAAGGAGAAATGGCTGTTATCGGCACTCCTTGGTGAAGAAGAGAGGGTAGGTGGCCAAGAAAATGACATGTGGTCCCTTAATAACACTTCTCATTTAAAAAAATAAAATTAACTTTAACCCTTAATCCATTCTTTTCTTTTTCTTAATAAAAATACCCATAAGAAAAATATCAACTTCATATAAAGACCTTAGTTAATATCATTTATTTCCATTAATATTTTCGGGTTTGAGTTTCGCCCTTTTTTAGGTCAAACTTTGACCACTGGTCAGCTCTTGGTGAAACCCTCAAAATGAAATTGTCTTGAGCTCTAATTTGATTCTCGGGATATCTTTGAACAATATTTTCTAATGCCAAATAAAATCAAATGCAATTTGGGTACCTAGTGTCACTATTCACCTCGAAATATATTATTCATAACCCAAAAAGTAATATTTATGGAATCGAGATTTTTGGGGCATTACAATTCTTCCCCTCTAAAATAAAATTTTGTCGTCGAAATTTACCTGTGTCAAATAATCATGGATAAGACTTTCTCATGGTTTCTTCTGGTTCTCATGTAGCTTTTTCAACCTCATGGTTCATCCATGGTACTTTCACCAGTGGAACTGTTTTGTATCTTAAGCTAAAATTTTCACTAACTTCTCTTCATAAGTTAGATCTGGTTGTATTTTAATATCTTCTAGTTTTATAATGTGTGATAGATCAAACCGATATTTCCTTAACATAAACACATAAAAGAAATCATGAATCTTTTTGATATCTTGTGGCAATGCTAATCTTTGGGCTACTGTTCCTACACGCTCAATAATCTCAAATGGACCAATGAATCTAACGCTTAACTTATCCTTCTTACCAAATCAAAACACTTTCTTCCATAATGAAGCTTTCAAGAAAACCTTATCACCAACAACATATTCAATGTCCTTTCTCTTCAAATCTGCATATGATTTTTGGCAATCAAAAGCAACTTTCAACCTTTCCTTTATAATTTTCACCTTATCCTTGGTTTCTTTTATTAATTATGGACCACGATCTTGCTTTCACTAAGTTATATCCAATATAAGGATGTTATGCACTTTCTACCATAAGGTGCCTCATACTGCGCCATCTGTATGCTTGTTTGATAGCTATTGTTGTATGCAAATTCAATCAGTGGAAGGTGTTCATCCAAGCTTCCTTTAAAAAAGATAACATAACTCCTAAACATATCTTCTAGCACCTAAATCACTCTTTCTAATTGTCCATCCTTTTGATGATGAAAAGCTATATTAAAATTTAGCTTAGTCCCCAAGGCCTCATGTAATTTCTTCTAAAATCTTGAGGTGAATCTTGGATCCTGATATGATAAGATGGAAGATGGTACTCCATGCAACCGCACTATCTCACTGATATATAATTCTGCATACTTTTAGAGTTAGTAGTCATTTCTGACAGGTAAGAAGTGAGTTGACTTGGTCAATCTATCTACGATCACTTATACAAAATTATGCTTCTGCTTAGTTTGAGGCAACCTAGATATAAAATCCATTATGATTCGATCTCATTTTCATTTGGGTATTGTTATTGGTTGAAGTAAACTCGATGGAACTTGATATTCTGCTTTTACTTGTTGGCAAGTAAGACACTTGGTAACATAATCTGCAATGTCTCTCTTCATTCCTGACCACCAATAATGTGTCTTCAAATCTTGGTACATTTTAGTGCTTCCTGTTTGCACAACATATGAACTATTACGGGCTTCCTTCATGATTTTTTTTAACTCATGATCATTAGGGACACAGATTTTATCTTTGTGATACAAGTATCCATCCTCTTTGATTGGATATTCACTATCTTTCCCCTCTAGAATCTGTTTAAGAATGTTAACTAGCTTTTTATCTTGTTTTTGTGCTTCCTTGACTTCCTGTAATAAGCTTAGTTTAAGCCTCAACTCAGTTATAATGGCTTCATCACTGGCTACAGATAATCTAGCACTCATTGCTTTTAAAGCTGATAACAATTTCTTGCTCAGAGCATCGACCAATACATTTTCTTTACCTAGATGATAGTTATTGATGTAATCATAATCTTTAATCAACTCTATCTATCTTCTTTGCCTTAAGTTCAACTTTTTCTGTGTAGGCAAATATTTAAGACTTTTGTGATTTGTGTAAATATAACATTTCTCTTTATATAAGTAATGCCTCTAAATCTTCAAAGCAAAGACTATAGCTACTAACTCTAAATCATGGGTCGGGTAGTTCCTTTTATAAGGGTTAAGTTGCCGAGAAACATAAACAACTACCTTTCCCTCTTGCATGAGTACACATCCAAGCCCGTTATGTGGGGCATCACTGTAGATCATGAAGTCTCTACCAAGAATAGGCTGTATAAGAACAGGCGATTTAGTTAATATGGCCTTTAGCTTCTCAAAACTTTCCTTACATTTATCACTCCACACAAATTTTGCATTCTTTTGAAGTAAATTGGTTAAAGTTGGTGCGATTATGGAGCTATAGTATCCTGCCAAACTTGTAATCTTTGTAGCATTCTTAGGTGGCTGCCATTCTAGAATGGCTTCTATCTTTTTAAGATCAACTCTAATCCCATCTCCTGATATAACATGACCAAGGAAAGAAACTTCATTAAGCCAAAATTCACATTTACTGAAATTAGCATAAAGTTGTTTATCCCTCAAAGTCTACAGAATAATTCTCAGATGCTCATTATTCTCTTCTCAGTTCTTAGAATAAACCAAGATATCATTAATGAATATTACCACAAATTGATCCAAGTAAGGACGGAAAATACGATTCATGAGATCCAAGTAATGAATATTACCACAAATTGATCCAAGTAAGGATGGAAAATACGTCTCAATTTGACCGTCTCATTTTGCTTCATCTCATAATGACGTTAGCATCATCTTAGAATGACGTCATTATCGTCTCAGTTACTATTTATCATTTTAGTTTGACTTTTTGCATCTCAGTTTGACCATCTCATTTTGCTTCGTCTCAGAATGACGTCAGCATCGTCTTAGAATGACGTCATTATCGTCTCAGTTACTGTTCATCGTCTTAGTTTGACTTTTTACATCTCAATTTGACCGTCTCATTTTGCTTCGTCTCAAAATGACGTCAGCATCGTCTCATTTTGGCCAAAACATCTTCTAGTCCAAATTTGATCCTCTAGATGATATAATTGGTCTTTAAGGTCTTCATAACAGTTGTAGATCTTGAAATCCTCTTTCAAACCATATAAGGAACATCTTGATCCAATTCCTCTAGAGAAAGTTATGATAATCAAAAAACATCGTCTATGTTCTCAAACTTCTTCTGGGTCACTGTTCATTATATATCTTCTGTCCTATTTTTAACCCTTCAGAAGACAAAGTTGGTTTTCGAGGTCTTCATGAGAACTGTAGTTCTTGCAGTCCTCTTACCATCTATCTAAAGAAACCCAAGTTTGGATGCTTTTAGGAGAAGTTATATTAATAGTCCTGAAGTAAGTATATGTGAAAGTGAGGACTCACCCACGCTGATACCATAAAAATGTTAGACCTTTAGATGCTTTATGATAATTCTTTGCATAATAAACCCTTAGGACGGTATATAGGTTGGAAACCTATAATGTAGCTCTTATGAGGCTTATCGATGAAAAGTTCCACAAGTTTAGGAAACACAATAAGAACTTGCTTTCTTAATTCATATGGTGTAACAATTCCAAACTCTCAATTAACAGTTAGCACACAACTTCTCAGATTTTAAGCAATATATTAAACATCCAGGTCCTCACCTGAAATCTCTTCCCATATAATTACCGATTTGATTATTTGCTTAATCTATTAGGTAAATTAACTCTTATTAACCAACCCAATCATTTTGCATTCGGTTCACTCTCTCGATTTTTTACCAAAGCATGATGTTACAACAAATAATCACAACACCTAAATGAATTAACACAAAACAACTAGATTAGCATTGAATAAAGTTTAAATCCCTAAAGAAAAGTTAAAACATCATCATTAATCTCAAATCCATCAACATCATTTTATCCATCTTACACATTCAAAGAAAAGAAATAACAAGATGAAAAGAAAATGTCACTTGGACAGGATTGGGATGGCTCAGGAAAGTAGTAGCAACAAAAGCCCACTCCTCTCTCCTTTTCTTCGACTTCTTTATCTTTTTCTTCTTTCTTCTTTGATTTTTCCCAAAGTGGCAGAAGTTATGCTCACCCTAGGGTTCTTTCTCTTTCTTTATATAGGCTTTTATATTTTAGGTAAACCCTAGGGATTTCCTGGTTCAAAAAGTCCCAAATGTCCCTCCATAAGTAGTTTTCAAGAGGCTATCTGTGTTGTCTATCGTACAGGCCACGATTGTGGTGCTTCAATTTTTCTCTCTGTCACAATCATGGTAGATCCTCTATGCTTCTATCATGATCATGGGCCATCGTAGGCTTGGGCCTTGCTTCGGGCTTCCTGTGAATTCTCTCTATTCTTCGATATTTGATTTGAAACACTAACAAACACATTAAGGCACCTTAAATATATTAAATTTAGGCTTAATTACATACTCTAACCCATGAAACACTAAAAAATAAATGTCTAACTAAATAACACATTCCTAACTTAAACATGTATTAATTATTCAATTTAACAAATAAATGTATACTAAACTACCCACTAAAACATTATGCAACCTACCATTGTCAACGTGCCTGCACTTAAACTTTTTCTTGTCCTCAAGCAAAGACAAAACAAGAAAAACAAAAACACACGAAACAAAACTAACAATAAAACACACCTATATATAATAAAGTGACAATGACATGAAGCTCCACGAAACAAATTTAACTACAAACACAATCCCTCAAGTTGTTCTACTTATTAACTTGTGAAATCTGTGTCTAAGTACTTCAGACTATATATACATACTAATTAGGACTTAATGTCACATTCATTCACTCCTATCATTTACACACACACATTGATAATTATTTGGTCAATCAAAATTGTAGCTATCCTTAAGCGACTTTTCATAAGAAATTATGCTATTCACAAGATTAGTAAGATTTATTAAACAAAACACTATTTTTGTTAGTTTTATTAACATGAACTTAGCCTTTTGATGCGAAGGCAAACATTTTTAATAAATGTCCCTCGGTTACTTAACTGGGCCATGTTTTTATTAATTGGATTGGTTGGAATGTGATTATAGCCTTTTGACACAAAGGAAAATATTTGTGATGAATGTGCCTCAATTACTCAGCTACATCACATTATCAACTGGCTACTAACTCTATTTATATTGAATGTTAATCTTCGTGCAAGCACTACTTTCTTTAAGATTCTTCAATGCCTTGTTCAAATTGAATTATACTTGATCTTCAACAATTTGGAGGGGTCAATTTACCTTCATGAACATTAATCAATGCTTTACCTATGTTCATGAAAGGTCGACGAAGAATTAGTGGATAGTTCTTATCTTTTCAAAATCAAGGACAACAAAGTCCACAGAAATAATGAACTTTTATACTTGTATCAAAACATCTTCCACCACTCTAAACGATCTTTTAATAGAATGATTAGCCAGTTGAATTAGCATCGTAGTTGGCATGACCTTACTGAGCCTCAATTTTTGAAATATCTACAAAAGCATAAGAATAATGCTTTCTCCTAAATCACATAAGCACTTTGTGTACTCAAATTCACTAACCACATAGGGTAATGTGAAACTCCTTGGATCCTTTAGCTTGGAGGGCATTTGATTGGTGACTATGGAACTACAGTTGCCAGTTCAGGTTACCATTTGGCTCTCTTCCCAACTATGTTTCTTCAATAATATGTCCTTAAAAAACTTAGCATGCTTGGGCATGTGTTCTAAATCCTCAATGAATGAAAGATTTATTTTCAAATTCTTCAATTTCTTTATGAACTTCACAAATTGTGCATCTAATTTGCTCTTATGGAGTCATTGCGTTATGGAATTTTGGGTGGATATGGCGGAGGGGTAACGTATGGAGGGTATTCGCTTATGTTTACATCTTTGTCCTTTTCCTTGTTTTTCTTTATAGAATGGGGTCCACTTTTTAGCTTGATGGATTGTTCAAATTCCTTCCTGCTTTGCAATGTAATTGCTTGTATTTGCTCCCTTGGATTTGATTACTTGGGAGGCTTCTTGCACTTCGTGCAGACAATGTATTCAGTACTGAACCTCTAATTTATGGATGGACAAGGCGTGGTTCTTTATTACTTGTTCAAATTTTCCTTCCAATCTCTTGTGAGCGTCATACATATTTCTGAGCTTGTCCAAGGTTTTATCTAATTTAGAGTTCGTGGAATTGGGTTTCTCCTTTTGGAAACTAGGTGGTCCTTGAGGTCGGAATTGACCTCCTGCATTGTTTGACCAGGAGAAGTTTAGGTGATTTTTCCACCTAGGGTCATATGTGTTTGAGTAAGGGTTGTTCCCCTCACCTTGACCAAACTGCGCTCCTATATAGTTAACTTGTTCCGATTCATGATCTTTCATTAGAAAGCAATCAATAGCGTCGTGGTTATTTTGTCTATACAACTCATATCTTTGTTAAATAGCTTTTATAGGAGCTAAAGAAGAGGCTTTCATATTATTTAGTTGTCGCGTTATATTATTAATCTTATTTTGCATTTTCATGATTGGGTCAACAACTAAAGCTCCTTTTTGCTCATAGAGGGTTATATGTTGTCTACTCCTATCCATTGTCTAAAGACAATCGTTACTGACCATTTCCTCTAACAACTCCTCCACTTCATCAATCGTCTTCCTCATTAAAGATCCACCAGATGCTACATCTATAGTGCCTCAAGTGGATGGGTTAATGCCATTTTAAAAGTTTTGTAATATGAATTCCTTTGGTAGGTTCCGGTGTGGGCACCTTCTTTGCAAATACTTAAACTGTTCCCAAGCCTAATAAAGTGACTCTATATCACTTTATTGGGAATTTGTTACTTCCTTTATCAATTTCTTAGTCTTAGTGAGAGGGAAGTACTTATCCAGGAATGCACAGACCAACTGCTCCCAAGTTGTGACATTTATGGTATTCAACAAATGATACTATGCCTTAGCTCTTTCCCTTAGCATGAAGGGGAAGAGTCTCATCCTAATGGCATCTTCTGACATTCCATGATACCTGAAAGTATCACATACTTCTAGAAAAGTTACTATATGTGCATTAGGGACCTTATTAGTCAACTAGTAGAATTGCACATTTGTTTGCAACATGTTTAGTAGGGAAGGCTTAATTTCAAATGAAATTACTTAAACTGACGATGGTTAAAATAAATTAAACCTGCTAATTTGTAAAAATAGCAAGAAATTTCATAAAGAGTTACTTAGTGATAGTTTTCATTTTTAATTGGTCAATAATAATAAGTGAATGCTTATAAGTGCTATAGGTTTATACATAGGGTGTTAATTTTTTTTATAAATCAATAATATTATAAATCAAGAATTACGGGTTTATGTACATGGCTAGAGATTACTCAAAACCAAATCTCAAATAAATACCAAAATTAAAATTTTAATTGATATGTATATTCAAATCAAAGAATATGAACCTGAAGGGAATAAGTTAGTATGATTTTTTGAGTATTTGATGTTTGAGGTTAAGATAATTCTATATGATTTGATGTCCCCATTATTGCATTATTGCATGATTGTGTGTTTTTGTGTTTTTAGATTTTGTTTGTTTATAGTTTTAGTTTTTCTTAAGAACAACCGAATGTTTAAGTATGTAGATTTTGATAGGTGTAGATTATAGTATGATTTCTTAGTGTTTGAGTGTGTTCTTAAGTTTTTCTTATATTATAATTATGTGTTTAGTACCTAGAATTGCGTTCTTCAACATCCCCACACTTAAACATTTGCTTGTCTGCAAGCAAAAGTCAAATATAAAAAATAAAATTCTATCACTTCATTTTCATAAAGATTAAAGCATGCAATCCCTTAAACTTTGGCCAACTTAAGTGTCAAGCTACTGTACACATCATGACTAATTTTCATTTATGAATATAAGCAAACTAAACTTAGGAAACCATCACTCAAAGGTAATTACAAACTCAAAATGGATCTTCCTTATGGATTTCACTCATTTCTCTCAAGTTTTTGATTGTTAATGTTTTGCTCAAATTTCCTATAGAAAACTACACTATCATAGGCTTGCTAATACACCAATTCTCCTCCACAATGATTACATTTTAAGATAGATCAAAAGGACTTTGTTTTGAGTTGTAATGTGGCTAAGGTTAAGCTAGATCAAAAAGGTTTTAGGGGTTAAGGTGGCATCTCATCTCTCTTCGAAATATTGCCCACTCTTGGCACCTATCACATCGTAATATAAAATCTCGGGTATCCTTGAACAAGTTTGGCCAGTAGAATCCACATTTTAAAGTGCAAGTAGCCATCTTGTTGCTCCATAGCGTCCTACATGAGCTGAACTATGACACTAAGTCAAAACTTCAGGCATTTCATCTTTACGGACACACCTGCGAACCAAACTATCATCACATATTTTATATAACACAGGTTCATCCAAAATATAACAAGAACACTGAAATAAGAAATGCTTCCTTTGTTGATGCCAGAGATTAGGAGGAAGAATACCACCTGAGAGATAATTGGCAATATCTGCAAAGCAAGGAAGAAAAGGATTTTCTACCATCATTAAGGCCTTGTTAGGAAAATGCTCTTCAATTTCCTCTTCCTCTTCATTTTTACCCCTTTAAGTCTCGATAGGTAGTCCATTACAACATTTTCTGCTCCTTTCTTGTCTTTAATCTCAATGTTGAATTCTTGGAGCAGAAGCACCCATTGGATGAGCCTAGTTTTGGCATCCTTCTTTGCAGTGAGATAACACAAAACTGCATGATTTGTAAAATAATAACTTGTGAGCCCATAAGATAAGAACGAAAATTTTCATATGCAAATACCATTGCAAGGAACTCCTTCTTAGTAGTGGTGTAGTTCAATTGTGTTCCCGTCAAGGTCTTACTGGTGTAGTAAATTGCATTTATCCTTTTCTTGCTAGCGTAGTAAATTGTATTTATCCTCTTCTCCTTCCACTGTCTGAGTACAAGAATAATGGCATGGTTTCTTACATCACACATGATCTCGAAGGAAAGTAACCAATCTGGCGATGTCAAAATACGTATTGTTGTAAGTGCCTTCTTTAACCTATTAAAAGCATCTAAATAATCATTGTCAAACATAAAAGGCACATCTTTAACTAATAAGTGAGTCAAGGGTTTAGAAATAAGAGAAAAGGTTTTTGATGAACTATCTGTAGAACCCTGCATGGCCAAGGAACACTCGAATGCCTTTGATGTTGGTAAGAGGTGGGAGCCTTTCAATCACTTCAGTCTTAGCTCAATCTACCTCAATCCCCCTATATGAGTTGCTATGGCCTAAAGCAACTCCCTCGTGGACCATGAAATGACACTTCTCCTAATTCAAGACTAAATGAGACTCCTCGTATCTTTATAACACTTTATCCAAATTAAACAAGCAATGATCAAAAGAGTCTCCAAAAATAGAGAAGTCGTCCATAAATTATTACACCCCTATATGGAACCTACAACCATCCACACATAAGGCAACCAGTTTCCTGTACATACATTCATATCATGCATTTCATTTCAATGATATACATATACACATTACAAAACTCCCCAATGCTTAACATTATAAGTTAACAGTAGTAAAACATTTTTACATTTACATTGTAATCCAAAATAAAACATACAATGTCGGGACCCGTTTTCGGCCCAACTTTCATGTAGAATATCATAATACTTGAGCTTCTTCCAATAGAGAGCCCAGCAATCGCATTCAGATAACACACATTTATCACCTATACTTGCATTCAAAACTCCCCTTTCTAAGTTCAGCTCCCCTCTTCGAAGTCCATTTATCCATTTCAACCTGAATACCTCGAGGAACAGCGTTAGTGAGTCCACACTTTACATATATACATGCTTTGGGGCTATTAGCATAACTTTTTCTATAGACATCCAATTTAGGGTTTTTTTGGATAGTTTGAAAGAGGACTTCAAAAGCTACAGCTTTCATGCAGACCTTAAAGGCCAAATCTCACTTATGAATGGTCAAAAATAGGACAGAAGATAACCATAAACAATAACCTAGACGATATCCTGAATAGTAACACAGAGGAAGTCTGTAAACAGTAACACAGATGATACTCATGAACAGTAACACAGAGTGTAACACCCCATTACCATAGGGTACACACCGGAACGCCCGTAGGTCATTCCGACACATATCCTAAGATAAGGGAGC
>JANIIA010000004.1:58601039-58611415 GCA_027478495.1 Erythroxylum alaternifolium | reverse complement strand
GCCCATAACAGCAGAACATTAACAACAAAGATGACGCCATAACATATAACCTACAACCTACCTCAAGTCTCACCATTACTTCTCTTTCAGATGACTCATCCGCCACAAACCAAGATAGCTCTAACAACAACCACACTACAGTCATTGTACCTCATCCGATTCAAAGACAACTGGAACAAAATAATTCGCAGGAATTAGCCGAGGCTTTGAAAGGGGTACCTATCAAAATGCTAGATTTCAGGGGTTACCACATAAGGAAATCTGAGATAATAAAAATCAGACGCAATAAGGGTATAATGACGGGTATAACAGACAAAGCTGGAAACACTGCTAGGGATGATGGTACTCACAATTCGATGGAGATAGTTGGCCCATCTAGAAATGACAGGGACAGGGATAAACCCCCTGACGCCATCAGGTAAGTTTCACTCTTCCTAAACAAGAAACTTCATCATCAATATGGCGATTAACATTCTTTTATGGAATGTACAAGGAATAAAAAACACCACTACTTAAGAACCTCATCCAATCATACAGTATAAACTTGATAGTTATAGTTGAACTGAGAATAAATGGTTTAGATGCGGAAAAAGTCATTAAGGATATAGGTTTGGGTTTCACCAGCTCGTTTAGAGTAGAAACACAAGAGTTTTCGGGGGGTATATGGCTAAATTGGAAGGATCTATTCACTGTAAACGTTATACAACATGATTGGCAGTTCATCCATGTTAATGTATCATTTTGGAACTCTTTAAATTTCTTTTTAACTGCAATTTATAGAAGTCCTAACCCTCAGGTTAGGAAACTTCTTTAGAGCTCTCTAACACTTCTTGCAGGCAATATAACCAGCCCTTGGTTAACATTGGGTGACTTTAACGCATATCTTTCAAAGGACGACAAGATAGGTGGAAGCCCGACAAATGGTTGCAAACTCTTTAGAGATTGGGTGGATTCCTTTAACTTAATTGATCCGGGACTTATAGGCTCAAGATTCACATGGGGTAGGGGCACTTGTCATGAAAGATTAGATTGGGTGTTAGCCAATGATGATCTAATGAGCTCCTTTGAAGAAATAAAGGTTCGACATCTCCCACGAATTGCATCAGATCATTCTCCTATTTTGTCAGCTATCAAGTTAACGAACCACCTTCAAGAGGGGAAGAAAATTTTCTACTACTTGAAGACATAGGAGTCCCATGAAAAATGGCATTTATGGTTCGAGCATCACTGGAGTAGACGCCTTCCACTACATGAGGCTCTCAAGTGCTTACAAAGAGATCTTGAAAATTGGAAATACAAGATATTTGGCGATGTATTTAAGAGGAAGAAGCATACGATGGCAAGACTGGCAGGATTACAGAAAGCCATAGTTGAAAACCCATCCTCTTATCTAAAGAAGCTAGAAGGATAACTCAGAGCAGATTTAGAAAGAACCATCACCCAAGAGGAACTATTGAAATTACAAAATAAAAGGGCGAGCTGGATCAGTTTGGGGGATAGGAATACAAAGTTTTTTCACTCAATCCACAAAGAGAAAATGAAAAAAACCAAACAACAAGATCATTCGTTTAGACAATGATATATGGTGCTCGAACAGGTCCCTATTAACAAAGGAAGTGACTTCTTTCTTTAGGGAGCTTTTCCAAACTGATTCTATTCACTCTATGGCATCTCCAATACCTTATGTTACGGCTGGCTACTTCCCACCTATGACCAGTACTCAAATTGCTATATTATCCAAAGAAGTTGACTCGTTGGAAATCAAGAATGTTGTTTTTGAAATGGATCCTAATAAGGCCTCGGGTTCGGATGGCTTCTCCTGTAGTTTCTACCAACAAAATTGGGAGGTGATTTCAGATTCAGTATGTTCATACATTAAGGACATCTTCGCTACAGGTAAAATGAAGCCTTAGATTAATAAAGGGATGATTGTGCTCATACCTAAAATTTAGAAGCCAGAAAGATTTGATCAATTCTAGCCCATCAGCCTTATAAATATCAATGCGAAGTAGTCACGAAAATCATAGCCAACAGACTCTGACATGTTATGCCATCCTTGATCTCGCCAGCCCAATCAAGTTTCATCAAGGGTCGAAACATCTCCGAAAACATTATCTCGGCACAGGAGCCAACTCACACTATGAGATATTGTAAAGGCAAGAGAGGTTTCATGGCAATCAAGATTGACCTGTCCAAAGCATTCGATAGAGTTGAGTGAGACTTTATCCTAGACACCATGATCGATGCAAAGATACCAGATTATCTGAGGAATATCATTATGTCAACCTTACATACAAGCTCTACTTAAATAATATATGATGGGTTAAGGGGTGAGGAGTTTAAACCGTCTCGCAGGGTTAGACAAGGAGACCCAATTTCTCCATATCTCTTTATGTTGTGCATGGAAAGACTCTCCCAAACCATTAGTAAAGTGGTCCAGTAGGGGCTTTGGAAGCCTCTCTACTTTGGAAGGAATAAATTTGCTTTGTCACACTTGTTATTCGCAGATGATTTGGTTTTATTCTTGGAAGCCTCTTGTCAGCAAGCACACTTTGTCTTACAAATCCTAAAGGACTTTGCCATAGCCTCAGGTCAATTGGTTAACTGAAATAAATCGGTGCCCTTCACTTCGAGGAACGTTGATCAAACCAGGGCCCAGCAAATACATCAAATCCTGGGGATTCCTATTGTAGAGGACCTTGGGACCTACCTAGGGGTACCAATAATCCATGGAAGGGTCTCCAAACTGACACACCAAGCTACCATTTTGAAATTGAAAAAGGGGGTGTACTCTTGGAACCCAAGAAAGATTTCAATGGCTGGCAGGCTCACGCTTTGCAAGTCGATTTTAAGCGTGCTTCCAGTATACCAAATGCACACAGTCGCCCTATCGAAAGAAACCTACGATGAAATGGATAAAATAATACAACATTTCTTATGGAGTGGTGTTAAAGATGAAAAGAGACCAGCTCTAGTTAGCTGGGATTCTTGCTACCAACCAAGAATGTATGGGGGATTAGGGCTACAGAAACTGAGAGACACAAACCTCTCCTTATTATTGAAGATAACCTGGGAATTGGTTACAAACAATTCGAAGTTATGGAACTCTATTTTGGTTACCAACTACAGGTTAGAAGGAATTGACTTGCTCAAATCAATACCAAAAAGGAAGGGATTACACCTATGGAATCAGTTAATCAACGCTCTCCCCATTGTTCAAGAGTGTGTCAGCTAGATCATTGGTGATGGAAGACGAGCACAGTTTTGGAATGATACATGGACATTTTCTAATACCCCTCTTGGAATTTATGCTTTACAACCCCTTTCTTCTAACGATTATTGCAAAAATGTTTGTGATTTTGTTACAGGTTTAGGGGAATGGGATACACATAAACTGGAGGGTTGGCTGCCTTTTGAAAAATTATAAGAAGTGTTAGCAGTCCCGCCTCCTAATCCCTCAGCTGGATCGGACAAAGTCATATGGAAGTGGTCCTCTAAAGGGAAGTTCACGTGCACCACTGCTTATGAATTCTTATGCAAAAACCAATGGAATAATGTTGATAACAGATGGAATTCAGTTTGGTCTTTAAACTTGCAGGAAAACATCAAGATATTCCTTTGGAAATGTATAAAAGGAGTCCTTTAGACGAAATCGAAACGAGCCAGGAGAGGAATTGCAGCATCGCCTAACTGTCACTTATGTGATAGACCTGAAACAATGCAACACGTGTTGAGAGACTGTTATCGGAGCAAACAGACATGGAAGGACCTTAAAATGGGTCTCCCAACCAATTTCTAGAATCAGCAGTCAGTTGGAGAATGGATTTACTCTAATGTAATTCCTAATGGCTTGCAGAACAGACCTAAATGGCAAATATACTTCGCGATGGGCTGCTGGAAAATTTGATGCACAAGGAATAATGAAATATTCCAAGGGAGATCCACATCTGGAAACGAGCTACCATCTCAAATCAAAGCAGCAACTGACGAGGCACTTTGGGTTTTCAATTTCAACAGTCAAGCATACAAAGGAAGGACCAGTATAGCGAAGAATGAAACTGAGCCAGACCGACATCCACCTGGGCAACTACCTATAAACGAAGCTCCAATCCTCACGACGGATGCTGCAGTCAATAGAGCGACAAGCTCAGCGTCAGCAGCTGGAGTTATCAAGAACCATAATGCCAACTGGATCGTAGGCTTTACCAAAAGAATTGGGCGCTGCTCCCCGTTAATTGCAGAGCTGTGGGCAATCCATCTTAGCATAACACTAGCATGGGAACAAGGTTTTCGCACAATCCATGTCCAATCGGACAGCAAGGACGCGATAAATTTAATATTAGAAGAGGAAGGAGACTTACCAATTCCACGAATTGCAGAAATGGTCAGACAGCAAATCCAGCACTCGGACTCCATTACGCTCACCTTCATTCCTAGAGACGCAAATTGCAAGGCAGATTCAATGGCCAAAATGGACCTCTCCAAAATGACTTTGGATCACCTGATATACCAAGCCCCTCCAGGCTTTCTTCAATCTATGCTGCAGGTGCTACAATCAAGCGCAGATCCACCTGACCGAGGAAATTTCTCCGGAACTGAGCTAAGTCACCAGAGTCATAGGCACATCCCCAATCGTTCTTCAACACTTGTCTTCACCCCTCCTTTTACCCTTCGCATCGCGACTCCTGATGGGGTCAGTTGGACACAAATCGACACCTCAGCTCAAGAAGGCAGGGATCCCTCGTTTTTGTCGATGAATGCTCACGGTGGCCATGAGATGAAATTAATGGAGAGAAATGAAGTATTCTTTGATGTGTTACCCCCAAGATAAAGGGTATGGATGTATTTTAACATTGTTGTTTTACACCTTCAACAATATAAAAAAAAAAGAACTTTTATTTGTAAAATATAAAAATAAGGTTATTTATGATTGATATTTCTCTCTAACTCTCCCAAATTAAAGAGTCTGGCTGTTGTTTATCGAACAAGACCATTGAAGAGACAAAGAGTTATGGCAGACATTTTCTTTTCTTTATAAAAAGATAAATTCCAAGAATATATTTAAATGTTCTACTTTATGATGGGTTTTATAATTGGGCATGTTCCTCGAAGTCTCATTTGGTAACCAGTAATAAAATAATCAGAATAAAAGGTGAGAATCAAGATATAAGATAAATCACGAATTATGCATATTTTATAGAAATAAAATTATAGAAGTTAATAGTTATATTCGTGTTTGATATCAAATATTAAAAATAGTTAATAATAACTTTTTACTTATGTTTGATTATTATATGGTTGATTTGGTAAATAATTAATTAAATATTTTGTATTATTATTAATTAATTAAAATTTATTTAATAAATAAACAATTAAAATTATTTTTAATGATTCAACAAATTATTATTTTTTAAAGAATTGTGTATGATTTTTTATAAGAGTAAAATTAAAAAATCATAATAAACTTGTTTTATGATATAAAATCATTGAAATAAAATACAATAATTATTAAATAAATAAAATAAAATAATGTGCAATGTTGATAATAATATTCTAATAAGAATCAATCAAAACACGTGATGTCTAAATCAATAAACTAATTTTAAATTCCCAAATAGAAAGTTTAAGATCAAACGAAACATTTTTTAAAAATTTATTTGTTTTCCTGATTTCAGATTATACATACTCATTCTCACATTTTCATTAAGGATGAAAAAGTTAAAAAAAATGTCATGTTTTAATTTTTTTTTAAAAGTAAAGTCAAACTAAGCAGGACAAGAACGACCCGAACCTGGCTCAACCTATTGCAATCTCTAATTTTCATTCCTAGTTAATACCTTCGGGTCTAGCCTGACCTATTGTCGTTCTTAAAAACGACGTCGTTTTTAAATTTTTTAAAAAAAGTAGAGCCAAATCAGGCTAGGACAAGAACAATCCGAACTTAGCTTGACCCATTGCAATCCCTAATTTTCATTTCTAGTTAATACCTCTAGGTCGGGCCTGACTCATTGTCGTCCTTAGAAACGACGTCGTTTTTTAAAATTTTTAAAAAAGTGAAGTCAAATGGGGTCGAGATAGGAGCAACTTGAACACAGCTCGGTCCATTGTAATCCCTAATTTTCATTCCTAGTTAATACTTCCAGGTCTGGCCCGACTCATTGTTGTCTCTAATTTTCATTCCTAGTTAATACCCAAAAGTTACAAATTAAAATGACGTTGTTTTTTAATTTTTTTCAAAAAGTAAAGTCAAATTGGGTTGGGATAGGAGAAATCTAAGCCCAACTCGGCCCATTATAATCCCTAATTTTCATTCCTAGTTAATACCTCCAAGTTTGGCTTGGCTCATTGTCGTCCTTAAAAATGTCATTTTTAAATTTTTAAAAAAATGTAAAGTCAAACCGAGCTAAGAAAGGAGCAAACTGAACCCGACTCAGCCCATTGCAATCTCTAATTTTCATTTCTAGTTAATACCCAAAAGTCACAAATTAAAATGACGTCGTTTTTTAATTTTTAAGAAAAGTAAAGCCAAATACGGGAGCAATCTGAACCTATCTCTGTCAATTGCAATCCCTAATTTTCATTCCTAGTTAATACCTCCGGTCGACGTCTTACGTTTCAAACAAGTGATTCTAATTTTAATTATTATTGTTATTTTTGCTAACATATCGGAGCATCTTACTCTTGATTCTCCAAGTTGGTCCAGAATAAGATTTTCTAGGCTTGATCCTGAAGCTACTTTGCAAAGATCAATAACATCTCTTAACCGTCCATTTGAACAAAAGATGTATCAGTCCGCTCCAGTAAACAACTCTTTAGATCATTGTTATAGGATTAGTTCTACCGCCACATTGGCTTCAAAATAAGATGGTTCAGTTGCAGAAGTAAGTGACTAAATGCATATGAAGTTAAAAGCACATATACTATAACAAATAATCATATAAATATTTTTATTATAAGATTTAAGGACAAGATAGAAGTAATCTAATTCTTTTAATGATTCATATCATGTAATACAAAAGTGTGAGGACTAATATATAAACATATGTCTAAAATTTTTGGAGTGTAATTATTAATTAATGATAGGTTAGATCAGTAATTATACTCAGAAGTTTTATAAAATGAGTGTAATCTCTTTGAAAATTTTATTTTATTCAATTTGACAACGATTCTGACCTACCATTTTGAACAAATTTGTTCAATCAGAAGATTTTGAAGCCTTTCAATTCTTTATTGTAACTCTTTCATTTTTCACTCATAGATTCAGGTACACTTTTGACATATTTCTTCTTCTCAAACAATACTCTAGACAAGATTTATTCACCGTGTTCTTCATTTGTAACTTTTTATTTGTGTATGTTACTTTTATTACTTTAATTTAGTATTACTAGTAGGGATGTTAATGGGTGACCCGGCCTGTTTATATTTTTTTAATTAAAAAATTTACAAAACAGAGTCGTTTTGGACAAAACGATGCCGTTTTGTCCAAAATAGGTAGGCCGCGGGCCAGGCCGGGCAGGGCCGTAGCCTGCATTGGCCAAAAATGAGCCAGGCCGAAATTGTCATCCCTAATTACTGGAGCCATAATCAGATAAGAAATCTATGTGATGAAATTGTGTTGTAGATTCTTGAAAAAAGTTTACAACCGTGTGACAAAAGGATGAATCTTAGAGGGTGATTGGTTCAAATTGAAGAATGGTAATAAGAATGAGGGCGGATGGTTCACACGGGCCGGGAGAATAGTAAAGGAATGAGAATGGAATGAGAATGAATATAATCATTATAATTATGATGGTTGGTTAAAAGGAAGAAATCATTATAATCTACTGATAGTGATTGATTTGTTAAAAATATTGATAAATAAAAATTTGTTATATTTTAATTAATTACATTATAATTAACTAATTAGATATATTTTAATTAATTATCAAATTTGTTATATTTTAATTAATTACATTATAATTAACTAATTAGATCTATTTTAATTAATTATATTTTAATGAATCAATTAATTACATTTAATTAAAAAATAAAAAAACTAGTGTCACGCTTGTGACAGAGACTGTCACACCCGTGACAGTTGCCCTGAAGGAATGAAAGTCTTTCCTCTAATATGTGGGGGGTATGGAGTAATACTGAAAAGTAGGATATCAAATAAGTGTTGATTCAATCATAATAGATAACCAACCAATGTTTTTGATTCCTTACCCATTGACTCATTCCCATTCCTTTTAAGCAAACACCCCCTGGATATAGTGATAAATGAAAATGGTTATAAGCATTATAATTATGAAGATTGGTTAAGAGAAATAAATGATTATCATTACTATTGATAGTAGTTGGTTTGTTAAAAATATTGAGAAATAAAAATTTATTAAAATTTGGAGAAATAAAAATTTGTTACAATTTTGTTTTACGTCAATTTTTAATATATTTTAAATAATTTTATTTAATTGCTAAAAAGAGAAAAATATAATTAATTATATTTTAATTAATTGATTGATTATATTTCAATTAATTATATTTTAATTAGTTATATTGTAATCAAGTATATTTTAATTAATTACATTGAATCAGTTAATTATATTTTAATTACATTTAATTAAAAAAAAAGTAAGTCATAAATGTAAAAAAAAAAGTAAGTCATAAACGTGACAGACATGATAAAATCTGTCACGTCTGTGACACTTACCCTTAGGTCAGAATGAGACTCATTCTTCTCATATTTTGAGAGTATGGACTAATTCTCGAAAGTCAGATATGAAAGTACTTTCTATAATTATAATATAAAACCAACCACTTATTATTCATTTCCAAACTCACGAAACAAACATCCCCTTAATTTTTTATTACAAATGGGCCCTTTAAGACATAAGCCTTCAATTTACATTTGGTGGTCAATTTGGTTTTTAACGGACTCATGTTTTTAAAATCCATAGTGTAATATTTGTTGGCCCACGTGTTATTTGATTTCCATAGTTCTCTTATATATTTGATTATAATAAGTTGTTTTTTGTTAATTGTCGCAATAAAAATAATAATATTCTTGTTATTATTATTACTTCTTTTATGGCATAAAAATTATTTTTATTCAATAATAATAATTTTGTTTTGTGGCATATTTATTATTATTAGGCATAATTTATTTGTAACAAGTTCATAATTTGGTTTATTATGTTTTTGTTTATGTGGATTAATTATCTTTAGTGTATGTGTATTTAGTGTTGCATATATTTTATCTGCTTACTATAGTAATTAATTTCAAATAATTCTAAAATTAAGTATGTTTGATCTTTTACTTTGATTGGGTGAAGAAGTACAGTCACCAAAGCGACCTTTGTTGTGCAAATTTTACGATTGTGTATTATTAAGGTGTGTGTGTGTGTATGTTTGTTTTTTCATACAAACAACTATGAATGATATATAAGCCTCGACTCAACCTGATTCGATATAAATTCAATAGGCCTGACCCAGACTTTATATTTTTAAAAAACAAGTTTCATATCAGACTCAAACTCAAGCCCCCACGTCCGGACTCAACTTGACCCATTCTAACAAGAAGTTGATTGACATTTCAAAAGCTTCTCCTTCTCTTCTCTTAGGTTATATATTCGACGAGGCATTGTAGATTAATTTCAATTAATCTAAAGTACCTCAGCAGTCTACTCTCCTTCAGCGTGCGCAATGCTCCTCCTCTTGTGTGCCTCCAACTCTAATGTGATCCTCCTTTAATATGCAATGTGCTTCCTCTACTTCAGCGTCCAGCCACCAACTTCCTCCACACTCTTCGCTCCATCACAACTTCCTTTTCAAACAGTGAATCAGTGACAAAGCTCCATTAGTTTGAAAGATTCATAACCTTCGATGGGTATTTATTATATGGCCTTTGTTTATTATTTCTTGATTATACAACAAACAAATAGAATATTACATGTTCTTTTAATTTTATGACTTTTGCATCAATTCTCTTTTCTGCATATATTCACTCTCTATCTTCCCCTTCCTTTCTTACTTGTAAGTTCACAAG
Organism: Erythroxylum alaternifolium; assembly: GCA_027478495.1. Classification (NCBI taxonomy): domain Eukaryota; kingdom Viridiplantae; phylum Streptophyta; class Magnoliopsida; order Malpighiales; family Erythroxylaceae; genus Erythroxylum; species Erythroxylum alaternifolium. The sequence goes on along the minus strand of JANIIA010000004.1, from coordinate 58,601,391 downwards.
GGTAACATGTCAACCCAAAGGAAGACTGTTGTTTGGAAAAGAATTATATGCACATATGGTAATGAGTGTGTGAAGATTATTAGTTGTCCAGTAGAAGTGCTAAATCAACTCAAAAGAAGGCTAAGTACTTGACTAAATCTTATCATCAATACTTGATTACTACACCAAGATAACCAATTATGAGTTGATTCTTTGTCTAAAGACTAGATTCGATTTTAGTTCAGTTGTCTTGAGATGGGTTGTTGTTATTGAAATAATTAATGGTTATGCTTGTATATATATATATGTGTGTGTGTGTGTGTGTGTGTGTGTGTGTGTGTGTGTGAGTAGATAGTGCTTTATATGTTGTTTT
>JANIIA010000004.1:58526439-58549579 GCA_027478495.1 Erythroxylum alaternifolium | reverse complement strand
GATGATATAAAGTTAAAAATATCTTAATTGATAATAAAAACATTACATTGTACATAATAAGTATTTGTAATTCAAATAAAATGACCAAAAGTACACTATTGATCTAGTGACGGCGGATGCTCTGATTGGTGCAATGAGGTGCTATCCCTACCCTTCAACTCACCCACCTCATTACAGAGCTGAGTTATATACTCCATTAATGTATGCACTATGCTCTGAAGCTCTTAGACTTGATTGATTGCGGACCGCCTATGAGATGTTGTTGTACTGGACGTAGAGGATTGCAAATAATATGTATTTGCAAATGAACCTAAGCTGAATATCCTTCCATGACGATCCTTACCACCCACTGCATGAAGATAGGTTTCAGTCTCATTAACATCTTCAGACTGCTAAGACTGTCATTGAATGCTTTCTTATATTTGGTCCTATCAGAAGGCAATGTTTATATTAGTAAGTGATGATTATTAAGCATTAATATTAAACCATAAATTTCACATACATTTAGTTTTCTATAACGGTTGTTGACAAATGTCACACCATCATGCTTCTTAGTGTGAGTGTGCAAAAAGAGCTTCTTAGTGAAATACAAAATTGATGAAATAATACCAGTGTGAGTGTGCAAAAAGAGCTTCTTAGTGAAATACAAAATTGATGAAATAATACCAGGGAATTTCTTTGGTTTTCTTAATGAAACAAGCTTTGCTCCAATTGCCAATGCGATGGGAGGCCCAAATATAAATCCCTGAGCTTCTATTCTTGAAAAAGGAATTTAAATCATATAATATGAAAATTTATTTCTTAACTATTTTCACTTCAGATGCTATTAGAAAAGTAGCAAATTTTAAGTTTCAAACTTTACAAGTTAGGTGCATCAGATGCTCTATGAAATGGGTAACCTTATATTCACTATTACGAAAGATCAATCTTTTTGGATCACCAAAGTAAATGCATATGCTTCACATGCATAGGTGTGAAAGATCTTGATATGTGTAGATTGGTACAAGGTGAGCCAACAAAATGGTTCAATTTACGGCATGTAATGCAAAGGATTCAATTGGGCAATTCATATTCTCAACAAGCGTCTAACACTTATAATTAAAAACAAAACTCCAAAAGAATTTTAGAGCATATTTAAATCATCAATGGCTTAATTTAAAGTATTTGGATGTGCATCTCATATTCATATTCCTGATTACAAAAGGACAAAGCTTGATAATAAAAGTGTAAGATATGTCATATTTCACTTTCTCCATAGGCTTATTAAAGATAAAGTTATAAAGCTGGTCCATTTTCATATTTAAGAACAAGATACAAATATAATGATAGTCATTAAAACTTACTTTGTTTATAAAGTTTAGAATCGATATTCAATTTAAAGGAACAAGTTAAATTTTTCAAAGTTTAACTAGTCTTTAACTTTTTTTTTTGTTTATGACTTAGTGATTTGAATAACCACTATTCTTTAAGGTTATTTAACAAAAGTAAGTTCTTCTAACTCTTATTTTAACCTATAGAATTATTAAAATAATGAGTATGTGTGTTTCCTCATTTCTAGCCTCTTTCACACATATTCATCACATAACATATTCCAAAATCGTTCCTGTGTTATTTCTTACACTATTATTGAGCAAAAACAAAATCCAACAAAAGAATACACTATAAGAAAAATGTCGTTTTGTGACGGAAATTATCGACGGAAAATGTTAATATTCTGTCGGTAAGTTAGTTTAGCGACGGACTTTAACAACGGACAAAAGTGTCGTAGAAACGACCGTAACTAAAAATTCCCAACAGAAAATAAAATTTTTGTCAATAAAATTACTGACAGACAAAAAATGTACCATTGGTAAATATGCCGACGGTTTCTTCTGCAGTTGATCGTCGGTAAATTTACCGACGAAAATTATATTCCATTGGTAAAATTATCGACATAAATTATATTTCATTGGCAAAAATACTAACAGTTTGTGATTTTTCATCGGTAAATTTGTTCAAACATTACCAACGATTACGATTGTTCCGTTGATAATTTTACCAATGATTAATTTTCATCGCCAAATTTACCAACGGAATTGGTTATTCTGTCTGTGATTAGCAACGGTTAGTCGTCTTTCGCCAACAAATGGTACTGATTTTACCTACGAAACTGTAAATTTTCGTCAGTAAATTAACCAGAAAATTTTTTAAAAAAATATACCGTCAATAAATTTATTTGGTAATGTTATATTTAATTGGAAGTGTTTATACCCAAGTTGAGGTACCATTAGTTTTGTTTTACTTGCATTTAACCATTGCATCAATATCTCTCATAGCTACACACGTACGAACTAACAAGAGTTGTTTATGAATTAACAATAAGAAGATGTGAAATGGAGAAAACAAACAGGTAGCTACGAGCAACCAAGAGTCTATATAACAACTTACGTAATGCCAAAGCAAAGAGACTAGAGTAGGTGACGGGTTAATATAAATCAGCAAAACGATTGCTAGGTTAGTCAGAACATGCGACAACTAGATACAATAAAAGGCTAAAAAATAAGTGCATCTTGCGGGACTGGAGTCTCCTTCCTCCAAGGGTCTACAACACGATAACGCTAAACGACTCACACAAGATGGTTGGCTTAACTTTCAATTGCTTTTTCGTGCAGCACTTTGACCTTGATCATCACCTGACACCTTAATATAAGGAAAATACAAGTTAACATTAGAATAAAAGCTAATCAAAATTACTGATACTTATTGAAAAAGCATTATACATCATCTTACAACTTGAATCATACTTATACATGAGTTTGTCATACCTAAGGGCTAGGTATTATGTCGTTTAATTATTGAACAATTCCATTTAGATTGTCTAAACCACTTGTAGTTATCTCAATTGTTTAATCCCTTATCTTATAAGTAGTTAACGTTTGACGGATATAATAAATATGTTGTAAATCCATTAGACCTATAGGCGTGTTATGTCTTCATCTTTTCCACAAATGAAAGTCCTTTGTGATGGTTTCGTACTAGAGACAACATTTTAAGATGCTAAAGTCTATAATCTTCTAAAGATGAGAAGTACAGTAAATCTTTCGTAACGGTAAGTAAATTAGGTGTGAAATTCACATCTCCAGTGTCATAATAAAAAGGTAATTAAAATTTTTTCAATAAATCTAACAATAATTTTAATCCGGTAATAATAAATTTTTCAATGCTACAATAAGGAAAACATTGCTTTCAAAAATAATACATTTGAATATTACCTAGATTTAATCAAAGTAGGAGTTAATATTGTCTGACGTCAATTGTTGGCAAGTATGTTATCTAAGCTCATTTTAAAAGACATGATAATCATATACCAACTTCTATTGTTTGTTTTTTGTATCTTTAAGAAAGCGCTATTTGTAGGTTTCAAATACCATACCTTAATATATATAATATACCAACTCTAAACATTCAATACAACTCCTATGAATAAAAAATAACATCACTCATAATAAATAAGTAATACTTTCACTTTGTAATGAGAATAACATGTTTAAGTATAACGAACACTATGCATCATCATATACGATACTATAACTCCAAGCATTCAATATCACTCCTATGAACAAAAAAAATACCATTGCTCACAACATATAAGTAATTCATTCTCTTTATTATGGGAATAAAAATTTGAATATAATGAATAAATGCCTCAAAGTAATATTTGAATGTATAGCCAAACAATATAAAAGGAAATGTTTGTTCTAATAGACATTTCTTCAAACAATTCATAGGCAACCTATATTATCTCTAACTAATAACAAAACAACTGTATTTTTTCATTATCTACCAACAACAACACATTTAAACAACAAATAAACCAACAATTCAAATAAAAAACGCATAATCCAACAATTCAAATAAAACCCACCCACCCATTGATGGTCATATATATAAGCATCTAACACCTTCATTTTTTGGAGACAAAACAAACCCAATAGAGTTGTTACCTGAAAATGATGGACCAAAAATGAAGCAAAAAACGAAGGTGGATGCACTCCAAGAAGAGAACCGACGGCGTTAATGGTGGAAGGAGAGAAAAATAACAGAGGGGAGGGAGAAGAAGGGGAGCTTTGGGGCTCATAATCACTGGTGATAAAACGGCGTCCTTTAGATTAAAACCAAATGATGTTGTTTTATTTTATGACAATACATCTTTCCATTAGTAATTTACTGGCGAAAATATTATCCCGTCAGTATTCAAGTTGCTTATTTTTTCCACCAATTGATGTTGCCTAATTTTACGACGAGACAATAATTTTGTCAGTAAATTATCAATGAAATTACCAATGGAAATATTATCCCGTCGGTATTCAAGTTGTTTATTTTTTCTGTCAGTTGATGTCGCCTAATTTTGCGACGAACTCTCGTTTTCCATCGCTATAATACGAAGAAAAATATGCTGGAATATTTTTCCTCCACGTTTACCGACAAATGTTTTGGCCTTCTATAAATCCGTTAGCTTTACTAACAAAAAGTTAATTTTTGTCGCTAATTAGTGATGGAATACATTCCGTCGCTAATTTGTTATTTTCTTGTAGTGATATGTAATAAGCAACAAAAAAACAAAAATTTATAAAGAGTGACAACTTGGTCCTATCTTTACTAAATATTGTGTCTAAAGATATATGATGAACTAAAATTCTTCGCTCTTGATATACTTGAATTAACATGAACTATTATTCTTTATTATTTCAAATTAATCAATTTGCTTATAAGGTTATACATTTTATTTACAAATCCAATGCTATGTTAAAATGTTCTTTTTATTTTGATTTTGGTTTAGTGTCTTTCCTCCTATACTAAACTTGGATTTAGAATGATTTATTCTAAGAGACTTTTCATCAAACAACTCATAGGCAACCCGAATTATCTCTAACTAATAACAAAACAACTGCATTTTTTTTATTATTTACCAACAATAACACATTTAAACAACAAATAAACTAACAATTCAACCAAAAAACGCATAAACCAACAATCATAACAAAACCCACCACCCAACACCCACCCACGGTATACATATATATAATCATCTAAGACCTTTGTTTTTTGCAAAAAAAAAACTCAATAGTGACGTTACCTGAAAATGATGCACGATGGACCAAAAACTAAGCAAAAATCGAGGGTGAAAGCAACGAAATCACAGTGAAGAAATCAGAAACAAAAATAGTAGAGGTGGGAAAGAAAAATAGCAGGGAGTCGGGTTAAAAACGATGATCAAAAAATGACGTTGTTTGGATTAAAACCAGACGACGTCGTTTTATTTATGAACAATTTGACTTTTACCAACAAAACACTTTTTCCGTCAGCATTTTACTGATGGAAAAGTGGTTCCGTCGGTATTCAATTTTGCCATATTCCCCACCAGTTGTTTCCGCCTAATTTTGCGACATAATTTCGTATTTCGTCGCTATAGTACAACAAAAAACTTGCAGGTATATTTTCCCTCCATATTTACCGACGAATGTTATGTCCGTCAGTAATTCCCTCAACACTACCCGACAGAATGTCTGTTTCCGTCACTAATTACCGATGGAATGTATTTCCGCCGGTAATATTCCGTCGGTAATGTGTTATTTTTTTGTAGTGATTGTTATTGCTTTGGTTTTCTTGTTTATTGTTTTGTTTATTGTTGTTGTGCTTAGTGCAATTAGAATTGCCACAATCCCAACAAATACAAGTATAATTGATCATGTAATTCCGTAATTGAATTTCTTCAGAGTATCAAGAACTCCACTTGGAAAGCCACGAATGGACTTGGTTCTTATCTCCAATTACTTATGCAATGATAACTACAAGTCATAAGAAAAGGAAAAGGTTAAGAAAAGACAAAAAAAAAAGCCAGAAGAATTACGGAAACTACATCACAGGTACAAATACTGGCTAAACTTTTTACTATCAAGTGGTAATCAACATCGTAAGTGACCACTTGATATTTGGAAACATCGAGTTCCTACGGAATCTGCCTTGATACACATGTCGTATAAACTTTGGCTATCCTTGCCAAAGTTCTGGGAATTAAGCTCTTTATGGCTTGTGTTAAGACTTTAACAGGCCTACCAGGTCCTCACGGGTCTCGAATTTGGGGCCTTGGACTGTGGTTGCCAGGTACTGATTGAAGAGTATAAGAAACGTGTTTTCTGCCAAGAATTGTCCATTGTACTATGTAGCGTATGCACATTGATCAGCTGCAAGTTAAGAAATAAGTTACAGTGACGATGTTGACTGCGCCTTCCTGGTCATCTTCCGGTGGTCCAACATCGTATTAGCCCCATTATGACACTGAAGAATAAGCAGAAAAGCATAAGGAAAACTGAAAAGTGGAAACAATGTAAGAGCGTACCTGAGGTTGTATAGATTTATCTTCCAATTACGTTGAGCTCTTTTAGACGTGATTAGCTTTACTTTGTTTTTCTTTTCACATATGTACTGTTTAAACAAATTCAAGTCTCTTTCCACGAATCCAAAGTAACAGGAACTCGTCTGTGAACCTTCAAACACTTTAATTGACAATATGGAATATTCATGAGAAAATTTTGAAGTTTTAAAGATTGAATCGGTTCAGCAGGTTTAATTGTAACAAATTTGAATTGATTAATTTTTTAATTCGATTTTTAATTTTCTGATTCGATTTAGTTCAATAATTTTTGTTGTTAAAAATTGATAAATTTATTAATTAATCGGTCATTTTTTATAAACTAATTATTTTTATAATCAAAATAAACTTATTGTTTTTATTTAATATTTTCTTTTTTAATTAATTTTAAAATTTTTAATAACTAAGGATAATTTTTTGCAATCATTTTTTAAATTTTTTAAATTTATTTAATATTTAACTAATTTTATTAGGGTTTAATGACGTTTGAACCTTTTAAACCTTAAATCTCTTATTTTACCAACTTATTTTCTAATTCAGTTTTCAAAATGTTGGAATTTTTAGATGTTGAATTGAGATTTTACCTGTTACTTGAACTAAACCTATCATTTAAACTATCCGAAATAAATAGTTTGTATATTATTCATGCTTCCCAATTTTTGTTTAACCTCTATTTAAAGAATAATAGTTTTAAACTTCTCCATTAACATAAGAACAGACAAAAACAGGAACTCCATTTTTAAGTGATTGCTTAATCACAAGTGACAAGAAAGCTCATCTCACGATTTGTACGTTCAAGTTCGACTTTTTAAAAGAAAATTTCAAGAGTACAACAAATTTCGTGCAGACAACTTGAATAAGATAGTACTCTTGAAAAAGTGCCTACAAAACTAACAAAAACAATTCCAACCAAACTTAGTGCTTCTTCACGCAAGCAACAATTCAAGTACCTACATACGACCTTACTATAGACTGGAATCAATAAGGAGACCTACTCCATATTTGTTGTGTGGGTTTGCATTGAGCTCCCACATTACACGACAACAATAGATAACCAAAGTATAATCTTTGGAAGACAATAAAACCACCAAAGAAAGTTTGTTTTGCATGAAGAACAAGACAGCCCACTTTGCCAAAAAGATTAGTGCTTTTTTATATGTAATCAGGACTGGCGTCAAAGTTATTTGCTTTCTCTTTCGTATATATTAACACTAACCACGATCAGTGGATATTAACTAAACTTAGCCTACTCAAAATTTGACCTAAACAGTCTAAAGGTTAGAACTATCACACTTAAATAACATTGTTTTGATATAATTATTTAAAATAATATCATTTTAATTTGTAAATTTAAGAAATTTAAAATCAAAACAAAATTATTTTGATATAACTCAAGACAAATTTTGAATTGAATTTGGACCATAAATAATAAACAAAATCGGCAGTAGTTCTAACCCGACCAAACCTATTGCAAACCTTATGATTACTAATGACTAGATTAGGTGAAGACATATATACTCCTAAAATAATCAATGAAATATTAATTTGTACTCACCACAATTCATGTCTCCCACCCACTCAGAAGCTGCATTTGTGCTTTGAATCATTCACATCTATGGTGGGATTTAATGGACAACAGAGTAGGGAAATTTCGATATGGCAAACACGAATGATTTAAATATTCAACCACAATAATGTACTCACAAAAAAAAAAAACAACCATGTGCATTTTCAAATCAATTATTAAACCAGAAAATAGCTACATGCAGCTCGTTGCATACCCAAATCACAAAAGATTGATTGACTAAAAAAGATCCATGCATTATCCAAAAAGTATTGCCATTTTATTTTTTTATAACAATAATGTAAAACAATGAGCATTAGTTCACTCCACATAGGCAAGTTCCATTGTGTTATTTTTACATTAGAAATATGCATATCCTGTCAAAATTTTAATATTAATAATAATAATAATAATAATAATAATAATAATTAATAGAAGGATTTTATGATATAGAACTATTTTCAAATCTAAGATAAGAAAATGAGTGAAAAGTAATGTTCAATTCCAAAAAGGATATAAAATTCTATATGATGACTATCATGAGATCACATCAGGGTCCATTTCTCACAAAGAATGCGGCCAGAAAAGCATTGTTATCGTTGCCAAATGAGACTAATTATCAAATGCCATCTGAGTTAGTTTCAAAAGACCTATCTCTATATATATAGTCAAATTCCCTTGCTTTTTGGGACAATTCATAAAGTCATATCTTAGGATGCTCTACAGTATAAAGATCACCCTCTCTTAAGTCATTGAATCTGTTCTTCTTTTGTTTTTTCTTGAATGAGCAACTCCTGCCTAAAATGATGGATTTATCATATAGATCTTAGCCACAAGCTAGAATATCCAATAAAGAAATGTCACCTAAGATGAAAATTTTCAAATAAAGTGGTTAGTAGAATTCATAACTCAATTAGAAACTTTAATAATAACCAATGTTTTAAAACTCAGATCGAAAATTAAATCGGTAAGGTAAGAGATTTACGGTTTACAAAGTTCAACTAGAATTAGACCGTCATAAAATCAATTAAAGATTAAATAAAGTTAAGATTTTTGAAATATAATTTAAAGAGATTGTCCTTACATGTTGAAGAATTTGAAGTTTAATTGAAAAAAGTGATTGTTAAATGAAATTAATTGATTTTTTATTTATAAGAACTTATTAATTTATAAAATTGACCAATTAATTAATAAATTGATCAGTTTTTAACAACAAGAATTACTAAAATAAAATAAACCAAAAAATTAAAAATCGAACCGAAAAGTTAGATAGTTCAAAGTTTTTACTATTAATTAAATCAGCCGAATCAATTGAGTTTTTTAATCATTGATAATACATTGAAAGCATGTTTGTCTCTAATAATAATTTAAATTTACCATAGATATATAAGAAACTGAAATGCATGAACAGGCTGCTCCTATATTTCATTGATGGGGACAGGCTTAGAAGGAATGAAATTTTGACCTGATTAAGGAATGTAAAGAATATGTGGATATGAGTGGAGTCAGGTTGGCAAAAAGAGGCAAATTCGTAAGAGAAATGACCAAAGGGAATCTATAAAAATAATTGTGTGACAAATCAATGTATATGAGAAGGAGATGAAGGTGACGTTTGGGTTGTATGATTGAGCTCATGTGGAGAGAACGTGAGGACTCACAATAGCATAATGGAATCTCATCGATCTTTTTGCTTTCCTTTTTTTTTCCCCCCCTCCACCTGTATGTACAAGCTGTTACTATCTCCCTCCTATTTTAGGCAGAGATGGATATATGATAAGAGTGCATACACCCATCAGACTAATAAAGAACATGTATTAGTACAAGAACGTTAGGAAAAGTGAAAGCTGCTGTTATACACAGTTCATGTCACGAGAATCCATGTGGACGTTATATGCTCATCATGATCAAGATCGATTCCTCCTCCTTTTCCCAACCTATCGTTAAAAGCATTATAATGTATAGATGAGGACAACTTATAGTCTTCTTTTTCAAAAGTATTAATGGATATTATCTCCTTAGATTAATTTTAATTTACTAATTAATCTCATAATTAACTTAAACTACATAATTATTAAGAGATAATGACTGTAAATTCTCTTGGTTACAAAATGTTGAAGGACTTTACTGCAGCATTTCTGTAAAGAAGTGTGGATACACCAGTCATATTAGCTTGGATTTCTGAGCCGCCCTACAATTCCTTCTTGTATAGCTGATGACAGGACATGTTCTTTGGTACGATATATATATATATTACAGGGGATTGCAAGGTTGTTCCTTTTTTTGGTGTCTTTTAATACATTGATGTGAGTACGTAAGAAATGGTCATATTCCAAGTTTAAAAGTTTCGGGATCACTAACTGTATAACCTTCCTTTGATTGCTGGTCAGAACACACAGGACACAACCTTGACCAACATAGCGAGCATATTATACCACCGCTAATGTCTCTTCTCTTTCTGACCATACTTGGTTATGAATCATGTGCTAGTTTCTTGAAGAGAGCTCCTCTTTTTTTAGGGTTTTGAGGGTTTTTTTGAATCTGCTTTATTCGATGTTTGGTGAGCAGTCTTGGTAATAGCAAAAGGCAACACCATCCAAATATCCATATTATTCCTTTCTTTCGAGATGGCCAATCCCTATACTTTTGACATAATACAATATAGTTCTACTTGCAATTGAGCTAGTTAGATTAAAAGAAGTTTCTTAGAAACTAAGGGGGTCCATTAATTTCTTCTTCTTTTTCATTTTTTTCTCTTTTCTAATGTTGTATTATTTTGAGGGTTGGTCCATCAATAGTACTATTCCTCTAGGGTCCCTAATCATGAATTTGGTTAACTTTTGTGCATCTTACCCAATAGCAACACAAAAACTTAGGTTCCTTATTCTTGCCTTGTATTTTTGTCCAACTTTCTCCGTACATCTTCCCAAAATTTTAGGCCCAATTTCGCTAGAATATTAGAGATTTGAGTTTGACAAATGGCTAAAGTAATGAATGATTTACATGTTTGTTCAAATCTCTGATGTCTCTATATTGTACAACATAGTACATACCTATGCATTAATTATTATTAGAGCAAATTGAACTCTTATTATTAACCTTAGCTAATTTTAACATTCTATGTTTTCATGTTGATTCATTTTCCTTGAAAATGCATAATTATTATTTTTAATTATTAAATAAATCTTTAAAATATGTAATACTCTATCAAATACATATTTTGTGTAAATCATTTTAAGAACTCGTGAATTTAATTTAAATAATATGTTACACTCAAATAATTTTTGAAGTTTCTCATATAAAGTAAATTTAATCTTTAATATTTGGAGATTAAAATATGTTAGGAAATTCTCCTCACTACTTAAACTACTCCTAAAGACTGCTACAGTTATTTTGTGAAGGTAGGACACAAATGTATCGAAGTAACCAATGTTTTAAAAACAGACCAGAAGTTAAACTGGCAAGTTAAGAGGTTTAAGATTTAAAAGGTTCAACCAATATCATACCATCATAAAACTGGTTAATGATTAGATAAAATTAAAAAATTTAAAATATGATTAAAGGAAACTGTCCTTACTCATAGAAGAATTTGAAGTTTAATTAAAAAAAGGAGACTATTAAATGAAAATTATTTTATTTATTTTTATTTATAAAAATTAATTAATTTACAAAACTAATTGATTAAGTAATAAACTAGTCATTATTTAACAATAAGGGTTATTAATAAATCAAACGAAAAATTAAAAACAAGATTAAAAAGTTAATGAATTCAAAATTTTATAATTAAATCGGTTGAATTTTTTAATCATTATAGAAATAATGGTCTATTCAACTGTTGTAAATTTCTCAAATTAGTTCTCTTATCAACAATTTCGCATAATTTTGTACTGACATGACATGAAAATTACCCTATGGAAAATGATTTGTGATTAGTTGTCCCAATCTTTTGATAAATGTTAGAGAGACAAAAAAAGAAAAAGTGGTTAGTTGATTATCCTTTTCTCAATGTCAAATAATATTAAATCACAATACATATCTTTTATGTATGAAGTAATAAGATAAAAGTAATTAAATATAAAAATCAGATCACCTTATTATTTCTCTGTCATGTACTTAAACAATCTCTTACAAGAAAAAATATGAATAATCAAGATGATTATTTTGAAGGTGTTACTAATAAAATAGAGATTCAATATATAATTAATTTATCTTAATATTTATCATATTTTATTATAAATTAAAATATTTATTTTAGTTTTAATATAATTTATTTATTAAAAAACTTGATATGCTATTATTCTGAATATCTAATTTTAATGTCATTTAAATTTGGCTATAATTATCATTTTATTTAGTATAAGTTATTATAAAATTGAATAAATATTAAAAATTTTGATTTTAATAATGCTTATCACAAAAGGGTACCTAACTCTATTGATTAAATAGCTTAAATGGTGCAAATTCAATTTTCTCAAGTTATGCCAAGTGATCCATCAAGCATTACTCTTAACCTATTCAAGTTGTCTATGAAGTCTACAAGTCAAAAGTCCTTTCGGTTATAGACCAAGCACAGTTAAAAGACTTCAAAGTTAAGAAACATAAGCAGCAAAAACGGAACTGTGAGTTAAAAGACTGAAGACTGCAGAAATCGAAGGTCGAAGGGGGGTGTGTATCAGACTTTCATGCACGCATCCTCGAAGCGCGTGCGATTCAAGATCGAATCACTTGGGTCAAGTGCCACAGGTCGTCACGTCAGGTCCACAAGCTGACAAAACAGTGCTTTGTCCCCTAGTGAGTCGTGAAAGTTTCACGCGCTCAACCTTGCTTCAAATTGAGAGAAAGGGGTCAGACCGACATTCCCCATATATATTTCCTAAATAGTTTAAGGGAAGGATCTGCTTTGACTCGTTTGCTAAGGTCTGTTGTGATTTGGGTTTGCTGTCTTTAGATAATTTTCTTGACAAACGAACTTCGAGAATTGTATCAAAGACAGGTTTTTCTTTAAAACCCACATAATCATTTTCTTGTTTATGCAATTTAATGGAGTCTTTGGAGTCTTTTGAGATTGTTGTCTTGTTATTTTTACATGGAATTTCCCATCACCCACCAAGAAGTACTAGGTTAACATCTAATGTCATATAATTGCAGAATCATTCGTAATTATATCAGTTTACATATTGGATCAAAAAGAATATGGCTTCACTTACTGTTTGTAATAATTATGTCATTAATATATTAGCCATTATGATCTTTCTCATGCAAAGCATATCATCACTAACTCTGAAATATAAAAATGTGAACCATAAAGAATTGGTTTCTTTGGAGTGGGTTCCTGGAACTCACTAAACTCTAGGTAGATCTCATTGCAGAAGAAAGAGGATGTTCCGTGATCTACTGCCAATGCAAGCCTCGAGTAAAGCCTTGATCTTCTTCAGTACTCAATGAATGAACTGACCCAGAAGAGATAGAACGTTCTTTTTGCAAAAAACTATGTTTTTTTTTGTTTGTTTCAATTATCAGCAGATTCATCTGCAAAAGACGTACCCTTTTGTCTCAATTCCCAATCTCAAATCCTTCTGCTTGGACAACAGAACAAATTGAAGAGTAATGCACTCTGGAATTCTTACTTTAACTCCACTTGCTGATTAACTGCTGAACGATTCCAAGTTCTGCATTCAACGACCTAAGACAAATGATAATAACTGAAGTAACAACTGAAAAAAGCAAAACCTGCTTTTCTAAATCAAGGAAAGAACCTGACACATAGTATTCCATAGTGACATATGACCCGGTATATATACACACGTCGATATAACACTATATCAAACCGAGTCTGTTAGGGCATCAACTTTGAGATTTCTTACTTCAGACATACAATTCCATTTTCCATGGAAGGATGCTACTTGTGGTCATAATAAGTATTTTCTATAGTTGGCAGGGTGATACGAATTGGGATTGTAGTATTTTGACAGAAAATTATATGTTATTGTATTAGAAAGACATTTATTCACTTATCATTCTAAACCAAGTTTATCTTTAAAGTTTAAACAATGGAACAAGATAGCCATATCATCAAAAAGAAGTATGAATAAGATCAAAATATTCTAGCTGACCATTAGTGGCACATTTCATTATATATAGCCTGCAACTACTCTAGTCAAAAGAGGACGAGATCACACTTTGCATCTTGGAGGTTATGAAATCAGAATTACTTTCTTCTTGACATTCTCAAAGAACCAATTCTTTAACTTAAACAATATGAGAATTTTGAAATGCTTAATTAGTCAATATTAAACATTGTGAAAAGTTCATGGTTACTTTGTAAAAGAAAGAGGGAACTTATGTTCATTGAGACAATTTTGATAGGGCATATTCAAAAGATCTTCTTTCCTTCAAGTTCAATTCAAACGGCTAAAAGCCAATAGCTTGCTGTTCAGAAAGATGATCCTTTTGGCAAGAACATAACTTAATTAATATAAAGTTTCGATTAGCATATTTTGATACAATCTCCCAGAAGCCATACACGGCCACTTTGGTATACATGCCAATACATTGCAATCTGGAGCTACATAAAGAAAAAAAGGAAGCCAAAAGAAGAAGAGAAAACATAAAAGACCTACCATTTCTAGGGTTTTCTTTGTAGTAATCTTGAAGAAAGCTAGCAGATTCCTCAATCCAATCTCGAAGTACCCCATCTCGAACGAGAGAATTGGAGAATCTGCTATGAGTACATCCTACTAATTAACTTTCCGATATTGAAGCTACACTGACAAGAAAAAGTACTGAAGTTTCATCCCACCGTTATCACATAGATAACGAGAAGCAATAATATCTATAATTGGTTGCTCGTGGAAGATGAACTAAAATTAGACAGATCGGTCCAGGCACTACCACTCCAGTACTGATCATTCCCTGGATTAATTCCCAAAAACTGCCTCGACAGATTCAGCTCGTGATTGTCCTCCATTTTTACTGGAGCCAACTGAGTTGCTCCAGAGCTAGACATCTTTGCTCTCATTTGACTCGCCCCACCATAACCTTGAACTTGCTCAATACTACCTTCAAATGGATATAAACCTGAAGAAGATGATGAATCCAACCCACCCAAGAAGGGAAATTGTTGATGGTGCAAGCGCCACTGATCTAAACCTCCTACTGAGAGTAGTGACCCACCAGCACCACCACTACCGCCAAGACCAACGCCAGCTAAAGCACTCCCTATTTGAAAATTCAGGTCAGTAGATCCTCCAACTGGAGCTGAAAGGCCTCCATAATTCAACCCCATATCTGCGGTTGCATAATCGGTGAGATGATGCAAAGGAGCCATGAATCTTAGTGGAGGAAGCTGTGGTCCAAGGCCCAGTATATCACTTGTTCCGCTATTAGAAGAGACAGTGCTTGTAGAACCTGCAGAACAAGTTTGTCGGTCGCTACTGACAGGAGATTTTGAGCTGTTCCCTTTGCTTCTCTTGTTCCTCCGACAGCCACCTCCAACTGGAACACTTCTTAGGGCACCACCTCTGGTCCAGTACCTTCTACAGGTTTTGCAGAAGTGGCGAGGCTGTGAGAGGCTGTAATTGTTGAAATAACAAAACTTTGTGTTGGTTGATTCACATCTTGGACATTTCAATGCTGCCTCTGGCATAGGTATGTTGGCCATCCTAGCTCGATCGGCCATTGAACCTGGGCGGATCGAGCCGGCACCCCCGCTTCCATGAGGCTGTAGGGGAGGTAGTTGTGGTGGTGGCGGCGGTTGTGGGGGAAGAAGTTGACTGCTTGAACCAGTACTTGCACCAACAATATGGTGATGATTTGGTTGCTGTAAAAAGAGAGCAAAAGTGCAAAAATCAAATATCTGGTATATTCAAACAAGATATATAGAAACAGAAGTTAGCAAGAATATTTATCTTTTGAACATTTTTTGCTTTATAGCCAAAGAAATCTTAAGGAACAAAAACTGAAGAAAAAACCCTTACTTGCTGAAAGTTGGCTGGATCAAGATAAGGTGGGATGGAAGAAAAAACCATGGTTCCTGAGCTTTCTCCTTTTGTAAAGTTTGATGGGGTTGTGTTTTTTGCTCTCTTTATCTTGGAGGAGAATACTAGTGGAGAATCACATCAACAAGAGGGAGTATTCTTTTTTTTAGCAGAGATAGGAGAGAAAGAAAGATAGAAGGTGGAAGTGGAATGAGGAGCTAAAATAAAGCAAGAACCTTTATATGTATATATATATATACACACACACATCATATGTTATGTGCATTAATGTATAAACTATATAGTGCTTTTTTCCTTCTAACCAGCCCTTGACTACTCTTTTTGTTTTATTTATCCTTTGCTTTTTTTAGGGTTTTGAGAAGGCATTTCTTTCTTAACTCATAAGCTTCCTTTCTCATTCTCTCTCGTGCCCTGTGCTTAGAATAAAGACACAAATTAGTGACCTAATCTTGCATGGAAAAAGTTTATGTACAGAAGCGTGTTTACTTAGCCCCCAAAAATATGTGCTATTCATATTTCAACAACAAAAACAAAAATAATACAGCCCACTAAAAATTCGGAGAAGTTTTGTAGTACGTAAGCTTACTCTTAATTATCAGAGAGTTCTTTTCGAAAGAATATGATATACATTTAACTAATCACATCGTAACGATAAGATTAAAAATAAAATATCTAATTACTAAAATTCTTATTTGATAATAATAAGATAGCAACAAAAACATTCAATTTAAAACGCAAAATTTAGAAAAATTCAGTAATACGCAATCTTATATTATCTAACGCAGATGTTGTGTGAGGATCACAAGTGAAATATATGCTCAGAAATTTATAACTTTAAGGTTTATAAGTTCTACAGAATCTTGTGTAATTATAATAAGATAAATTAAGTTATGGGTTTGATGGAAAAGAAATGTTAATGAAAGAAAAAGGGAGCTTATTGGTGTGCTTTGATGGTGTGTACATCAGTCGATGTGTCCCCGACCGGACGAACCTTTTCCCGGTCTGCTCTGTTCCCTCTCCCACTCCTTAGCTTTACTTTGCATGGGAATATATGTGTGACATATCATAGCTAGTCCTACTCTCCATTCTAGCCGCGTGACTTGCAAGCCCCACTCTATGTTGGTCAATGGTCACGGTCCTGCATTAGTGATTAAAGTAAGTCATTATTAACTAATTAATGTGTTTGTTTTGTTTTGTATTGAGTTGGTGGCCACCTTCTAAACGGTGTCGTTTAAGCCTTGACATTTCTGTCAGCACGAGTAAACTTTTGTCGCTTTTGGGTTTGATTGAACAAGAACCAGTCCAAGCTCAGGTTAGGGTTGTACGGATGGCCCAAGTTCCATTTTGAGCTTAAGGGACTCTCAAGTGACTGTTTTGTTCGTGTAGCTTCTGGTCTGGGTGACTCCGATTTGGGCTCCAGTGGTTCACTTGCCTACTTCTTGCTAACGTCTGCTAATTATGCTTAATGTGTAGGCTATCACCAACTGTAAACTGAAGTTTTTGATCTGAAATTTTCAGAATATAGAAGTTTTGCTTCAAGTTTCTTCCCATTATCGCCGAGATTGATTGAGGACAAAAAGTAAATGATCAAAACTTTGGATAACACAAAATCTAACTAGATCTTATTGTAAAACCAAACTATCAGCTTATGGCAAACCTTGTTTGTGATCAGAACTGAAAAATTATAGGGGTAATAGTTTAACAAACTTTTCAATTTTATCGTAGCAGTCTCTGGTATAAACAAAAACAAAACTAATCAAAGGAGAAATAATAAATGACACCAAAAATTTGGTAACGCAGTTCGGCACTCCTTACATATGTCTGTGGGATTCTCACCTAGCTTAATCACTTTCATCAAAGCTCAATAGATTTACCCAAAGCTTTACTGAGCCGACATCACTCAACCCTTAACACTATCTCTCAACTTTACTTCCCGTGAAAGATTTCACACCCAATAACACGACCGATTTGTATTAATCTCGTCAAAAGATTTTTTTTAGTACTCTTAATAAAAGACAATAAAATAATTAATAAACAACTCAAGTGATTAAAATAACTAAAAACAAAAACGAAAACAAAAATTCTTGAAACAAAAGAAAAGAATTTCCTGAAAAGTTAAGCTCCACTTAAATAAATCTAGAAGTCGTTGTAACAACAATAGAAAAGCAGTCCATCCAAAAGTACTCAACAAAATTTTCTCAATTCAGCCTCCAACAAATTAAATGGATATCACACACACATTACACCAAGCACGCACTCACAAGACATCAGCAGTAAGTCTTCAACCAAAAAAACATCCCCTTGTGTGTTTCCAGAAAATCACTTCAATTCACAATGAAACTTGCAGCAATATTTTTCAGTCATAACACCCACGCATACTATCAGCTGAAAAGCACGCAAACTCCACTCACTGCACACCCATAACACTCACGCAACTTCTGCTGTAAATCTCATACATTCCTCAAGCCACAGACATGTATATAACCATCCAAAAAACAACACACCCGCAGCACTCACTTCATGCACACACCTGCACACGCACTCACAAAAATATGCTGAAAGCCTTATCTCAGTTATTCACCAAAAGATAACTAACTTATGTTTCTGCCGCAAGTTTAATGTGCTGAATATCTCCTCCAACAGCAACTAATATATAGTGTTTGGCAGAAAACTCTTCGTATAAGTCGGTAAAAATATCACAATACCCTTAAACAATCCTTCGTCGGATCAACTCATAGATAAAATAAAATTTTATTCTATTTACAAAATTATCTAACTGGTATTTAAATTCAAACTTAATAAAAAGATATCAATTTAAAAATATACTGAAATAAAATAAATTAGATATATTTAACGTATATCCATCAATAACTACTACTATTATTAGTACGCTTGTTGGCAGCAACAGAAGCTCTACAAACAGGACAACTAGAATGATAATTCAGCCAATTAGTGATACAAGAAGCATGAAAAGAGTGGTTGCAAACGGAGAAAGACAAACAGGACACTCGCTGCCAATTTCCTTCACATGGGTTTCCTTCTGATACTTTTACCATCTGAAACAACCCCTTTAGTATCTGTTGCTAAAGGATTGTTTTCTTTGTTGACAGAGATCAGGTCAGAGGTGTCACCACGGTTTTTCCGTCCCATGAACGATGCCGGAGGGCAATTGATGGAGAAGAAAACAGTGTAGGCCAGAGCTGGGATTGTGATGACGGCGATGAGTCCGAGAATGAACTCAAGACCTGATAAATCTACAGTACGTGGTAGTGCTGGAAATGGAGGTGGTTCAGGTGCTATGTAAACTATTGGTGAATGTTACATTGAAGTTCAAGAACTGGAAAGAATTAGCTCACTACTTCTATTCCACATATATTCGCACATCAGTTATGGGCTTGGGAAGGGAAAACAGACAGGAAAAACCCTGGCTTGAAATTGGTTGAGGCCGAAAGCCTTCTCTGTATGCATGCACATGGTAATAACTAATGAACCATATATTATTTGAAAAATGTTTTTTTGACACTAAGTAAATATTAATAATTATCAGTACTATAAACAATAAAATATTATTTTAATATAATAAAATTATTCATTTAATAACAATAATCACTAATAATTACCAAATCGAAGTGGGAATCTTTTGAGAGTGAGGTTCAAATGACTCAAATCCAAAAACGCAAGCCGAAAGGAGTTCTAAGAAATTACAAAGAAACTTTGGAGTGTTATAGAATTAATCCATAAAAATAAGGTCTATAATGTGGAACATTAAGTTCAAAAAACTTAAGATGGTATGATTCATCTTAGGGACATTAAATATTAAAACAAAAAGGAAAGGTTTAAAAGCTAATATATATGATATATAAAGGGCATTTTTTTCAGGTAAAAGTTAATGTTTTAAAAATCGGACTAAAATTTAAACAAATAAGACAATAATTTAAGATTTAAAAGGTTCAACCACTATTAAACTGTCATAAAATTTGATAAAATTTGAATAAAATTAAAGAATTTAAAATATGATTAAAAGAGCCTTACTCATAGAAGAATTTGAAGTTTAATTTAAAAAATGATATTGTTAAATAAAAACTAATTGATTTAGTTTAGTTTTTAAGAACTTATTAATTTAGAAAAGTTGACTGACTAATTAATAAATTGACATATTTTCAAAATTAAAAGTTATTAAAATAAATCAAATAAAAAATTATACGATTCAATATTTTTTTAATTAAATCGATCGAACCGATTAAATTTTTTAATAAAGTTCTACTAAGGGGCATGCCCTGAAGGAAAACGGCATAGAAGAATGAGAGATGTTGTATATTCGTTGCACTACTGATGTTGGTTTCAGTAATAATACACTTGGAAGGGAATATGAATATCCAATTGGAAGTCTTGTTGGAGATGCAAAAAAAATATCCTTACAACATGTGAAATGAATATTTGTAAATGAATTCAGGAAAACAAAAAAAAGCAAGATTTTTAATTACAAACCACAATTATCGTAATTTATTGTAATTTGTCATAAATACATGCACACATGTATTAATTACTATAATCAATAATTATCTGCAATTTTATATAATATGTAAATTACAACTTAAAATTACGAGGAAAAACAAGCTAGCTAGTGTAATTTAAATTGGGTGCTCATAATTTGTGCTATAAAACTTAGATAATACTTCCACTCTTTTGCCACTTCAAGCATTGAAGTGACAATTTGACAGGTCTCAATTTGTTCAGATAAGTTGTTTCACATCCAAAACTTCACACATTCTTTACATGTTTCGGTAGTGCTTGACGATTTGTCAGGTCTCAATTTGAAGGGGATAAAGAGAAATTATGCTAGATTCAAGTATACTCGTATACAAGTAGGACATTATATTTCAACCTAAAACTTTAAAGCAATAAAAGGTTTTGAGGAGGAGAAACTGGATTGAATCTAAAGGAACTCATATACAAGCAGTGTAAATACTTTTATGGATCTAACAATAATATAAACAAACCTGATTTCATGTTGTTTGATGATTTTGATAGTCTTTATTCTCTCTCTTCCTTACTTCTTAGATAGTTTCTCCGATGGTTAAGAAACAATGCCTTTCTTGTTTAGAAACGTTGTTCTACTTTTCCGAAACATATGAGACATATTTATATATGTTTCGATTGTTTGTTTAAAAGAGAGAGGGAAAGGGTCTTGGACTCTTTTGAGCCCAATTCTCTAATATCCAATAACTATGATCTTGGGCTCTTTTCATTAGACTCAAATCTATAAATTACATGGGCCACTAAAATATCTAACAATCTCTCACTTGACCAATGTTACGACTTGATTCAACAATAAAACTTTAAGTACACACAATACATTGAATCGATCAAATCATCCTTAAGTGAATTAAGATGATGGGATCATGGCAGTCACAAGTTATACAACATGATTCCTTCGATGTATCACAGAATCAACTCAACTCATAAAACTTTAAGTGGGTAATTCTGTAATTGTTATCTCAAAGAATCAATTAATTTATACAACATAATATGGATAACAAGTAAGTGAGCAAAAACAAATGAGATTGTAATTGAATTCACAAGTGTCATAACAATTTGAGCAAGTCAATTATATGTGTATATATGTCATAACTCTATGCTAACAAAGACTTATCTATAATGCCCATCTGTTTAATATGGTCAACAAATGTTTTGGGCGGTAAGCCTTTAGCTAACGGATCCGCTATCATTAGATCTATACCAATATGCTCAATTAAAACTTTATGTTTTTTCACTTCTTCTTTCACAGACAAGTACTTCAAATCTATGTGTTTCACACCTTTTGAATACTTGTCATTATTATAGAAGAAAACAGTTGTGGAATTATCACAATAAATTCTTAATAGTCTAGCAATACTGTCGACAAGACCAAGACCTAAGATAAAGTTTCGCAACCATAATCCATGAACCGTGGCCTCAAAGCACGCCAAAAATTCAGCCTCCATAATGGAAGTAGCAATGACGGATTGCTTTTCACTTTTCCACAAAATTGCTCCTCCAGCTAATAGGAACATATAACTGAATGTAGATTTTCGTGAGTCTACACAACCGACATAGTCTAAATCTGAGTAACCTATCACTTTGAGATGGGTTGATTTTCTATATGTGAACATATAGTCCTTGGTGCTTTGTAAATATCTAAAGACTTTCTTTGCAGCTTTCCAATAGTCCATTCCAAGATTGCTTTGATATCGACCTACCATTCCAATAGCAAAACTGATATCTGGCCGATTACATGTTTGAGCATACATTAAGCTCCCAACTACTAATGCATAAGGAATAGAATCCATTTTCCTACATTCCAAATCATTTTGTGGACATTGCATTTGCCTAAATTTGTCCCCTTTCTGAATTGGAACTATCCATACAGAGCACTTTTCTATTTTAAATCTTTATAATTTTTCTCAATATATCCTTTTTGAGACAATCCTAACAATCCTTGTGATCTATCACGGAATAGATCTATTTCGATCACATGGGATGCCTTACCCATATCTTTCATTTTGAAATTATTAGAAAGAAAATTCTTGACATCATGTAACAAAACCATATTATTCACAGCAAGAAGGATATTGTCAACATATAGGACTAATATAATGAACTTGCTCTCACTGATCTTCATATAAATACACCGATCAATAGTGTTCTCTACAAAACCATAAGATGCAATGGTATCATTAAACTTAAGATACCATTACTGGGAAGCCTGTTTCAGTCCATATATTGACTTCTTTAATTTACACACTAACTTGTCATTTTCTGTGGTTTTAAAACCTTCTGGTTGATCCATGTATACTTCTTCCAAGTCACCATTTAGAAAGGCAACCTTTACGTCCATTTGGTAAAGCTCCAAATCATAATAAGTCACCAAGGCCATAACAATTCTTGAAGATTTCTTCTTTGAAACTGGAGAGAAGGTCTTTTTATAGTCAATGCCATCCTTTTGAGTATAACCATTGACAACAAGTCTGGCTTTATACCTTTCAATGTTGTCTTGTGAGTCACGTTTGGTCTTAAAGACCTATTTACAACCCACTTGCTTTGCAC
Organism: Erythroxylum alaternifolium; assembly: GCA_027478495.1. Lineage (NCBI taxonomy): Eukaryota > Viridiplantae > Streptophyta > Magnoliopsida > Malpighiales > Erythroxylaceae > Erythroxylum > Erythroxylum alaternifolium. The sequence continues at coordinate 58,526,523 of JANIIA010000004.1, read as the reverse complement.
CTTCCGACAACTTAACTAATTCCCAGACTTTGTTGTCATCCATTGATTTCAACTCTTCTTTCATAGCATTGAACCATTTTTCAG
>JANIIA010000004.1:58512514-58523894 GCA_027478495.1 Erythroxylum alaternifolium | reverse complement strand
AAGATGATGGGATCATGGCGGTCACAAGTTATACAATATGATTCCTTCCATGTATCACATAATCAACTCAACTCATAAAACTTTAAGTGGGTAATTCTATAATTCTTATCTCACAGAAACAAATATTGTATACAATATAATATGGATAATAAGTAAATGAGCAAAAACAACTATGACTGTAATTAAATTCACAAGTATCATGACAATTCGAGCAAGACAATTATATGTATATATACATGCAGAACTCTATGCTAACAAGGACTTATCTATAATGCCCGTTCGTTCAATATGGCCAATAAATGTTTTGGACAATAAGCCTTTAGTTAACAAATCCGCTATCATTAGAGCTATACCAATATGCTTAATTGACACTTTATATTTTTGTACTTCTTCTTTCATAGACAAATGCTTCAAATCCATGTCTTTCGCACCTTTTGAATATTTGTCATTCTTAAAAAAGAAAATGGTTGTGGAATTATCACAATAAATTCTTAATGGTCTAACAATAATGTCAACAAGACTAAGACCTAAGATAAAGTTCTACAACCACAATCCATTAACCGTTGCCTCAAAGCACGCCACAAATTCAGCCTCTATAGTGGAAGTAGCAATGACGGACTACTTTCCACTTTTCCACAAAATTGCTCCTTTAGCTAATAGGAACATATAATCGAATGTAGATTTCTGTGAGTCTACACAACTGACATAGTCTGAATCCAAGTAACCTATCACTTTGAGATGGGTTGATTTTCTATATTTGAGCATATAGTCCTTGGTGCCTTATAAATATGTAAGGACTTTCTTTGCAGCTTTCCAATGGTCCATTCCAGGATTGCTTTGATATCGGTTTAGCATTCCAACAGCAAAACTGATATCTGGCCAAGTACATGTTTGAGCATACATTAAGCTCCCAACTACTTATGCATAAGGAATAGAGTCCATTTCTTTACGTTCCAAATTGTTTTGTGGACATTGCATTTGACTAAATTTGTCCCCTTTCTGAATTGTAACTATCCCTGCAGAGCACGTTTCTATTTTAAATCTTTCTAATATTTTCTCGATATAACCTTTCTAAGACAAACCTAACAATCCTTATGATCTATCACGGAAGAGTTCTATTCTGATCACATAGGATGCCTCACCCATATCTTTCATTTCAAAATTATTAGAAAGGAAATTCTTGACATCATGTAACAAAACCATATTATTCACAACAAGAAGGACATCGTCAACATATAGGCCTAATATAATGAACTTGCTCCCACTAGTCTTCATATAGATACATCGATCAACAGTGTTCTCTATAAAACTGTAAGACATAATGGTATCATTAAACTTAAAATACCATTGTTGGGAAGCCTGTTTCAGTCCATATATTGACTTCTTTAATTTACACACTAACTTGTCCTTTATTGTGGTTTTAAAACCTTATGGTTGATCCATGTACACTTCTTCTTCTAAGTCACCATTTAGAAAGGTAGTCTTTATGTCCATTTGGTGAAGCCCTAAATCAAAATGAGCTACCAGGGCTATAACAATTCTTAAAGAGTTCTTCCTTGAAACTGGAGAGAAAGTCTCTTTATAATCAATGTCATCCTTTTGAGTATAACCTTTGGCAACAAGTCTGGCTTTATACCTGTCAATATTGCCTTGTGAGTTATGTTTGGTCTTAAAGACCCATTTACAACCCACTTGCTTTGCACCTTCCAGCAACTTAACTAATTCCTGGACTTTGTTGTCATCCATTGATTTCAACTCTTCTTTCATAGCATTAAATCATTTTTCATAATTGTTACATTCCATGGCTTGTTTGAACGAGACTAGATCCTTATCAATGCTCAAGTCACATTCATGTTCAAGTGAGTAAACTTCATAGTCACTTAAAATAGCAGGTCTTCTCTACCTTATAGACCTTCATAATGCTACTTCTTGTGGCATTACTTGATCATTTGTAACTTGAACATCATTAGCTAATTCTTCATTAATATGTTCAACTTGTGGAATTGGAACATTAATTTGTTGTTCTAGCATGTTGTGTATTCGTGATGCAACAAGTGGAATAACAACTGGTGGGATCATGTTTGATGTATTAGTTTCTACTCGACTTGGAGTAGTTTCTACATGATTCTCGTGAATATCTACTGTTTGTGGTTCTCAACTCCCACTGATTTGACCATTTTCAATGAACCGAGCATTACCAGACTCAACTATTCTCGTACTATGATTAGGACAGTAAAATTTATACCCCTTTGATTTTTTAAGATAGCCGATGAAAAAACCACTGACAGTTCTCACATCAAGCTTCTTTTCATGTGGATTATACAGCCTTACTTCTGCTATACAAATCCAAATGTGAAGGTGTCATAAACTAGGTTTCTTTCCTGTCCATAGTTTATAAGGTGTGTTAGGAACTGCTTTACTAGGAATCCTATTAAGCAGATACATAGCGGTCTTTAATGCATGCATCCACGATGATAACGGTACAATATTACAACTTGACATACTCCTAACCATATCTATAAGAGTATGATTCTACCTTTCGACTACACCATTTTGTTGCGGTGTACCAGGCATTGTGTATTGCACACATATGCCTTGACTTGCAAGAAACTTTGTAAATAGACCTGGACGTTGTCCACTTTCATCAAAATTTTCATAATATTCGCCGCCTCTATCAGACATCACTATCTTTACTTTTATATCTAATTGTCTTTCTACTTTATTAACGAACACCTCTAGGATGTCCACAGACTGAGATTTTTCATGCAATAGATAAATATAACCATATCATGAGAATTCATCAATAAAGGTGATAAAATATTTTTTCCGCCTTAAAAAGGAACGTTAAAAGAACTATAAATGTCAGTGTGTATTAATTTCAGCAATTCATTACTTCTTGTGGCTGGATGCTTTGATATATGTTTAGTTTGCTTGCCTTTAAAGCAATCTACATATATATCCTAGTCAACAAAATCCAATGGAGGTAAGATTTCATTTTCACTAACCTCTATACCTTTTCTTTGGATATATGACCTAATCTTTTATGCCATAAAAAGGTAAAACATTCATTTTGTGCACTACTTTTACTTCCTATAATATGGTCAGGATAAAACAGAGATGTAGCAAAATCAACATCAAGATTGAAACGATATAAACAATCAATTAAAGTACTAGAACCATAATAGTACGTGTGTTTATACAATGAAAAAACACCATTTCCAATCTTAAATTGAAATCCTACAACATCCAACTTTGCAACAGAAACTAAATTTCTAACACATTCAGGAACATAAAGACACTTTTCTAGATCCAGGTAGCACCCAGTCTCCAAGATCAATTTGTACGTCTCAATTCCATCTATCCGTGCCTTCATTCTGTTCCCCATATATAAGAACTTTTCAGTTTCGTTTATAGTTTGGATTGAAAGGAATCCCTGTTGAACATGTGAAACATGAGTAGTTGCACCAGAATCTAAACACCAGGTATTATTAGGCACTTCAATAAGATTTAATTCAAAACATACTGAGACATAGTATGTATCTTTTTTTTGCGAACCAAGTTAGGGCAATCCTTCTTGAAGTGATCAGGTTTCTTGCAAAAGTGGTACCTCTTGTCTTTATAGATTCGGCTCTCATTTACTTTACTGAGAGCTTTGTCCTTATCTTTGCCTTTCTTTCCTGGTTTGTGCTTGTTGCTACTAACTCCTAAATGAAACGTGAGATGAATAAAGTGCTCCTTCATTTTCTTCAATCTCCCTTCCTCCTAAACCAACATTGCCTTAATTTCTTGAAGGTTCCATTTTTCTTTAATGGTGCTATAATTCACCTGGAACTAGCCAAACTCAAGAGGAAGTGAGTTGATAATGAACTATACCAGAAAGGACTCACTCACATTCATACCCATAGATTTAAGTTTTACAGCTAGGTTTGACATATGAGTTATATAATTATGAATGGCCTGTGACCAGTTAAACTCCTTGGTCGTTAGCTCACTCATTAAAGTCCCTAGTATGGACTTGTTAGCTATATCAGATTGGGAGTATACTTTAAGCTTTAACATGAACTCCTTTACATTATCCGTCTTAGGCATTGATGGCTTCACATCTTCCTTGATTGTCATTCTCATCAAATTCAAACTCAGCCTGTTAAACCATTCCCAAGCCTTATAATAAGACTTGTCAGCTTCAAAACTAGTCTCAGTTATGGCTGTGGGCTTGCATCTGAAACTATGGCCAAGTCCAAATCCATTACACCCAGTTGGAGCTGGATTTGTTCGGACCAATCCGCATAGTTCAAATCATTGAGCTTTATTAAGCCATTTCCTAAAGCAAACAAATTAGAAGATGCTACAAGTAACCTAAATGGATTCAAACTAATAATAAACTTTGAGTATGCATTTAAATTCTCCTTTGGGTAAAATTTAAATACATAGCTGTAACCTATCATGATGCAAATATAGTCCACTATAATAGACAATCAATCATATTCTAGTCAACATGCATGTTATCTTTGGATATACAATCATATTAACCAAATATGTTGATAAAGTCCCTTTAATATTATTAACTATAAGTAATGGTTCACTTTTGGGTGACCTCCTAGCATTATAATTAATAATCTCAATTTTTCAGTTCAACTTTTATGTCATTTTAATGGCATCATATCAACATGAACAATTGAAACATTCATAATTAAATGTTTAAAATTTTCAAGCTAGGCCACTTTGGAGACTAACAAGCTTTCTATGCAATAAACATTTAATTGGACAATTATTGTACATGACAAATTTTAATTTAATTAGTTTGGTCACTTTGGTGACTAACAAACTATTTTAAATTACTATTATGTCATGTAGCACATTTAACATATAATAGGAAAATTTAATTCCAAATATTGCATAATATAAAATATTCAATGTACTAAATAAAACATATAATATGACACTGATTTTCAAAATTATATTATGCATAGACAATAAATCAATTATGAATTAAATAATCCATTATGTCCTATCCTAAAATTGTTTTACTTAGCGTTAAAGTCCATAATATAATTATTTAATAATTAAGGTTGCATAATATAACCCTAAATTAAAAACCATAAAATTAGGCCATAATCATTGAATAATCCAATCTTGTCCTTTAATGGGCCAAATGAACAAAAACCAGTCCAAAATCATGTTTTGGGTCATAAAGCCCTGTCTGGCGCATATAGAGCATATGTCAGCAGTTGTTCTGTACGATTGCAATGGCGAGTGCGTGCAGTGCACCACCAGCCACTACAATTTCTTCACGCCAACTCCATCTGGTTTTTTCTGTGTTTTTTTTTCATTCTTTAATATGTTGTCTCCATACTACAAAACATCCCAAAGTCGTTCTTTCATAGGTTTTCATCATCCGAAAAAAACATATCTTCAATATTGGTTCAAGAAAATCACAGTAATAACCAACCTTTTTTAGTTTCAAGAACCAACCCTTTCGTTTCAAAACCCAAGCCTTTGTTTTCATTGTTTTGTTTTCAACAACCATAACCACATGTCTTTGCAGAACCAGAACGCAATAAACATGAATTCGTTTATGCAAATCATAGGAAGACTAAGCCTTCTGTTTCAAGAACCAAGCCTTTCGGTTCTTTCTCAACAACCATAAACACATTAGACGATGGCATCATATCCAACAACCAGAAATTAAAACCGAAAAATACGTTTTGGAAACATATGGGAATGTTAGAACAATTCAATAGGTTACAGCTTCGTTCTATGACAATACAGAAAAACAACATGCCATACACGAAAATAAACAATGCAACACAGGCTCTGATACCAATTGTAAATACTTTTATGGATCGAACAATAATATAAACAAACCTAACTCCGTGTTGTTTGATGATCTTGATAGTCTTTATTCCCTCTCTTCCTTACTTCTACGATAGTTTCTCCGATGGCTAAGAAACAATGTCTTTCTTGTTTAGAAACGTTTTTCTACTTTTCTGAAACATATGAGACATATTTATATATGTTTTAGTTGTTTGCTTAAAGGAGAGAGAGAAAGGGTCTTGGACCCTTTTGAACCCAATTCTCTAAGACCTAATAACCATGATCTTGGGCTCTTTCCATTAAACTCAAATCCATAAGTTACATGGACCACTAAAATATCTTACAAGCAAAGCATTATATATTAACTCAACTTTTAAGCAATGAGTTGTAAATCCTATTTTTATATATAACTCAATTTATATTTATATCTCTTTCCAATATAAAATTACTTCACTTATGAATTTTTAACAAAGATTTCGATGTAATTGGCTTGTGATACAAATAGGATCACAAAATGCAACCAATCTCTATCTGGTTCACCACTAAGAAGCTAGCTGTTTTAATAATTGAGTTAGATGTGGTTATTCCTTTCCTATCAATCCCTTCCAATTTTGTGGTTTTTTATTGAAAATCTAAAAGGATGTAGTTTCGGACAAATTATAAATCAACCACAGCAACTATAAGTTTTCTGACAAATATGAAACAAAATCAAATACGAAATAACAAATCAACACTTGAGATTTGGTAACGCAATTCGTCACACCTTGCCTACATTTGCGGGGTCCTGACCTAACTTAATCACTTTCACCAAAGAACAATAATAGTTTTACTTAAGGCATTATAAAGCTGACCTACCCTACCCGTAACACTATCCCTCGTTCTCAGAACCCGTGAAAGCAAATTACTCCTAATAACACAACCACCTCGTGCTAACCTCAACAGAGAATTTTCTCAATAATGATTGATAATAAAGATGATAGTAAAACAACTCGAGTGATTGAAACAATAAAGACACAAAACAAAGACAATACTTGAGATAAAAAGCAACTCCCCTAAATATGTTGCTTTATCAACGAAAGAATGAGAAGTTGTCCACCAAGAAATTTATTGTGAACCTTCGACATCGTCTCTGAAGCATCTTACGCATAGCAACCAGAAAAACTTATCAAACAAATAAATGTTTCATCACTGAAACATCATACAATCACGACTGCACACACCACAAAAAATCTGCACGTTTTTTCTCTCAAAGAACTACAAAGCAACTATCCAAAAATCATAGTTTATGTATGCAGAACACAACCATAAAAGAATAATCAAATCACCAAAGAAGTAATATGTTTCATCACCGAAACATGTCAAAAATACAGCTACACAATTGACAAAATTATTGAACGTTTTCCCCTAAAAAACAACTAAGCAGTAGTTCAATTATATATCCACATATGCTGAAAAGCAGTTGCTAAGAATAGTTCAATGAAGCATATAATTGCTCCCCAAAAACAAAGAAAATGTAACTACAAAATTGATTAATTAACTACACATTTTTCACTTCACAAAAACGATAATGTAGTTGTCCAAAATTTTACTCATCTTTTGAAAAAACGTAGCTGCCAAAAGATAACATTAATCCCATAAAATCTGCTACCAAAGACAGCTCAATATTCGTGAACATCTCACACATAGCAACATACAAATCACTAACAAGATAAATGTTTCTTCACCGAAATGTTACAAATATTGGAGCTGCAAAATCCACAAAGGCTGTTGGAATTTTTTGCACACTACCACCACTATTGATAGCCACCAAAGACACGCGCGATCAAGAATAGCTGCTGCAAAGATCACAAAACCTTCTGGAGTTTTCGCACATCATAAATCACAAACAACAGCCACCAAACTAACACTTCATCGATAATGAACAACCTGACAAAAATCATGCAAACACCAAAGAGAACCAGCTGTCAAATTGTGAACTCTCAACCACAAAGACAGTCCATCAATAGTCGTTCAAAACTAGAGAAAACACAGCTACAAAATTGGATAACAATCATCATAAGATCAATTGTTGAAAATAATCCAAGATAGCCTAAAAATTCTAGTTGCCAAGACACCATATGTCCATCATTTTTTTCACACAAAGAAGCGACAAAACAACTTCAATAAATCACCTAAAACACATCAATAATGCAGCTGCAAAATAGTGATAGAATATCCACAAAAATACAACTATGTTAGATAGCCATTATCCCCAAAATAGGATGTCAATAAAAGTCTAAAATATTACAAAAAATCTACATTTTATCTTGGTCAAGATATGGTGATTTGATTCCAATTAAATCCTATCATAACTAAAATTTTTATCCCAAATAAACCTTATCTTCAAAGAGTCCCACATAAGATAGAATATTCATCATACTAATATTCCTTAAATAATTGAAAATATCCAACTACAAATAATGTCCAAAATGTCATAACAAATATCTCAACATCTATCTTATTTTAATGCCTCTTCTTCTCAGAAATCTACAGTATTGCTCTATAGCTCTTTTTATCTATTTCATGGCTATTGCGGTAACTAGTATCTATTATTCTATCTATCTTCTTTTCCACAGAGTTCAATTCTATAATCTGTAGTGCAATATACCATTAATCGTCATTTGATGACAATTACGAAATAAAATAACGCATTTAACTTGACAACAAGTGCATTTAGCAGCCTTACCTTTTCAAAGAGCCCACTGAGGGTTGAAAATACTTATAATAATGTAAAGCATGAATCTTGTTTAGGTTTTAAAAGCTATATTTTAAGTTGTACCTTTTTTGATAATAGTAAAACTCACATAAGAATATGATTATGAATAAGTAAATTTAATTAATTTAATTTTAAAATGATCGTGAAAATTAATTTACCTTTTTATTTATGACATGTAATTACACAAATTAAGAGAGATTAATATAAAATGTTACAATGGATTCTTTTGTGTGAATAAAATTCCTTCACGATTTTCAACTTATTGAAAAAGCTTAGATAATATCTAAGTAATCTATTACATTGTATAAAATATCTAGTTCGAATTGTTCAATAGTTTTAAGGCATATGACCAGCAAATAAAGATTGGCAATGGGCCAAATTGGGCTCAGACCCACCTAGGTCCGACCCAACTTAAAATTTTGTTTTCAAGTTCAGGTTTGATCTGATTTCGAGTTCAAATCTGACTTAGTTTGGGCAGTCCAAAATTCAATCAAATTTGAATTAAATTTGATTAAATATATTTTAAATTTTTTAAAAATAAAAATGATATATTTTGAAAATTTTAAACTTCAAATTGGATTAAACTCAAGTAGCTTGAGCCCTAAGTCTGACCCTAACCTAAATCTTGAAATAAAAAAAAAAGTTTGAACTCAACTTAAAATTTGATCAACTCGAGTTAGGTGTGTTGATTTCAAAATGGGTTGATATATACTTTGCCAAATGTACGAGCAAATGATAGCTTAGCCTCTGTAGATCAACATATTTGTCTATTAGCTATTTATAGTAATAGCATGCATTATCATTTATTTTTTTACGACAGAAAATAAAAGTTCTAGGTATCCCCTTCCCATAATGAATACGAAATTCTAATCCTTACTTCCCTGAACTCAAAGTGAGTTAGCCAGTCAACTCAGCACCACCAACACTTAAAGATGATGAAGCACACCCACTTCTCAACTATTTGGAAAATTTCAGGGTTTGGCAATGATATGTTCTCATGAATCTCCACGTAGGGTCTTCCGTTAAAGAGCTAAAGAGTGGAGGTGGGATATGAACACTTTCTCAAGTGGGACCATCAAAGACTTAGGGTTATCAAGTTTTCAAATTCTAATTATAATTTTTAATACGTAACATTTATGATAAAATTGACCTAAATACAATAATATAATTATATTAGTACCCAGAAAGATGGATATAGTTTTATAGAGATTTTAGATCTAATTTTCATTGTTGGTTTGGATTGCACTTGTTATGTTTGCCTCAATTTTGTATGTTAGCCTTCATCCCACATTATTTGTGGAAATAGGCCTTAAGTCTTTGGTCTCTTATATATATGGTCCTTATCCCATATTGGCTAGAAAATATAAGCCTTTTTTCTTTAACTCCTATATAAGGAGTCTAGTGGTGGCTTTTAGAATATAAGTTACTACTTGGTGGAGGCTAGTAAGACAAGTTATTTAGCCACCTTACTATAAAAGAGCTTTTGTACTCCTTTTTTATAGTGAAGAACTTTTCTGGCTTATCGCCCGAGATTTTCCCCGTGTTGAGGTTTTCCTCGTAAGTTTCTGTGTCCCTTTTACTTTGTACTTGCATTTAAAATTCTCGCTTGCGTTAGGTGTTATTTGGTGTTGTTTTTTTTGTCAATATAATTCTTTTAGGTTGTAGTCATCTTAACGAATTGGTATCAGAGCAATGATGGCTTCAGCATCGACAAAGTTAGATATTCCATCACTCATATATAGCACAAAGTTTTCTTTGTGGCAAATTAAGATGAAAGCAATCCTTATTAGTCTTGATTTGGATGAGGCAATACTTGGGGTGGAAAAGATGTTTGGTTCAGACCTGGAGAAGAAGAGGAAGAATTTGAAGGCAACTGCTGCTGGTTTATGGTTGAAGCTTGAATCACTTCTCATGACAAAGTGTCTAGCAAATCACTTATACTCTAAGTCCAGACTGTACTCGCATAAATTACTAAAAGGTAAGTTTGTTAAACTACATCTTGAAGAATTCAGGGAGATTATCAAGGTGTGCCTCGACAGAGGTTGATTGAGGAAGCAAACTTTGTTGGGTTTGCTTTTGTAGCTACTAACGAGACAGAGAGTTGTTTTGAGCCTGCTAGTTATAAGGATGTAACTACCTGTCGAAATTCTAATAAATGGGTTGTGGCTATGCAGGAAGAAATGAAATCACTTCAAAAGAATGACACTTAGATTCTAGAAAATTTACCAAAAGGTAAAAGAGCAATCAACTGTAAATGGGTGTTCAAGAAAAAAGACGAAATTCCCAAAATTGAAGAACCGAGGTATAAAGCAAAAATTGTTACTAAAGGATTTAGTTAGGTACCGGGAATTGACTTTAATGACATTTATTCACCCGTTGTGAAATATAGTTCCATTCGGCTGTTTCTTGGTCTTATTTCATCTAATGACCTTGAATTGGGCAACTAGACGTTAAAACAACATTCCTGCATGGTGATTTATAAGAATATATTTACATAATGCAACTCGAAGATTTTTAGGTTGAGGCAAGGAGGACCATGTTTGTAAACTCCAGAAGTCGTTGCATAGTCTCAAGCAATCGCCTCGATAGTGGTATAAACGTTTTCATACGTTTATTTTAAATTTTGGTTTTAGGAGAAGCAATTATGACTCTTATGTTTACATGAGATAATTGGGCGGTGGTTCCTTCATCTATTTACTGCTTTATGTGGATGACATGCTCACCCCATTACCCTAGAGTATGCATCGGGACGCCCGTAGGTCATTCCGATACATATCCTAAAATAAGGGAGCGCTACGTGCGATCACTACA
>JANIIA010000004.1:58501157-58512355 GCA_027478495.1 Erythroxylum alaternifolium | reverse complement strand
AGTTTCAGTTCAGCTCTTAGAATAATCGACTAGTCCACTCCTACCTGTCAACCTGAATCCCTTAATGATCAGCGTGGATGAATCCTCACTTACACATATACTTACTTCAGGACTATTACTATAACTTCTCCCAAAATCATCCAAACTTGGGTTTCTTTGATAGATGGAAAGAGGACTTCAAGAACTACAATTCTCATGAAGACCTCGAAGACCAACTTTGTCTTCTGAAGGATCGAAAATGGGACAGAAAATAAACCGTGAACAGTAACACAGAAGAAGTTCCGTGAACAGTAATACAGATGAAGTCCATGAACAGTAACACAGAAGAAATTGTGAACAGTAACACAGACGAAGTCTGTAAACAGTAACACAAAGAAATCTGTGTACAGTAACACAGACGAATCTGTGTACAGTAACACAGACGATATTCTTCAACTAACATAACTTCTTAACCCCTTCTTATAATCTTTGGCCTATGATCTATCCTCTGTGTTCTATCCTCTGTAGTTCACTTTTATCTTCTGTGCTGACCACTTATCGTCTGTGGTCTATCCTCTATGTTCTATCCTCTATAGTTGACTTTTATCTTCTGTGTTGACCACTTATCGCCCGTGGTCTATCCTCTATGTTCTATCTTCTATATGATGACGTGTCCTCTGTGTTCTGACGTCATCACAAACGATACTTCTCCTCTCTATTCCTCCTTTCCTCTATGTTCTAACGTCAGCATAGAGGATACTTCTACTCTTTATTCATCCTTTCCTCTGTGTTTTGACGTCAGCACAGACGACACTTCTACTCTTTATTCATCCTTTCCTCTGTGTTTTAATGTCAGCATAGAGGATACTTCTACTCTTTATTCATCCTTTCCTCTATGTTCTGACGTCAGCACAGAGGATACTTCTACTCTTTATTCATCCTTGCCTTTGTGTTCTAACGTCAGCACAGACGATACTTCTCCTTCTAAATTTTCCTTGCCTTTATGTTGTGACATCATCACAGACGATATTCTTCCTATGTATTTTTCCTTTGCATCTACCTTATCTAATGCCATCCATCAATTTCTCAACCACTCTCATTCATTCAAATCTCAGGTCAGAAATACACAAACATAAACATCAACATATTTTAACAATCCTCAAAATCATTTGATCAACATATGCAAAGTGAAACTTAACAGTGATCAAAATCATGCGCAGAATCATACATATATTTCATCCATCCTCAAACAAATATTTGTTTTTGTAACGCCCCATTACCCTAGGGTACACACCGGGACGCCCGTAGGTCATTCCGACACATACCCTAAGATAAGGGAGTGTACGTGCAATCACTATAGAACTCTATATGGCATCACATACATTTAAATAATAAAACCAGTAACTGTAAATTACAAGATTTTTAAAACCATAATCTTCCTCTTTTCATTACTCAAAAACAGCAGTTTATACATCAGATGTACAGTCTGTACATATCAAAACCTAATACAGAATACTATGAAAGAGGAAGAAATACAACTCCTAACTAGGTCATCCCAAAATCTGAAGTCCCAGCTGACCCACCTGTGTGCCATGACCTGTCTCGCCAATCTGGTCCACACAGTCTCAAAGTAGTCCCTCTGGAGCTAGGAGCCTAATCACTCGGTCCTGAAAAATATTTTGCAATTTTGGGTGAGTTTGCAAAATGCATCTTAAGTATGGAGATCAGGTGTGATTGTAAGGCTAAGAAGCTTTATCTTTCACAAGAGGGTTATGTACATAAAGTTCTTGAGAGGTTGAATATATGCAAAGCCAAACCAGTTACTACACCTCTTGCTGCACACTTTAAGTTGTCATCACGAAAATGTCTAACCTCAGATGAAGAATTTGAGAAAATGGAGAAGACACCATATGCTAGTGCTGTTGGGAGCATTATGTACGCGATGGTTTGCACACGCCCCAACTTAGCACATGTCGTTAACGTGGTGAGCCGTTACATGGCTAATCCAGGGAAGGAGCATTGGCAGGCAGTGAACTGGATATTAAAGTATCTCAAAAGTAAGACAAGTTTGGAAATTCTATAGCTAGATTGGTTGGATATGTGGATTTAAATTTTACGGGTGATGTTGATACTCAACAATCCACATCTGGATACATTTTTACTTTTGGTGGTTTCGTTATAAGTTGGAAAGCTTGTTTGCAAGCTACAGTAGCTCTTTCAACTACAAAAGTTGAATATACGGCAATCACTGAAGCAATGAAGGAAGAAATTTGGTTGAGAAGTATCTATGCAGAGCTTACTCAAGATGATCATAGATTATAGATATATTGTGATAACCAGAGTGCTATTTTCTTGAAAAAAGATAACATGTTCCACGAGGGCACTAAACACATTGATGTCAAATATCACTTTATTCGAGAAGTCATTGCAAAAGGTGATATTATGATCGTGAAAGTTAGTATGCTAGATAATGCTGCCTATATAATGACAAAGACTCTTTCTGGATTAGACTTGGTTAATCTTGTTTCTTGAGTATCTTTCAATTTGGAGGCGGCCATGAAGTTTGAATAAGGAGGTTACAATTCAGTCTGCTCAATTTCGTTTCAAAGAGGAGAATTGTTTGTTTTCAACAAAATTGATACAAGGTGGAGATTGTTATGTTTGCCTTAATTTTGTATGTTAGCCTTCATCCCAAATTGTTTATGAAAATAGGACTTAAGTCTTTGGTCTTTTGTATATATGGTCCTTGTCCCATATTGGCCGGATAACATAAGTCTTTTGTCTTTAACTCCTATTTAAGGAGTTTAGTGGTGACTTTTAGAATATAAGTTACTACTTGGTGGAGGCTAGTAATATAAGTATTTAGCCACCTTATTTGTAAAAGAGCTTTTGTACTCCTTCTTTATAGTCAAGAAATTTTCTGGCTTGCCTCCCGAGTTTTTCCCGTGTTTGGGTTTTTCTCGTAAGTTTCTGTATCCCTTTTACTTTGTGCTTACATTTAAAATTCTCGCTTCCATTGGGTGTTATTAGGTGTTGTTTTCTGTGTACTTTCTTTATTGATATAATTCCTTTAGGTTGTAGCCATCTTAATGGCACAAACTATGTTTATTGTTAACAATGAGTTGGTTGAAAGATGTTCTGTATTATATATTGTAATACATATTTTTATACTTTTATTTATACGTATTTATTTATATTTTAAATTATTAGCATTTTGCATTATACGTAGATTTATCAAAAACAGTCTTTCCACTTAGTAAGAGTAAGACTAAGTATCATTAGACCTTTCCAAACATCACGTTTTAGCTAAATGTTGTTGTTGTTGTTTAATTGGTTAAAAGATAATATTTGAAAAGCCAAGTGAAAAAATTTTCTTACATACTTTGATTGCTAAAGAATGTTGAATATCAAAAGTATAACCATATGACTTAATGATAACGGAGGTAAGAGTTTTAACCTTCTAATTTATCAAATCTCACACATTTATTAAAGTTTAGATAGGTAAATAATCTTAATGATTCAATAAATAAATGTATGTGTGTTTTCTGAAGAAGGTGAAAAAGCAACACTATGTTAATACATAAGATATTCTTAACTAAGTCTTAGATATTTATAGATGATAGAAAAGAAAAAATTTATGAAATAAAGAATCATGAGATTTCAATAGTTCTAATTTTACTTTTTTATAGAAAGAAAAGTTGTATTTTATTTTATGGTAAAAAATTATATTTAATGAAAATTTCAAGATTAGTTTATTTATTAAATTTTATGGTTAACTTTTATTAACCTAACATTATTTTACTATGCTACAGAAAAATGATTGAGAATTAGTAAACCTTAAAGATGATATGTGTCAAACATATTGATTTATTGTTTATTATTTATATTAAAATATAATAATATTTGACAAATAATATTAATTTATTTTATTAAAAATTAAAAACATTATATTAATAATTACTAATAACATATTTCTCAATTGAATATTATATTAATTAAGTTTTATTTTATTTATAATATATTAATAATTTTTATACATGTTACTTATATGACTAACTAATTTTTAGTTATTTATAATTATATACATGTACTAAAGTTATCAAATGAGCGATGGAAAAAAACTTAACAGTTAAATCAATTATGCAAATATGAAAAAAATTAGATTTTTAATATAATAAAATTTTAATAAATTTGATAGAATGACATTTTCTTCCTTTAATTTACGATATACATATATAAGGGGCTTTTTAGATAATAAAAGTCCAAATATTGTACTCAATTACTTAATTACCCTCACAACTCTACCCAAAAAATAAACAGTAATAACTAACAATTGGACCGATTAATTTTTTAATTTGATTTTAAAATTTTTGGTTTGTTTAATAACTTTTATTATTAAAAACTAACTGATTTATTAATTAATTGATCGCAAATTAATTAATTTTTATATATCAAAATAAATAAATTAATTTTTATTTAATAGTCTATTTTTAATTAAATTTTAAATTCTTTAATTTATTTCACTCATATTTTAAAAAATATATTTAATATTTAACCAATTATATTATAGAGTCTAACATCGAAACTTTAGTCCTTAAATCTTTTTTCTTAATTTTCAGTTTAATTTTGAAAATACGAAAAATTATTAAATTAAAGAATATAAAAAAGGAATAGAAAAAAATGCACCGTTGACGCGTTGACGTTAACTAACGGCAACTTCTATAAAACGGGACGCGGCTCTACATTTACTGATTTCTTCTTCTACTCGCACTCTCTCGCACACAAAAACACAACACTAAGACAAAACACAACATACATACACAGAACAAGTGGTGGTATCTATGTATGTATGTATACACATACACACACGCTTTCGTTTTCCATGTGTTTGTTTTGACGGAAATTTTGAAGGAGTGAAAAGGGAAAGTGAGAACAATGGTAGTTGTTGGTGATATGGTGGGAATGAGCTGCATCGTCGCTTCCGATGCTTCATCTTGCTCATACTCCTCTTGCTTCATTGAAAGGTATTATCTTTGTGTCTGATAAAGGTTTTAGTTTAGCTTCTTGTATTTTTGGTTTTGTGGGTAGGGCTGCTTTAGGTGGGGTGTTTTGAGAAATTTTAAGAAAGGACTTGGAAAAAGGTGGTTAAGTATTCCATGGATTTGATGGTTTTGATTCAGTTTTTTCCACCTGTGTTTGGTGGGTTTCGGGAGATTCTTGGGTTAGGGTTAGATATAGTGTTTATTTAGCGTTTTGGATTTAGAGATTGAAGTAATCTCCTTTCTTTTTCTATTACTCTAATTTTAGTCTATACTTCTTCATACTTTATACGAGCAAAAGCAAAAAGAAAGAGTAAAAGAATGTATCTTGCTTTTATCTGTTGTTTTTTCTTTTCAGTGAAAGTAGTGGATAAGTGAAATTATAGCTGGGGATGGATATATTATCTTTTGCTTGTTTATTTTGTTAATTTTTGACGTGGGTGTATGGGGATTACGCTGTGTGATTGATAAATCTAGGGTTGTGATAGAGGGGGGAGGTATTGTGGGGATTGAGATGATGATGCAGGTGTTTATAAAGTTATTGTTTTCTTGAATTCTGTTCTTTGGATACGAAAATGGATTCATTCTACCACCCACCAGCGACAAAAAACATCAAGGAAATGAGCTGAAGCATGGGAGATCCTCTTCTAACAGCATTGTCAATGGAGAATCATCACCCATCCACTCTCTTGTCAATGGATTCCGGTGCCTCCTCTCACCACGAATTGCATTTGGAGATGAACTGTCAGGTTATACTTCCTCGACCACCTGATATTAACTTACCCCTTACAGCTGAGTGTAGTCCTCCTCCACAGTCATGGAACTTGGACCACTGCGACATATTAGAGGTTGGACTTGATCCACAGGTTTATGAGACTGAGACTCTTCTTAGCATCCCAAAGGTTGGGAGGAAGTGTGCCAAACGGGTGGATAGCATTTGGGGTGCTTGGTTTTTCTTTAGTTTTTATTTTAAACCTGCATTGAATGACAAATCGAAGGCAAAAATTGTGCGGAACAGCAAGGGAGTTTCTGGGTTCGATAAGTCTGATCTCAAGCTGGACATTTTTATGGTTCAACATGACATGGAGAACATGTACATGTGGGTTTTCAAGGAGAAGCCTGAGAATGCTTTGGGTAAGATGCAACTGAGGAGTTACATGAACGGACATTCTCGTCAAGGAGAGCGTCCCTTCCCGTTCAGTGTTGAAAAGGGTTTTGTTCGATCTCACAGAATGCAGCGGAAGCATTATAGGGGGCTTTCCAATCCCCAGTGTGTGCATGGTGTTGAGGTTGTTCCATCACCTAATCTTATGGGTCTTGATGAGGACGAGAAGAAAAGATGGAAGGAACTTACTGGCAAAAATTTGAACTTTACCATCCCACCTGAAGCCAGTGATTTTGGTTCATGGAGAAACCTTCCCAACACAGATTTTGAGCTTGAGAGACCACCTCCGCCAATAAAAAGTGCATCTACCTCCCACTCAAAGAAGCTGCTCAATGGTTCTGGGCTCAATTTGTCATCTCCACCGTCAAGCCATAGCAATGGTTATAGAATGGATCTATCTCCTGTTAGCAGCAAAAGGAGGAAGGACTTTTTCCAAAACGGGAGTGATGACGATTACTACTTGGCTGTAAATCCTACTTTCGATCAGATGCCGGATATTGAAATTCATCAAAAGGAGCCACAATGGTTGAATGATTTCAGTGGTACCATGAAGAATGCTCGCGGGCCAGTTACTGCTGCAAAAACAATTTATGAAGACGAAAAAGGCTTTTTGATCATTATCAGTTTGCCTTTTGTGGACCTGCAGAGAGTGAAGGTTTCTTGGAGAAATACTCTCACTCATGGTATAATAAAGGTGTCCTGTGTGAGCACGTCGCGCATGACATTCATCAAGAGACATGATCGGACTTTCACGCTTACTGATCAGACTTCCGAGCATTGCCCACCAGGAGACTTTATCCGAGAGATCCCTCTTAGAACTCGAATTCCAGAGGATGCTCATATTGAAGCTTATTACGATGGACCAGGATCAGTGCTTGAAATTCTGGTGCCAAAACTCCTCGAGGGGCCTGAAGAGCATGAAGTGCGTGTATGCCTTCGCCCTCATAGTGGAGGCAATGATCTCATGTTGACTTGAGAGAATACACATATTGTAAGGGTTGTTTTCAACTTCCAGTGGTTATTGTTCATCGTTTTAACTTTTAACCAAAGCATACATCTCAGCTTTGCGTTTTATAATGTTTCATTTGTGGAATACGAGGTTATATGCCTTAGTTAACATTTGATGTATTACTTTATCCGATTATACCATTCAACCTCATTATATAGCCATCCGATTGGGCTTAAGCTGTTCGAGCCTGATCGGACTTATGCACGAGCCTCCCAGTCCATTGACATTTAAAAATTTATAACCAAACATAAAATCTAAATGCATTTAACAAGTCATAACCAATACGGGATATCTGGTTAAATAAACTCCATAATTAAACATGGTCTTTGCGCACGTAAACTAAAATCCGCAACAGTGCAGATGATGAAATGTTCCAAAATCTGGGTATAGATATGGCCTAATAAAAGACTAGTGTAGGAGCTTAGTCAACTTCCTCAATCTTGGGGCCAGCACCACCACTAGCAGCAGGGATGTCATCGTCATCAGGTGCACCACCCATGTCAGCTCCAGCACCCTGGTACATCTTGGCAATGATGGGATTGCAGAGGCCTTCCAACTCCTTCAACTTGTCTTCAAACTCGTCAGTTTCAGCTAGCTGATTGCTGTCCAGCCATTGGATTGCAGACTCAATTGCATCTTCAATCTTCTTCTTGTCGGCAGGAGGAAGTTTGGCACCAATTTTCTCATCTTTGATTGTATTCCTCATGTTGTATGCATAATTCTCCAAATTATTCTTAGCCTCCACCTTCTTCTTGTGCTCTTCATCCTCAGACTTGTACTTCTCTGCTTCTTGAACCATCTTTTCAATCTCCTCCTTTGATAGTCTTCCCTTGTCATTGGTAATGGTGATCTTGTTCTTTTGACCGGTAGTCTTATCCTCAGCAGACACATTCAAGATACCATTGGCATCAATGTCGAAACAAACAGTGATCTGAGGAACACCCCTAGGAGCAGGAGGGATGCCAGAGAGCTCGAATTTACCAAGCAAATTATTATCTCTAGTTCTTGTTCTTTCACCTTCATAGACTTGGATCAACACACCAGGTTGATTGTCAGAGTAGGTAGAGAACACTTGTTCCTTCTTGGTGGGAATAGTTGTGTTCCTCGGAATCAACACGGTCATGACACCACCGGCAGTTTCCAGACCGAGGGAGAGAGGAGTGACATCCAGCAAAAGAAGGTCTTGCACCTTCTCGTTACCCTCACCACTCAAGATAGCAGCCTGAACTGCAGCACCATAGGCAACAGCCTCATCAGGATTGATGCTCTTGCAAAGCTCCTTTCCATTAAAGAAATCTTGTAGAAGTTGTTGGACCTTCGGAATTCTAGTAGAACCACCGACAAGCACAACATCATGAACACTGCTTTTGTCCATCTTTGCATCCCTCAAACACTTCTCAACGGGTTCCATACATTTTCTGAACAAGTCCATATTAAGTTCCTCAAATCTGGCACGGGTAATGGTGGAATAGAAGTCAATGCCCTCATACAAAGAGTCAATCTCGATGGTGGTCTGGGCAGTGGATGAGAGAGTTCTTTTAGCCCTCTCACATGAAGTCCTCAACCTCCTGAGGGCCCTCGGGTTACCAGTGATATCCTTCTTATTTTTTCTCTTAAATTCTTGGACAAAGTGGTTTACCATTCTATTATCAAAGTCCTCACCACCAAGGTGAGTGTCTCCAGCAGTAGCCTTCACCTCAAAGATACCTTCTTCAATAGTGAGAAGGGACACGTCAAAAGTACCACCACCAAGATCAAAAATCAACACATTCTTCTCACCAACACTGGTTGCTTTCTTGTCGAGACCATAAGCAATAGCTGCAGCAGTGGGCTCATTGATAATACGCATAACATTAAGACCGGCGATCACACCAGCATCTTTTGTGGCCTGTCGCTGGGAGTCATTGAAGTAAGCAGGAACTGTAACCACAGCATTTTTCACAGTGGTGCCAAGGTAGGCCTCTGCAATTTCACGCATTTTAATAAGGACCATGGAGGAGATTTCTTCAGCAGCAAATTGCTTGTCCTCCCCTTTGTATGAGACAACAATCATGGGCTTGTCACCAGGACCAGCAATAACCTTAAATGGCCACAATTTGATGTCACTTTGGACAGATGCATCGGTGAATCTTCTGCCAATCAACCTCTTCGCATCTGCAGACAAAAACATTCGCATCTAACACATGCTAGGGGACGGAAAAATATATGACATTAAACTTCTTCTGTCTAGTGGATCTTAAACCATTGAAGATCTAAATCTAGTACAACAAGTCCAAGCCGGTTGAAAGGACTCAGACATTAAGTCCAATCTAGGTAAGACACAAACCCTCAATTACACTAGTCTTCCACTGGTTTTTACTTCAAATACATGTAACAGTATAGATAGAAAAAATTCAAGTAACATAAGTGTTGAGTATGTAGCACCAATGATGTAAAAGTCAAGCGTCTCAGTTAGTGAGCCCAGCAAATAACATCAATTATTGCAAGGTTTCTGTTGTTATTTTCAGAGTGTTTGTGCAAACGTTGTTAACCAACAAAAGTTTCGTATTATCTGATCTTAAAGAACTCTTTTAAACAAAAACCATCACCAGGGACAACAAAAAAGATCCAATGGATATAGAAACTGACTAATCTTCCAACAAAATAAAGATCCAATGGAACTGGCCAAAAACTCGACGATCTAAACATAAAAGTCGCAGATAATATCCTAAACAACTTGAACTTCCAAAAATCGAAGTGCACCAAACGCATGAACCAAGTCAAAGTCAAGAAGCCAGAGATCTTACCAAAGACAGTGTTGATAGGGTTCATGGCGACCTGATTCTTCGCCGCATCTCCGATCAAACGCTCGGTGTCAGTGAATGCAACGTAAGATGGCGTCGTTCTGTTGCCTTGGTCGTTGGCGATAATCTCGACGCGATCGTGCTGCCACACACCGACGCAAGAGTACGTGGTGCCTAGATCAATACCAATAGCTGGACCCTCTCCTTTTCCCGCCATCGTATTCTTCCTCCGACAAATGGACTTCGCGAAATTAGAGATCGGCGAAGAAGAAAACGAACGCAGGTGAAGAGAGACTTTGAAAGGCTGAACCTTGGTTTGAGTGTGGTGTATATACAACTAGGGTTCTGGGTTCCAGAATGTTCTATTCTGAGAGTTTCGTAACCGTTGATGCAGATCTAATCCGATGGCTGTTAATTGTTAGGATATGTGGCGCGGATTCTTTTCTTGTGACGACCGATACATCGAAAAAAGTTGTTTAACCTTTTCTAGAGTAGATTATATCATTATTAGTATAATAATTAAAAACTCATCGTAAAAAATTTAAATCCATTAATATTTTAATTAGTATATTTTAGTGATTTTATTATTAAAAATGACTAATTTATTAATTAAGTAATTTTTATAAGTTGAAATAAGTCAATTTATTTAAGAATTTCCTTTTTTTTTGGAAAAGGGCAATGGTTTTAATTGATAAATAATAGAAAATAATACAAGGTAGACCAAAAAGTTAAGAGGTATACTTTTTACACTCTTTAGGGCTTGTTTGGTTGGATGTTAGTTAATAGAACGGAACGGAACGGAACGGAACGGAACGGAACGGAACGGAACGAAAGAGAACGGTTTATAATATAATGGAATGTAATATAGTAAAAAGTTGTTTGGAAATGATAGAAGGGTTCATAATGTAACGTAGTGAAATATTGTTTGGAAGATAGATGGAATGTAATGTAATGCATAATAAATGACTATTATACCCCTGATATTAAAATAGTTGTTACAAAAGGTTTAATGCTATGATTTTAAAACAGAAATCATGTTCAATTAAAAAGTCATACATAACCGTGACAAATAGTTTTTTATATGTTTTCTATTTTAAAATAATAAAAATTTTAATAAATGTTTTATTATTTTATTATTAATTATACACAATTTATTATTAATTATATAAAAATATTATTATTAATTATTTAATAAATTTTATTCTATTATATGTGATTTATAT
>JANIIA010000004.1:58440500-58484316 GCA_027478495.1 Erythroxylum alaternifolium | reverse complement strand
AAAGTCATGTGATGGTTTCCCATCTGCTCCTGCCTTTAAGGAAGTATGAGTGGAGCCAACGAATCCATAACAACTGATAGTTGAAATTAAAGTTTGCTTCTACCTCCTTGGCGATGAGAGAGCTCAATGTTTCCATGCATAGGGTGAATAAGTAAGGCGATATTGGGTCTCTTTTTTGTAACCCTTTAGCAGCCTTGAAATACCCCAAAGGACTACCATTAATGAGCACGGAGAAGCTTGCAGTAGAGAGACATTCCTTTAGCCAGTGAATGAAGATAGTAGGGAAGCCATGTGCTTCTAACATGGCCCAAAGAAAGCTCGCCAGTGAATGAAGATAGTAGAGAAGCCATCCGCTTCTAACATGGCCCAAAGAAAGCTTTTGTGCTGTTCATCAGCGTCCACCTTAGCTTTAAAATGGCACTTCCTTCAGATATTAAACACGCTTCAAAGCTCTAAAGTGTGGCTCATCTAATTTCGGGTGTGCTGCTTGTGTTTCTTTCAGAGCCGTTCAAAAGTCAATTGACAAGAGGGAAGTTCTTCTCTGTGCAAATCATCCTTTACATTGGGAGCTCTTTAATGTTTCTCTGTTGGGAATTAAGTCACCATTTACATCAGGTTGGTTTCTGAATTTCTACACATATACACTCACAGTTGTGCTATCTCTATCATCTACCGTGAAGTTTTTTGTTTCATTCTTCCAAGTAGTCAGTGCAGATGCAAATGGTTAGTTCTCGAACTTCTCCTCAACCCCCTAAAACATGATTTTGTAAATCAAGCATACTAGAATATAGAACTATTTATGACATCTTGATATTTCCTTGAAGGTATTATACACAAAAAGGTTTGTCTTTGCTCCACTAAAAGGATCCACTGCAGCAGACATAACAAATTTGAGTGAGCTATTGCTTGCAGCTCTAGAGGAGAGTCCCCCTGGTACTATACCACAGTATCTTGCATATCTTAATGTTTGTATATTTTTGTGATAATAATGTTGATACTTGGAGACAAGCTGTGTTTTTCGAAGAAACTGGTGAGACTTATAAAAGGGTGATTGTTGTATGCTTGAGGCCACTGGAATAGCTTGCCTCTACCTTGGCTGAAGGCATGGAAGGTGGTTCTATTGACAAGGGATCCCACCTTTCCACTCAGCTGCAGTCACTAGTGGAGATTCTACATTTAAAATACTACAAGGTGTTCAACAAGTTCCAGGTGCTAAACAAGTATTAAATCGATCATTGTTACCAATATATTTGGCTTGTGTAGCATGTTGAGGATAAAAGACCTTTGAAATAGACTGGAATGAATTGTTTGGAAAATTTCTGCTTTTGCTATTTGTTTGTTATTAATGGTGTTCAAACTTGACGTTTGAACTAAGATAAATTCTCTTTGTAAGAGAGTACAGTCAAATCGGTAGTTGATCTTGCAAACCATGAATTTTGCTGCAATGGTTAACAATGCTTTTATCGGAGAGTTTTAGTTTAAATTATTAAGTAGTAGTTTGAGATAACTGTAATAAATATAATTGCCTTAGATATTAAATTTTACAATTTTATTTATTGGAAATTATAATGTTATACATTTTGTTGATTTTTATATATTTTTATATATACTAATAATTTTTATTTGCTTGTGTGACAGTATCTTGACACTAAAAATCTGTATCATTTGTGACAACTTCTATTTTATGGCCACCAATGCAAAACTTTTTATCGATTAAGAAATTAAATTGTTAAATTTAATAATATTATTTGTGACAAACACAAATACATTAGTGATAAATTTATTGTGACATATAATCTTTATTTATTGACAATATTATTGTAATATATAATTTTCATACTTGTGACGAAAAAGTATTAGTGACCAAGAAGAGTGATCGATCGGGTTGTCGAAGCTCCCAAAATAATATCGATTCTCTAAACTTTTGTAGTAATCGTGGAACCAGGTTGAATCCTTAGAGAACTGAACACTAGTTTCTTAATTTCAGGCAATAAAATTAAATGGTAGGGTTTTTTATTAAATAACTAATTAACTAAAAATAAGGCAAAAACAAATTAAATCAACTGAATTTAAATATGAGAAAGTCAAGATTACCAAATTTCAATTCAAGGGAAAGATCTCATCTAATTGTAACATTGATCATTGGTCTAAAAAGAATATTTTCTCGATTCAAACAGTTAGTCCAAAACATATTAGGATAGCCATAATAAGTCTCAAAATTTTCTAAATTAACTGGTTCAAACCCAGCATCCAAACCAAAACTTATAATCTATTGACTGGGTGTGATAACATTCCATATCAAATAAATGATAGTAATAAGCTTAGTGAAAAAGACTAAACCCTAAATTAAATAATTGAGATAATTACAACTATTCAATTTAATTTTCTTGTTTATCATAAGTCAAATTGAAAATTCATAAATAACCTATTTGCTACTTGTACCAATCTTTTATTACAATTACGAATCACTAAATTCTTAGATAGCGATAGAATAATCATTATTAAATTAAATTGTTAAATTAATCGAATATTAATCATTCATGAAATATGATAACTCGAAATAAGAAATACTTGAATTAAAACGCGATTAAAAGTTTGAAACACAAAACCTCACAAGATTACAACTAGAATTTTGAATCCCCTTAAATCAGAACGATTGAGTTTAGCCACACATGACTTTCACTCCAATAACAAAGATAGAAGAAAGACTAAGAATTGCTAAAAATGTAGGAAAAAAGAACCTTGTTTTATTGCTAAAAACGCCCCTTTTATAGGATTTTCTAATATAATCCTGATCTAACTGTTGTAAAGATGTCTATCTAAAACGAATTCGAAATCAAACTCCTTCGTGATAAGGATAAGACAAAGTCTTCCAGTCAAACTCCAACTCTTCAAGTGATCAGCCTTATCCACTGCAACAATCTCTTCACTTTATTCAAAATTTGTCATTATCATCAATAAAGTCCCAATTTGATGCAATCTCTACGTTTTATCTCCTAAAACAAAAGAAACATTAATTTTAACATTTAAGCACCAAAATAAATCTAAAACAAAGGAGATAATATCAAATAATATAGATGAGATCTTATCGAATAGACATTGATAAAAAAAGCATGAGTGACAAATATTTTGTCATTATTTTCAATTATGTTAGTGGCAATGATGTCACAATAAAATGAAGTATTGTTACGACTTTATTCGTCACTACTTTATATTGTTTGTGTCAACAAACTTATCATAAATATGTAAAGTTATTGTGCATTTCATAGTTTTTAGTGTCAATACTTTTGACACAAAAATATTGCATAATTGTGACGATTTTTCTAAAGTATTAATTAGTGACAGAGATATTTGTAACGATTTTAAAAGTTGGATACTATTAATAGTAGTGATTAATATTACTGCTTTTAGCGATAACTTTTGTTTTCACTAAAAATACAATTTCTTGTAATATCCAACAAGGTTTCAAGAACATTGTCACACATATTTTTCTAGATGTGCATCACATCAAGTTAATGTCAACATCCATTATGCTTTGAATAAGGTAATTAAAATAATACAGACCTTTTCTTCTAAGGATTATCACTTAACGTTTTTTGCCTTTTTGCCTTCCTAAACACATTATGATATTTATTAATAAGCTCTAATAAGGAATTGGCGATGCTTCCGACTCCATATCTCTATTGAATGATCTCTTATCGCACCTTCAAAGTTGATTTCTATCCAAAAATTTGTGATGATTGAGATAACACGTCTTCCTACTATTCTTTAAATATTGAGAGCAAGTTTCATAATGAAAATAAGGGTATGCTAACTTTCTATTTGTACTTCATCCATATAATATAACAGATCCTTAAAAGTCACGTATTGCACATAATAAGGTTACACGCACCTTAAATGATTGATTAGTTGAAGCATCATATGTCTCTACTTCAAACTTCTATAATTCTGCCAGCTCTTTAATCAATGTTACTGGAAAATATCAATATCCTTTTCAAGAGAAGTCAAATTAAGTATAATTTAAGATAATATCGAAAATTTAAATTATCATTCTATTTTATGAATTCAGTTAATTTTAGAAATATGTAAATACGTTGTAGCCTCAATTTTATCAATAAACACCTTGGTTATAATTTGCCTCACTTTTAAGGATGTATGATCATCTCCATTATTATTATTATTATTATCATTTTTATCTTAAAAATCGTTGCATTATATTAATTTATGCGACACATTTTTTAACTCTTACAAGTTTGTTATTGGTTATATTTATTTTTTTTTACCAAAATGACCAAATACTTATACCTAGACTTTTAATCTTTTTAGACCTACAATATACTCATATATTAACACATAATTAAGTATACTAAACTCTTTAATGTCAAAAATATAACTCAATTATTCATATACTCAAACTTCACATTCATCTTTATTTTTGACACTTTAGTTTATTATTATCTCTTCATGTATTGTCTGTTTACTAATGCATTTGTCAGGAGGGCTTCGGGAGAAGTTGCAGATGGGTTGAGAATCATTTCCATGATGAAAAATCAGCATTGCTTCACAAGTGCCCTTGCGTTAAAATAAGAGCCAATTTCCAACATACTCAAATTAACCACAGGAACCAGGTCAACTCAGTGTTTCAAGATATGGTTCAAGGTACCATTCAATTCAAAGCAGTGTACACACAAACTGAAATTGCTTGCCATATTCTTATAGTTGTTGGTCGTTAAAGAATGCACTACTCAGCCCTTTGGAACATCCCATCCACTAAAAAGTTGTGAGGCTTTATCTGATGCTGCTGATAACGGCATTTCGTATACCCAGCTGACTTAGTGTCTATGAAGATCTCAGCTGTTCTCGCGGACGATCAAACGTTTCTTTCACCAAAAATCGCATTCGGGTCTCGCCTGGAACTGGTTTTGCAGAATGTAGTTTGGTGACCAATCGTACATCCACTTGTTGAAAGCATATTCTTCCTCATCCTACCTACCTTGTTAGTACAAAGTACTCTTTGTTTCCTTGATCAGTATAGCTTTTTATTTATGTGTTTATCAATTGAAATGTTTTAGATTTGAGTAGTGAGTATTGAGTTTATCATTTTGATAATTTAAAAGATAACAAGTTGGAATTGTTAATAAATATTAATTAGATTGAATTCAAAATTTGATTATAGGTTTTTAATTCGTTAAATAATTTATTTAAATTACATAATTTATGAACTATTACATAAAAAATACTCTTCATTCTTTTTCTATAATTAGATCTGACTTGTGATCCAACTTCATTCATCTTACTCTTCACTTAGTGAGGTCCCCCTCGAGTTCTTTAGGCTTGCTTGCACTAGCAGAGACAAGGATTTTCTTTTTTCTGGCTAACTATGATGCCAATTGTACGTCTTTGTGCTCTCTGACTGGCCATCAAATTTGCTGATCATGCGATGGAGTTGCAACCAGAAGTGTAGAACATCATCCATACACGTATATGTACATCACAGGACGTACTCTAGGCAGGTAATCAACACATAGAATAGCACAGTCACATCGCAAAGATGCTCAAGTTGGTAAATGACAGATCCTGGAAGGGAAGGTTGGTCAGAGACGTTGGTCTAATAAAAGGTTGCAGTTTGTTTCTTATGCGTCTCCTCCTCACATTAACGAAAACAATTGGCATAACATTTACAGTTCGAGAAATTTGTGTTACGTATGGTACAAAATGAGTTGCCGGAAACTATAGGGGGTAGATGTTAGGCAGCCAGGATTGCCCCTCGTCAACAACACTTAAAGAGCCCTCCAACCTCAGGCAACGAAAGTACCATCCGGGTACTACATGGTTACCAATAAACTAACAATTTGATGTGTAAGTAACAACTTCCATATCAGTGACAGAGATGCGGTCACAATAAATCTAGTTTAGTAAACATCAAAATCAACATTGAATACCAAAATTAAGAAGGAAACGTGAACAGATGATGTTTACTGAAAAAGGTTGTGAGGCTTAGTCACCGTTTATATCAGTTACCAGAAAACCAATTAACGAACAAAAGATGCTTGCTTTTTTTATGCTTATGATGGAGGAAAGATCAGTTCTGGTCCTTTGGCCTACGGTCTAATAGTTAAGTGTAGTTTCCCAAGAAATTTGGCAAACCTTCACGCCACAGGACAAAAGAAAATCCCATTTCTACTTATATGTATATTGAGATATTTTTATATTTGCATTAGGAATATATGAACATATTGCAAATGATTTGGGATCATTTAACTTCTGAAAGGAAATATGGGCAACAACAATGTGAATTTGTTGCAGATTTTGTTATGCAAATTCAAGCTTCAGTGAAATGAATAATTGCCAAATAACGAATTCAGTAAATGTCCCTGCACATTCTTTTCTTTTCTTGAATACCCACTTACGTTCATATGAGATATCTTTCATGGTTGCATAATTTAAGAAGCTAGTAGTCCAACTACGACCTTATTTCACTACCATTATTCAACCTCCTGAATCATGACTACCACTCCATAAGTCACCACCCCTCCATTAATCTTCGGCCTAAAGTTTAGTTCGGATTAGTTGGATTAGCCTCTAGTCAACAATTTCTCCCTCCTATATAGAGATGGTCACACTTCGAGGGCATGCAGCTCAAGCCTGTACACCTTTTGACATCAAACGTCGAACTCATCCAGGTTTAGTTGCCTTGCTGCTTAGTAAATCATGTCAACGACAGCAACATCAATTTGGCTTGTCCGATCCATGTCAGCTTTACGGAGTGCACTAGCATGTCTAATCGTTGCTTCTACCACCTTGTATGGTCCAGCTCCGATCAGGCAGTTGATACCGTACCCTGCCTTCTCTTACACGACAACAATACAAATTGTATCGGATGCTACACTAGGTGATTCTCTTAGAGGATGTTGGTATGCTGTATATGCCACCATCCAAGCAATCATTCCTTGTACGTTAACTTTGTGGATGGTTGGACCAGACAAGTTCACGACCGGCCTTGCAGCGGCTGCGGTGGCCATTACATCCTTCATTGTCGCGCTGCCAGACTCGACTCCTATGGTGTCCAAAAGGATTGCATTCGGGCAGATAGTGATTTTCTATGTAGATGCAGTTGTTAATGGTTGTGATCAAAAGGGAGTGTTCATGTATCCAATTCATGTTGCTTGTAGTACAGCTTTGGGAGCCTTAGCTTCTGTTCTGGCCATGTTGGTTCCATATCCCCGACTAGCCTACTATGAGGTAATAATCTTGCATGTTTTCTGGTATTTGTCGTCCAAAATAGCCAACTTTCTTTTTTCTGATTCACAATTTCTTTACCTTAATAAGAAAAAAAAGTGACTATGATACATAACTTTGAAAAACACCTTTTCCCACTTCTCCAATCACACTGTTAGAATCAAATGGAAATAACATCCAACAATGAAGGCTAGCAATTCTTTATGACAGTTTTAGCAATATTAAGATGATAGAAATAATAATAGTCATAAGCAAATTGCAGAGAAGAATAGATATGCCCATTTAAGTTTGCCAACTTTTCTAATGCTTGCAGGCTAGGAGAGCATGCTATTTGTATATGGAGAATGCTTCAGAAAGATTGGAACTTTTGGTGCAGGCCTTCGTTGCTAAAGACAAGAAAGCTGCGACTGACCTGATTTCTCAAGCAAAGTTGCTCACTCAAACAGGTGTTAGACATCTTCAAGACGTAATAGATTGCCAAGTGAGTTCAAATTCGCGTATTTTCTAGTTCAGTTCAAATTGCACTGGTTCTGGAATCTAATTTGTTACTTTGGAATGTGCAGAGTAGTTTGATGTGGGAACTATGCAACAGTAAGTTGACTAATCCAGGTGAAAACTTGCAAAACATAGAAACCAAATTAAGAGGACTAGAAATAGCTCTGAGTTGCCAATCGTTTCCAGTTGGAATGAACGATGAAGGGCTCATGGAGGAGCTACTCAAGATGAAGAAGGCCACAGGCTTAAAATTAAGTCAAGCTAAGAGCTCTGGACCTTTCTACTTAGAAACAACTCCTGACACAGCAGAGAAATCCTCAAAAACTTTCCTGTGGACCCCCAAGACCAATGCCAGGACCCCGCATGACCTGTCAGTTTTCTTCTTCCTATACTGTATCCAACATCTTCAAAGTGATTCACCCATTGGTACATGTCCCAAGCCCATTTCAGAGAATACAGGGAAGTTGAATACCCATGAAGCTAAAGATCAAACCAAGCGCAGGATTGTGAAGACTTGGAATAGTCTGCTCCAACAAGGAAGTGGGGAAAGATGGACATTTGCATTGAAGTGTTCACTTTCTCTGGGTTTTGCGGTTTTATTAGGGTTGATGTTTGAGAAAGATCAAGGGTATTGGTCAGGACTCACTACTGCTATCAGCTTTGTTAACGGAAGACAAGCATTCTTTTCATTTGCAAATGCTTGTGTACAAGGAACTGCACTTGGATCAATCTATGGAATCATATGTTGCTTCCTTTTCCAGCACTTCATGGACTTAAAAATTCTGTCTCTTCTCCCTTGGATTATCCTCACCAGTTTCCTGAGGCACAGTAAGATGTACGGTAAAGCCGGTGCTACTGCAGCTGCTACAGGTGCTTTCTACATCTTGGGCAGGAAGAATTATGGGGAACCTAGCGAGTTTGCTATTGCAAGACTCACGGAAGTTAGCATAGGATTGATTTGCTTCATCATGCTAGAGGTTGCATCGCAGCCAGTGAGAGCAGCAACTATTGCCAAAACTGGACTTGCATGGAGCCTGGGGGCTCTTCAGATTTGCGTGGAAGATATTTCAGTATGTGGTGGCCAAAAGATGATCCAGTTCAGAGATAGACAGAAGATGCTGAAATGGCATGTCAATAACTTGGAAAGATTCATTGCTGACGCTGAGTTGGAACCCAACTTCTGGTTCGTCCCGTTCAATGGTGCTTCTTACAACAAACTTCTCGGTTCGTTACGAAAGATGGTGGACCTCTTGCTATTTACAGCCTATGAAATTGAAAACATTCTGGCAGAATCAGAGAGACTGGGAATGGACAAGAAGAAACTAGGAGAAACCTTGAATGGCGATTTAGATCAGTTCAGGCGTAAAGTTGTCTCTTCGCTGGAATCCTTTAAAGAGGTAATTCTGACGCAAGTAAAATCCATTTCAGAACCTGAAGATAAGTTTCAAATGGAAAAGGTGGATTATGATGTGGAGGCAGGGAAATCACAGCATGAAGATAGATCCAGGTTGGGTCCATATGAAGAAGAAGTTGGAGAGATTGTAGAATCCTTTCTCCAACACTCGATGGAAGTCTTTATGGAGCTTGACAACTGCAAAGCTGCGCAGAAGTCTGAAAATCAGATGACACTTTGTTTGACTAGCCTGGCGTTCTGCATTGATAGGGTGATTAAGGAAACGATAGAGATTGAGAAAGAACTGAAGAATCTAATTATATGGGAGGATCCTTCAAAGGCATATTCAGAAGGGAAGCACAGCATGTGACTCAATATTGTGAATCCTGATCAATTTTGCCCCTATTATGATAATAAACATGGAATATATTTCATAATTTTTAAAAATGATAAAAAGAGTTTTTTAATTTTATAATTTATATAGTTAACTTTAAAGTCAAACCCGCCAGGAAAAGATACGGATATAATGTGGGCACCATGTCATCAATCCGGCGAAGAAACAACAACCAATAACATTCGACGCATGCCATAAAAACGGATAGGTAATCATAGCTCTCGATCTTGTCTGATCCAACGGTTATCGTTATCATATTTCGTATATCCTAATACCAAAGCAATAAAAAGCACATTGATCGTCGTTTTAAGCCGTTGGATGAAATTCAAATCAACGGTCTCCGTTCCCCCTCGGCCACCGAATCTCATAAACTCAGTGTCCTTTAAATACCAACCACATCCGGAGGCCTTTGACATTAACAGGTCTAAGCTTCAATTAAAATTTCCTATTTGGGATTAAAAACCCTAACCACCAAAACTTCCATCACTCTCTCGCGAAAATGTCAGGTCGCGGCAAGGGAGGCAAGGGATTGGGCAAGGGAGGAGCCAAGAGGCACAGGAAGGTTCTTCGCGATAACATCCAAGGTATCACGAAGCCAGCAATTCGCCGATTGGCTCGTAGAGGCGGTGTTAAGAGGATTAGCGGGTTAATCTACGAGGAAACTCGCGGCGTTCTGAAGATCTTTCTGGAAAACGTCATCCGTGACGCCGTTACCTACACGGAGCACGCTCGGCGCAAGACTGTGACGGCGATGGACGTCGTTTATGCCCTCAAGAGACAGGGCAGGACTCTGTACGGTTTCGGTGGCTGAGTTTATTGTTCTTTGTTGTTAGGAACTGTAAATTTGCTTGAAGCTGTTATCGAGTTTGTGGTCTCTTTCGTTATGTAGTGCAGTGACCTGTTTTTGCAACAAAACCTGTTTAATCAATTTAATGTCAGGTACCAATTTTTATGTATGTTTTGATGAATCCAAAACGTTAATAATTTATAAATTATGATCTTGAATGGCGCTCCAAGTTTTGAAAGTGAACATTTCAAAATTTGTTTTGGGGTTATTGGACCGAACTGAAGACCTTGGGACTTGGTCTTTTCCGGCGCGAGTTGGATTCAGTTTACTAAGATTTAGTGCCTGATTGGATGGGCTTACGTAGTAGATTAAAGGTGTTAATGATATGTCTATACGTAATTCGTTAGATTAAATATGTTAATATATACGATGATAATAATAATAATCCTTTTACATAAAATTTTTAAATAAATTTATGTGAAAGAAAAAGGAAAAATATATATAAAATAATGAAATTTTAAAATAAAATAAAATAAAAAATGGAGAGTAAAATAAAAATAAAAAGTAAATAAATATTTATAAATTTAAAATTTAAAAAATATTTTAATTTTCATTTTTTTTTTAAAAAGGAAACTTGGATTCGAGTTTGGTAGTATTTTTCACGTTTTAAATGATCTTGATATTATACGTAAGAAGTTGCGTACATAGGTGTCGTGGTGTAGTTGGTTATCACGTCAGTCTAACACACTGAAGGTCTCCGGTTCGAGTCCGGGCGACGCCACTTGTTCTGTTTTGTTGGTTTCGTGGGCCACATCTTGCATTGCTGGGCTTATGAACAACCCTTATCTGGCTTTTCCGTCTGGTGTTGTACGTATATATGTAACTAATGAGTTTTTACGTTAAATCCTAAGACAATTTGTTTTTAAAAAATGAGATAAATTACAGAAAAGGTAACTATCTTTTTCTTAATTAAAGTAACAAAAAGGTAAGAAATGTTAGAATGTTTAGAGATTAATTCTACAAGTATGAAGCTACCATATCTCAATTAGTAAAATATATTTAAAGTCACAAATAGTTAATTTAAAAGTGTTTAAGTCCATCTTTCCATCTTTTAAAAGAACAAAAGTATATACCTTTTACTTTTTTTTTCAAAACTTTGATTAATGAAAGAGTTTATAATCTTAATTGTTAGATGTGTATCAAATATATTTTTAAAAACATATAATGATTTATAATTACAAATTTTAAATAAATTATTCAATAAATAAATAATAATTTAACAATAATTTTAATTCAATTACATATTTTTAGATATATATATGTTGATTGTGCTATGAGTTATTGAGTTATTTGGTAAAACAAAATAATTTATGTTAATTACACACTTTTGGAATGTTTCCCTTAGAGTTGACAATTAGGCCAATAGCTTGACCTAACGTTAACGGGTCAAATCGAGTTTCAAATCTTTTTTTCACAAAATCCAAGTTCGGTCGAGGCCCGTTAGCTATAAGAAAAATGATGTTATTTTGCTAAAAAAGACATCATTTTTTATTTTTATTTCAAAATTAAAAAATTGGCTCGAGATGGGTTGAGTTGAGTCTTGGCTATTCAAGTCAGGTTCAACTTATTGCCACCTCTAGTTTCGCTTTAACACATTGTTTTCTATTTTTATTTAAAAATTAAAAAAATTGGCGCAAGTTAAGTCGAGTCGAGCTTTAGGCTATTCAAACCGGGATCAACCTATTGCCACCCCTAATTTCACTTAAACATGTCGATTTTTTATTTTTATTTAAGAAATTGGCTAGAGTCGAGTCGAGCTTTAGGCTATTCAAACCGGGATCAACCTATTGTCACCCCTAATTTCACTTAAATACATCGTTTTTTTAATTGAAGGAATTGGCTAGAGTCGAGTAAAGTCAAGCTTCGGGCTATTTGAGTCGGGACCAACTTATTGTCACCCCTAATTTCATTTAACTTGAACAAATGTACATGGTGGATTGAATTTTTATAGAAATCACGTCCTGGGTGTTTTTTTCTAAACAAAATTTACAGAAATCAATGGGTTGCACCTGGCTAATGGTGCCGGCCCCTTTCCTTTGAATGTAAAACTTTTCAATCGGGTTGAATTTGGATTCGATTATGAGGTAGGTTCATCCTTTAAATATAATTTGACATTGATCAAGACACTTATACGAACTTAATCTTTAATCTCTAATCCTAACTTATTAATTCTCAATCTTGGAATCATTAGTTAAGAGTTATTGCTATAATTGTTGATGTACAACCAGAATTTAGACCTTTATCTCGTGTTCAGAATTGAAGAGACCTTCGTGGCTAACTTGGTACTTCTCGATGCTAATACATCCAATTTGCTACATCAAATCGTCCTAATACTATACGATATCGATATATTTCCTAATCCTTGGTATCAGGATTATGACAAGATTGAAAAACGTACGATATAGTTGCATGTCATGTTAATCATTCCAAGTCCATGTTTCTCACGGTGTAATTAGAAATTCATACGTAGTTGTCTCTTCGTCATTATTATGCTAATTATATAGCAAATCACTAGTCACTGATAGCTCTTTTGGAATTCTGTATTGATATTTACAAACCCAGCTTGCTTCTTTCACTTATTTCTATTTTATCAAGTCGTGTTTGTTTCTGGGGCTTGCTTTGTAATAACGTTAATTGTTAAAGCTCCATGTCGTTTTATGCATGAGTCATGAGTCGTGATTCTTCACCTATCTTTGTCACGGAAATTTCTTCGATGTCGAGCCTTTTCTTGTCCCAAGTTATAAGAATAGACATAATCCAAAATTGGCCCAAATAAAAGATTAAAAAGGCATGCTTGATAAATCCCAATGTTTAAAAAATCACACCGAAAGTTAAATCAATAAAACAAGAAATTTAAGGTTTAAAAGATTTAGCCGGTATTACACCAACATAAAATCGGTTAAATATCAAATAAAATTTAAAGAATTTGAAATACGATTTCAATCGTTTATCAAAGAATTTGAAATTTAATTGAAAAAAAAATTGTTAAATAAAATTAATTGATTTATTTTGATTTATAAAAACTTATTAATTTATAAAAATTAATCGGTTAATTAATAAAGTGATTATTTTTTAACAACAAGAATTATACTATAAAGTTGAAAATTGAACCAAAATTAAACGTTTAAAATTTCTATTCCTTTGGCACGCTAGTTTCAAAGGGGATCATTTGACCTCTTATTCATCGATAAAGACACATAGATGAGATCGAGGCAAAGTTTAATGGCTAATTAGTCAATATTCCATGGTGATTTCATAATTATGATAAAACTAATCTTCTTTGGGAAATGTAATACTCACTTACACTTAATTATTAATTTTAAGGAGTCTTTACATTAGTTGTTATTTAAAATTTTTAAGAGTGGTTGAGTTTTGGATTCATTTATAATGTCTTAACTTATAAATAGGATTGATAACTAATTTAATATGAATTAAGACCCCTATGTATAAATAATAAAAAAGATTTGTATTCAACATACATTATTTCAAATAATTTATATCATTCTTTTCCTCTTTATTAAGTAGGAATGAGGCTGTATATTATCGGACCTCTCTAAAATCTACATCTTAGCGAGTTTCAAGTAGGTGTTGATGAAGAAGTTGTATCATTCTTTCAGAATAATTATATTAATTTGAAAAAACGATTGTAGCGCATCTACACTGTTGGTGTTCAAAATGTTATTCATAATAAGAGAGAGAGGAAAAAAAGAAATATAACCAAAAGAGACAAAAGTAAAAAATATATTTGAGAAAAAAATTAAAAAGAGAAATATTGAAAAAAGAAAGAAGAGAGCTTTATATATACGTATAAGACCTTAATTTCATTTTAAGATATTGAAAGTTTTAAATTTTAAATTGTAAATTATATTATAATTATGAGTTATTTAGATAATTTTGGTGTTATAAACATTGTTATAAGAAATTGTGATAAAATTGTAGCCTTGATCAGTGACCAGATAAAGTTTTTCTCAAGGCTAATTACTTGAATATGATAAGGTTTAAAGGTTTATCTGGCGTTAGATGATCATAAAATTTGTATAAAATAAAAATTGAATAAAATTAAAAATTTAAAAAAAGAAATTTACATATCGAAAAAATTAAGTTTTAATTAAAGAAAAAATTGTCAAATAAAAATTAATTAGTTTATGAAAAATAGTTAATTTACAAAATTGAAGATTCATTAATAAATCTACCAATTTTTATTAACAAGGGTTATTAAAATACACCGAATCGAAAATTTATAAATCAAAGTAAAAAGTTAATATATTTAAAATTTTTATGATTAAAAGGGTAAGATGAATTCAGTTTTTTAATTATTGTTCGAAATAAGTAGGTATTGCTTGCTGTAGTTCCCAAATCCAATTGGATGGTCTTTGAATCATTGAGTGTAAAAGATGGATGCTTCTATCCTTAGCCAAATTAAAGAGAAACAACATTCTAAACGTGAGTATTAATACATCCAATTGCTACTGAGTAGCAACAAACAAATCATCCTGTAAATGTACATGGACGGTCTCTTTTCTTTGCTCTGCTACTGTTTTTCTGGTAGTATTAGTAAGCAGTCAATTGTCAACATTTGTTTATATTCTTTATCTTTGTCATTTTCAATTTGTATTCTATTACTGGAAAATCCATTTTGTATATAAACTCTTTTACCCATAATGAAAAACCATAGTCGTGCAGCTCTTTTTTACTTTTTGTATCTTACCTAATCATTGCAATCAAGCTTATGTCAAGAATAGAAAAGACTATGCATATCATCATGATCATCATTTTAACCATTCAAACTCCAACTTTCTCACAGTTAGAATTTGATTTTGTGGTTTACTGTCATTCGGATGTTTGGCTTATAATTTTGTCTTCATACTTCCAATAATATAGGAACAACATTATTAACTTGTCTTTTTAAAGATCACTTACATCATACCATAAAAAATTGCACTCTAAGCCAAAAGTAAGCTTGGCTTTATGGATGAATCTATTAGACGTGCATCACCAAAACAATGCGTATGAATCAGACGCAATTCAATGGTGTTTAACAATCCATTGTAATTTTTTAACTTGTCCTTAACAATCGATCTTATCCATTCCTAATTTGTGAAAACATCGTATCACATCATATATAGTATCATACACTATCAGGATTACTATCGTTCATAAATCTCCAAACGTAACGGTCATTGACAGGAACGACTTTAGAATGGTACAGTTGAGCACATAAATAAACAACGGAAGCAGACATTTCCTTTTAAATGCCATCAAGTGGAATGAAGAGCGGTACTATCTGTTTTTTCTTCTTGTTGAATGTATGTACATGTAGATGCTTGCCTCTCACGTAACTTTTGGATCCTGCTGAAAGCTGTATCCTGTCTCCTTTTCTTGAATAAGGACTACTTTTAGTTACTGTGAACTCTTTCCCTAAGCATTCAGCGTACCTATCCCATCTTGATTAGAATTTGAAACTAATTAATATTATCTTGAGAGTCTAATTATCAAATAAAGTCAAAATTAATAATAACATACATAACGTGTATCTTAACACAAACCTTTTCCATTTTCCTTTTGAAGATAGACCAATAACAATCTATTTCCTCAACTTCGGAATTAAACAGGAGTCAAATTTTGAGGAGAAAGTGATGGCCATTTAGGGATGATAAGAGGTCAAGTTAGACCTGAGTCCATTAATCGGAAGTTATTTTCGACAAAACAACGTTATTTTGTACCTTCCTATGGAGTCAAACAATCTTGGCCTATGACCTAATCAATCTAGGCAGAAGTCAGGTTGAGCCGATGCGGGTCACATTTGCCATCCCTATGGCCATTAAATTTATTCTATTGATCCCCTCTTTGACTTGTTTCATCTTAACATGGACTGGGATGACCTAAAGTCGAAAATCACATCGATAATGAAAATGAAATGATATGCAATATGAATTCTTCATGTCAATAACATTTCCCATGCTTGGAACGGTTTAAATATCCAAAATACCAATGTTTAAAAATTGGATTAAATGTTAAACAGGTAAGACAAGAAATTTAAGGTTTAAAAGGTTTAACTAATATCAAACTGTTATAAAATTAGTTAAAGATTGAATAAAATTAAAAAATTTAAAATATGATTGAAAGAATATATCGTTATTTATCAAAAAATTTGAAATTTAATTAAAAAAATTGCTAAATAAAAACTAATTGATTTATTTTAGTTTCTAAGAATTTATTAATTTATAAAAATTGACCAATTAATTAATAAATTTGTTATTTTTAATAACAATATTTATTTTAAATCTAATTGAAAAGTTAAAAAATAACTCAAAAATTAATCAGTTTAAAATTTTTATAATTAAATCAGCCAAATCAATTGAAATTTTTACTTGTTGCTAAATGCTGTTCTTGTTAAGAAATAAGTGCATAGTGATGTTCCATGTTTGATAAGATATCTGACCTAGCTAGTTCTCCCAACTTTTAGGGTACTTTACTCTAGTTAATATTAACCCAAAATTGTTCAGTATTATGACTAAATAATAGCAATTAATTTTCAAATTCTTTTTCAATTTTAAGGGTTATTTGATTTTGTATGTGTGAAAATTAGATGCACAAGGGGCCGAAGAAAATTGGTGTTATATAAGCACGGGAGGTGGCAACTAAGGACATGAATTCTTTTCCACGTTATTATAATATTCACATGGAGACCAATATATAATATTTCCTTTTTTTATTACTATTCGTTTAATTTTCTAGAGAGAAAAAGAAAGTTAATTTAATTATTATGAAGTTTAGGGATGTATGTTAGGAATAGTAAAAAGAGCCTAAATCGGGTTAGAATTAGACTTAGAAGAATCGAGCTAGTAAAATCTGAATGGTCCAAATAAAATGATATAGTTTTGGTATAATTGAACTTATTGATCAAAATGATACCATTTTATTTCGACTGATTGTCATTCTTAATATATTATTAAGTGACCGTTTTATTACAAAAATTTAAGTTATTGTGTGAGATTAATTTAATCGTGTCGAGGCTATGTTCTAAGAAGAGAAATCCTGTTTCTCCTTGCACAGCCAACATGCCCCCATGTTCAACCTATGCCTCCAATACAATGCTTATGTCGTCCCGTGTTTAACCCTGTGTTGATAGTGTTGGTTTACATAAAAAATTCTATAATGTGAGGCAAAGTAGCATGGTGCATATATGGACACGTATTAGGGTCGTGTTGGGCATTTAATTCATTAAAAAAAGAAATTGTTGACAAAAAGGAGTTTTTGGCACAGATGAGTTTTAGAGCTAAAAGAGTCAACTAAACGCCAATCAAAATAGCTAGATATCAAGTGGAAAGACCTTTTAAAAGAGGAAGATGGATTTCAACAAGACTCATCAAGAATTTAAAGATTGAAAATATGAACTTGTTAAGTAAAAGATGATTATTAGGCAGGCAATGTTGAGAATACTTAGACGTGACTATCTCACATTGAAAAAAGATAAGAAGATTAACATATAAACTTAGTAGGCTATTCTATCTATTGCTAATTGATTTTAGGATAGAACCTCACTTGAGTTTATATGTGGTCTAACTTTCCTTCTTATGTGGGCGTATACACCCATTGCAAATTTAACATGGTATCAGAGCCAATAAAAATCTTAGCCTATTGTTTGCCCTATAAGGGAACCTATCATTTAAGTAACTGTAGAAAGATTTGAAATCTGCATGGAGCAAGTGGCCCACCAATACTGTTTGCCCCAAGAAGGAGCCTATTCGACCTCAATCAGAAGTCCAACCCTAATGAAAATTATTTACATATCTCTCCAGATTGTTCAAGTAAAAATAAACTCACATGTGAGGAGTGTTGAGAATACCCATATGTGAGTATCTCACATCGAAGAAAGAGGGAAAATAAGACTAACATATAAGCCTAGTGTGCTACTCTACCTATTGCCAATTAGTTTTAGGATGGAACCTCACTTGGGCTTATGTATGGTTTAACTTTTCTCCTAATGTGAGCTCATTGACTCATTGCAAATTTAACATACTGGGAATTAATTCAAGACTGTAGAGTTGACAAAATTCCTTTTAAATGGTTCTTTAGTTTGTTTTTAATTTTATTTTACAAGCCAGATTTATTGGTTAAATTTTCTATTTAACAGTTGTTGAATTTTTTTGTATTTTTGCCTATATAAGACAATCGAGTTCATTATTTAATATATATAATAAAATAACTCCAGTGTTACATATTCTTTTATCTTATGCATGTTCTTCTATTTAAAAAAAACACTTATACATGATATTAAAACTCTTAAAGATCTTGAGGGACCTCTTAGTGATTAAGAAAAAATCTAACTAAAGCTTCCTTTATTTCCATGGCATCCTTCAACACATCTTCTCTTTTACCCCCAGCTTTTAACAGTGAAAATTATCAAGTGTGCACTGTCAAAATGAAAACTCACTTGAGAGGCCTCAGTTTGTGGCAGTGGGTTGAAGGTGAAAGACGTGTACTTTTTCTACGCAATAATCCTACACTTAATCAAATTAGAGCTCATGAAAATAAAGAAGCTAAAGCCCTAAGAGCTTTATCTCAAATACATGTTGTTGTATCTGAGTTGATTTTCACAAGAATTATGACTTGTGCAATAACTAAGTATGGTACGTATTGAAGGAGCTATATCAAGGAAATGTTGTGACAAGGGGAATGCAAGTCTTAAATCTCAAATGAGATTTTGAAATTCTTAGAATGAATGAAAAATGAGACAATTCAGGAATTCTCATGTAAGCTCATGGTGGTGGTAAATAAAATCAGGTTGTTGGCTTTGAAGATGATGAAGATGAGAAGGAAGAAGAAGATGAAATCACCACAAGATGAGTTTTACAACATAGCTTCTAACTACAAAAAAAAAAAAAAGAGAAGGAAATTAGGAGGCCACAAAGATTTAATAAAGATTGGTGGCCGGTGCCTTAACAATGACACAAAAGTAAAAAAATATTGATGAGCATTCTACATACTTTGAAACCATTTCATGTAATAATTTTGCTAAATGCTTAGTAGCTACGTATGAAGAGATTGAGTTCTTCTAGAAAAATGTCATTTGAAAGTTAGTGGAATCACTTTTAAAAAAGTGGAATCTTTTTTAAAGAAGAAGATCATTGGCTACAAATGATTATTTATGAACTAAAACCAACGTTTTCAACATGAAAGATGCCACGTGCAAAGCTTAATTTGCTATTTATATTGAGTATTGTTGTTGTTATTGTGATGCCCTTAAGTTGAAACATATGAATGTGAAGAGAAAATCTACAGTTAGAAGGGAGAACTAGCAAATTGTGAAGTGAATTTTAAGATATTTATAAGACAGTACCAACATATGTTTACAATTTGACCAAAAAAAAAGAAAAAAAGAAAGAAAGACTAGCTGGCTATGTTAATTTAGATATATGTAAGTGATCTTGATATGAGGAGCCCTCTTAGGATATATGTGTTTTCTATTAGTAGTTAGTTGAAAACAAATTTACAGGCTACAATTACATTGCCTACTACAAAATTTGAGTGTATAGCTATTGTAAGAGCTTTCAAAGAATCTATTTGGTTGAGAGGATTGTTTATTGAACTCACTTTTATTCTAAAGTCATTATGATTCATTATAATAATCAA
Organism: Erythroxylum alaternifolium; assembly: GCA_027478495.1. Lineage (NCBI taxonomy): Eukaryota > Viridiplantae > Streptophyta > Magnoliopsida > Malpighiales > Erythroxylaceae > Erythroxylum > Erythroxylum alaternifolium. The sequence goes on along the minus strand of JANIIA010000004.1, from coordinate 58,464,312 downwards.
AGTGATATATATTCATAAGAAGACAAAGCACGTCATGGAGAAGTTATTTCTCATGATGAAATTGTTATGAAAGATATTAACATTATGAATAACATAATAATAGATATGATGACTAAGTCTCTTGCTATTTCGAAACTTAAATATTGCTTAAAGTCAACAAGAATTGACTATAATTGAGATGCCATACATAAACAATATGTAGAAATTATGAAATCATATTAAAATTTACAACTAAAGTCAAGATAGTAACGTATGAGGTGTCCTTGAATTAATTATTTAATAATGAAAATTGTCTTATATGAAAACTATATACACAAAGTTAATATTATATACATTAATACACTATTTTTCATGTTTTCTTACTATTTATATGGAGGCCGATACAGAATATTTTTATGTTTTTTATTATTTATATGCCGTCTAATCATATGTTTCAACTTCTAATTAATTAGTCATTAGAAGATGTTTTGGTGTGTATTGAGTTTTTGGATGAAAGAGTTTTAAATAAATAAATATTTATATGTGACTTTAAACACTTTGTTCATGATGGCATGTGAGTTAAAGGGAAACACTAACCAAGTAAACATCACCTGATCTTTTAACCACAAATCGGTGGTGCATGATCACACGTGAAGCTTCTGCAGTATCCAAGAGCATTTTACCTTATCGATTGGCTTTGACTCACGGACACATTGCTTTCCTCTTTTCTCATTCACCAAGTGGTTAGCAAAAAAGTTGATCAGACCCACTAACAATGCACGCCTCTTTCTTTGGATCAATTAAGACAAGGCGATGCCAGTTTGTCTCCATTCCTCTTCTTTATGATGCCAAGTACACGGACACCTCTTCATGATAAATCCATTTATCCTGGAAAAGTTGACTTCTGATTGTATTATTAAAAGGAACAGATAGGTGTACCTATGGTTGTGTGTGTCCAGAACAAAAGCGTGCTTGGATTCGTGGACTGGGTATCATGACGCTGGTGTTACAAATAATGGAGTTTCTGATTCTTGGAAACCCGAAACTGATACCTGCATTTCCTGGTTTGAGCAGGTTTGAAGAGAAGAAGATTATAACACGTAGCACAGACTTTATTATGCGTCTTATATAATTCATGAAAGGGTAAAAAAAGAAAAAAATGTGAAATACCTGATGTCAGTTCCATTTCAACTTTTAAAGCAGTTTTTGTGGTCAAAATAAGCTCTAATCTTTCAGGACTTTCACGAAAATCGTTCACTGACATGTGATTAACGACTTTCTACAGTTTTCTCAATACGCAGGCGTTCTTAAAGAATCAGAGAATCTGTATGCTTACAAATGATACGAGCAATTGTAGGAGACCTTAACCTATATATATTGCTTCTATATTAGGCTTCTCCATCACAAGCCCAATATGGATCTGATCCACACTAATTGGGATCTATTTTTCTCCTAAACTTTGACTCATTAATTTAGATCATTTATTTGGCCACTTTATTACCTTTATCTTAATCAAATTACGTAGTTTAACCGATAAGTTATTTAAAAAACCAAAAAATGCAATTAAATGTTTTCCAACTTTATGGGAAAAGTCTAAAAAGTCCAACATTTCCCCCTAGACAATACTTAATTGCAGTATTGTTTCAAGTTTAAAATTAATTTAAAAACTTGGTTAAGTCACGCTATTGTATTGGTACCAAATTTAAAAGTTCAAAAACATTTGATCAAAAGATAATGAAAGTCCAATGTTATTGAAAAATATCAAACACATGTGTCATATATGACACAGATCCAATATAGTCGCAAATATCTAACACCTTACTAACATGAATGGGAAAATGAAGTGAGACAAACTAGGATGATATCTATACGATTTAATACGTATCATTTTAGTTTGTAGGTCTCGATTTCTCCAACTATATGTTAAACTGCATATGCTAAACTATAGCAGAGAAATCTTATTTTCTCTTACCAAATGCTAAACAACATTAGAGAAAACTGGCTTTCTCTCACCTAATACTAAGCAACATTAGAGAAAACCTTTATGTTCTCTAACTGAATGCTAAACTGCATTAGAGAACCTTTATGAGATTAAACCTTATATCCCCCTATGTCATGTCAAATTTATGGATATCTGTACTAAAATGTACGTGTCTAAATGACATAGGCTAAAGGTCAATCTTTGTATACGCCCAGTAATCTTTAAAATGATTAAGATCAACAAAAATCTTAAGATTTTCGTATGTATTATGACTATACACAAGAACAGCTATTACTGAGGATAAAAAGATGATCATCTATATTAATAAATAATCATAACATCATCATACATCAAAATGTATAAACATTAAAGGAGCAAATACAACGATCCCTAATTACTACTGTCGGAGGACCTTAACATGCCCATACTAGATACATGTTTTACAAACATTAGTGAGCGAAGTCTTTTAGTTAATGGATCGGCTAACATCTCCTCAGTCCTGATATGAATTATTTCGATGTCACCTTTCTGAATCAACTCCTTTATGATCAAGTATTTAACCTCTAAATGTGTAGGTCCTATGATATTCTTATTGTTGTTACTGAACAACACTGCAACAAGATTACCACAGTACAATCAAATGGGTCTAGCTACCGAATCTACCACAGACAACTCAAAAATCAAGTTTCTGAGCTAAACTGCCTGTGTAGTAGTTCCATAACATGTAATAAACTCTGCAAGCATGGTCGAGGAAGTTACCAGTGTCTGCTTGACACTCTTCTATGATACCGCACCATTTATCAATATAAAAATGTACCTTGAAATGGATTTGCAATTTTCTGGACACATAGCAAAATCAGAGTCTGTATACCCTGTGAGGTTTAAATTGTTGACTTTTCTGTATGTCAACGTATAATCCTTGGTACCCTTTAGGTATCTCAACACTCGTTTAACTGCATTCTAATGGTCTACACCTAGGTTAGCCAGATATCAACCTAGTAATCCAACAACAAATGCTATGTTCGGTCTAGTTTACACCTGAGCATACATCAGGCTACCAACTGTATTAGATTACAAAACATTCCTTATAGCCTCTCTCTCAACTTCATTCTTTGGACACTGTGCCAAAGATAATCTCTCGCCATGAGAGATAAGTGCTACAACAGGTCTACTGTTAGCCATATTAAACTTTTGTAACACTCGCTAAATGTATGCTTTTTGTGAGAGGTTCAATCAGTGTTGAGATCTGTCCCGGTGAATCTGTATACCGAGGACCAAAGATGCTTCATGCAAGTCTTTCATGTCAAAGTGTTTGGCCAAAAGTTGTTTAACTTCATGCAACATGGTCAAGTCATTTGACGCGAGAAATACATCATCTACATACAAAAATAGGAAGATGACTTTGCTCCCCCTGATCCTATAATATAAGCATTTTTCAAATTTTTTCATAAAATTGAAAGAGGTTAAAACCTCATCAAACTTTAGGTACCATTGTCTGGAAGCTTGTTTCAGATTGTATACTGATTTAGTCAACTTGCAAATTTTGTCAGTTGCACCTTGATCCTGAAATCCTTCAGCTTGCTCTATATAGACCTCCTTATAAAGGTCACCATTCAGGAAAATAGTTTTAACATCCATCTGATGTAGCTTTATGTCATAATGAGTCATATATTGATACCTTTAGATACTATTGTCTTAAAGCTTGTTTCAGACTGTATATTTATTTAGTCAACTTGCAAATTTTGTTAGTTGCACCTTCCTTCAACTTGTTCCATATAGACCTCCTCATAAAGATTAACATCTTTCTACAGTTTTCTCAAAATGTAAGTGCTCTTAATGAGTTAAAGAATCCTTATGTTTACGAATGATATGAGCAACTGCAAGAGACCTTAACCTTTATATATAGCTTCCATATCGGACTTTCTTATCACAGGTCCGATATGGGTCTAATCTTGAAACTAATCGGGATATATTTTTCTTCTGGACTTCGATCTATTAATTTATATCATTTATTGGGTCACTTTATTACTTTTATCTGGATCAAATTACGTAACTTAACTGACAAATTATTTAAAAATCAAAAAATGCAATTAAATATTATCCAACTTTATAAAAAAAGTCTAAAAAGTCCAGCCAAGATTTCTTGATAATTAATGTTTTGTCGTTACTTCTTCGTCCAACTCATTCCACCCAAGTAAAGATACGAATCCAAGATACGAATCCAAAACCTCTTATGGTTCGACCTCAGCAAATTATATGTTTAATCTATTAATACTTCGACCTCATTGGTATTCGATTATACCTTTGATATTTGATATATAATTTTATTCAAAATAATAAATATAATATTTTTAAATATAGTAAAAATTATCAAAAAATTAAAAAGGCTCCAAATGACTCTAAAAAATGGATTTTGATTCACTTCAAAATTCGTAAACACTAATATTAAAGTATGCTATGGAAGTACTGGAGTGAGTGTTGTCACTTTTGACAAGCTTCTCGTGATTGGTCACTCGACACATGAAAAGAAAAGGAAGAGTTGAATAATCGAATAGAACTGTTAACATATTTCTTTTCAACGAGTGGACGACAATTTCAGATGCCTCAGTGGAGGATTCAAATCTTCCTTGCTGCTTCTTGTAATGGCCAAAACATTGCATTTTGTGTGTGTACTTTTACTATGTAAAGTGCTGGGGTTGCTGTTATTCTTCAGGATCCCCTCTTTGAGAGGTGTTGGATCAATGACTTCTATTACCTTTTTTGAATAAACAAAATACGATTGCTTCAACCATTCAATCCATTGGCCATTATTGTTGATTAATTTGTGGTGGAGACACAGGTACCTATTGAAAATCAATCTGAGGTCGAGGTCGTCCATTGTATATCAGTTTTTGTCTCCAGTTCAGAGAAATTTCCAAACAAAGCTCTCTCAAAGATATAAAAATATTTAAGAAACTCTAAATTATCAATGTTTAAAAAGTCAGACCAAAAATTAAACAATAAAATAAGAAGTTTAAGATTTAAAACGTTTAATTGATATTATACTATCACAAAATCGATTAAAAATTGAATAAAATTAAAGAATTTAAAATATAATTGTTTTTACTTATTGAATAATTTAAATTTTAAGTGAAAAAGATATTATTAAATAAAAATTAATTGAGTTATTTTAATTTAGACCAACTTATTAATTTGTAAAAATTAACTGATTAATTAATAAGTCGATTTGTTTTTAACAACTAAAGTTATTAAATAAGTAAATCAAACTGAAAAATTAAAAACTAAACCAAAATTTTGAATAGTTCAAAATTTTTACTGTTGAATCAGTAAGATCGATTGAGTTTTTTATTAATTGGAAATTATCAATTTTTACTAGGGTTAAAAGCTTTGGAGGTCAAGGCCTAGTGACAATCTAAATTAAAAGAAACAGTAGCATATACAGGAACCCCAGAGTATTATAGATCAAAACTATGCATGCTTTCCGTTAAACTCCAAAAACTTCTAAACAAGTCTATATCCTTGTTAAGTCAAACATGACTAAGTTGTAATGATTGTCTCCGCCAATACTGAGATTCTTGTGGATCATTATAAAGAAAACGGAAGTCCCTCCCTCTTAATCATCCCTGTAATGGTTCTCTTCTGGCTAGCGATAAAGACCCAAACCCATGAAACATGTGATGGGGAAACATTAAGAGTTAATGGAGAGGACTATGGTGATCAATGAAAAGAGGTAGATTAGTCCAAAGGCCACAAATTATTTGAAACATGCATAAACACATACGACTTTAATAGTGGCCTGATGCAAAATTCTCTGTCATCACATTATACATTTTAAAGTTTATCCCTACTTGAAACTCCATCATAAGTGATCAAGGACATGGAGATTGGATAATCACGCCATCATAACACATTACAAGACAAGTAATCAGAGAAGTTACAAGTTATAGCAAATGATCTTCGAGACATTTGTGCTCCCACTATAAGAGAGGGATACATCAAGAGTAATCTATTCTTCCATTCTCATCTCCATAAAAATGGGTTCCACACCCCTGCTTTCAATCTTAAACTTGACAAGTTTTGATAAGATTAAACATCAACTACAAGGTTCCGAAGTCGTAAGTTGCCTTCCCAATAACTTATTGGGTTTGATTCGAATTTGTCCGTTTCCTCATAAGTAAGAATTTATTTTTTTATTGAATTTTTTATTAATTAATTGAGTTGAGTCACTTATTTAATTTAAATTTATTTATTAATTAAATAATGTATTTCAAATACATATTTAATAAATTACACGTTAGAAATTATAAGTTTTATATTAAAAAGAGATAGAATAGACTTACATCAGTAGAGTTTTTGTTAGTAGAGCTTTTGTGAGTAGAATTTTTCTGAGAATAACTTTTTTAAGAAGTCAGTTAACTGTTTTACTGTTATTTAAAAAAGAGTTTTTTTGAAAGAGCTTCATAAAATAGACTGTTTGGCAACATAAAAATAAAAAACACTTTTAATTTTAACTATATTTTATTTTGTAATAAAAATTATTTATGCATATAAATATTATTTAAAATATATTAAACAATATGCAAAACACAATATATTAATTATTATATAATTTAAACCATATGAAACATAAATGAAAATATATATAATCAAATCTTTTGTATGGATTACAACATAAGTAAACCTAATATAAAAAATAAATATTAAAACATATAAAAAAGTCAAATAATATTATATAAATCTCAAAATAAACGTGAAAATATGTTTGTAGATATTGTGGAAATTTTGTGTAAAACATAAGGGTAAAAGGGACTAAAAATAGACTTATTAATTGATCTGAAAAATCTACCTAAAAAAGTACTTTTTGAGAAGCTCCAAATTTAAGTTTATTAAAAAGATGTATTTTAGTTGCCAAAAAAGCTATATTTACTAAAAACATACTTTTTCATTTTACAGTCAAATACTTATTTTTCTTATAAAAAAGCTTTTACAGTGAAAAAAATGCTTGTGCACTCTCTAAAAGCTCAATCAAACAGGTACTTAATTTCAAAAAAGTCAAAATTCACTGATACTTTTTTAACCTTAAAATGTAGTTTTAAAATGTTTTAACTACTGCTTTTTATTACGTAATTATTGCATCAAACTCTTTTCACTAAAATTATTTTATTAGTTACTTAATCCATTAATCTTGAGTTGACTTTCTTTAATTAAGATCTTATCGACAATTGAAACGTAAGAGAGATCATCATCAAGAGGATGCGTATCAAAGTTTATTCTAATGATTATTCAAAGAAGATCATTTTGAAAGATTAATTTGTGCATGGGATATTTTTCGAAGACCAAATTGTCGTATTCCGAGTGTGTCAATACGAGGACTTTTGGGTCCCAAAACACTTACACGTAACCATTGTTTGGAACAACCCTCCAGCAATTTGGCACGTGGAAATTACGTGTTGCTCTTGAAAACACCTGATCGAGTAAGCTGTCATTTTGTTTTATCTTATGAAATTTTTGCCAGAATTTAATTGTGTGACGAAATAATACATAGGGAGGAAGTTCAGTTGTATCGATCATTAAGCTTTTAGGAATAGAGACATAAAATATTTAATTTCCGTTTTTGGCTTTGTTAGATTAGGACCTAATTGCCTACTCTTAGTCGTCTGTCTCTTTCTTTTATAACAGAACATCTAACCTGTCCATTATTTTCCATTTATGGATGTAGACAAATGTTTAATTTAGTCCTTGTAATTGTTTCAAAAATTGGACCAAAACTTAAACTGATAAGACAAAAAGTTCAACCGATACTAAATCATTATAAGTTCAGATAAAGATTGAATAAGATTAAAAAATGTCTTTATTCATTAAAGGATTTGAGATTTATTTGTAAAAAGAGATTGTTAAATGAAAATTAATCGATTTATTTTAGTTTATAAAAACTTATTAATTTATAAAAATTAACCGATTGATTAATTAAATAATTAGTTTTTAACAAGAACAGTTATTAAAGTAAAGTTAAAAATCGAACCAAAAAATTGAATGGTTTAACATTTTTACGCTTGATCCGGCTAAAGCGATTTGATTTTTTAACCGTTGCTTATAATGTTACTAAATTTGTATTCAACAACTTAGATTTTATATATTAAATCTTAACATATCCTTAATTTTTTTAATTGTAAGAATTGAGTGTACCATACACTAACAATATTAAAGGGTATATTTAATTATAATCCATCAATTGAGATTCTATTTGATACTAAAAATTTAATGTTGAGGTGAATTTTTAATAAACATTAAAGTGAGGAATGCTATACAATGCCATCGAATTGAATTGCCTTTGTCTTGTTCATTAAGCAAGCGGTGGACTAAAGCCTCAAAGACGTGTAAACCCCTAATGGATTTGCGCAGAAAACTTGCACTTGGGTGAGCCATGAATCAGACACTGAAGTGGCGAAATTGTATAGATTTCAATTCTAATGCATTAATTGGCATTTGCTTCGTCTCTGATGAGTCTTATAAAGGGAGGAAACACCTGGAGACAAGCTCTCTGAAGCCAATGCTGCCTCGTGGCCTCAAACAGGAGTTTACTGTATTGGACGCAAAATCTTATAAGATTTTCCTAACTTTGGTGCGTCCAATATGTTATAAGATTTTCCCAACTTTAGTGTGACCTTGTGAAATACGGTTGAAATAGAATAATAATAACATGTGATCTGGTCCTATTGTGTTGAGTCATGAACTAGCCAGTTTCACATAATTTTATATTTTCTGACATTATAACATTTATTAATAAGCACATTGATTAATTTATAGTTTTTAACCCTACCTCTCTTCTTCTAACATGTGATATATAATCTACTATTCCAACTTAATATTTCATAGAAGAGTACAAACTAAGAGCCGTTTGACTCCACTTCTTTTTTTTTGTAGTTTTTAGTTTTTTTAGTTTTGTTTTATTTTCAAGTAAAAAAAATTACTAAATTGTTGGTGTCAATACGGTTATATTTTATTACTGATAATAATTATATATTAAATAAAACTTAAAGATAAATTATTTTTAATTAATTAAATTTATTTTAATATCTTCTATAATATTTATTTATAAATTATCAATTAAAATATTTTATTTTATTAAAATAAATAGTTTTATAATAAATTTTATTAATAATTATTCTAAATAATTGTAAATATTAAATAATAATTTTATTTGAATTTTATATATTTTGAATTTATTTATATTTATTAATAATTTTTATTCAATTTTATTTAAGTTAATTACACAAATTAAATAAATTGTCAAATTAAATTAAATTAATCATATTTTTAATTAATTTAATATAATAATAAATTAAAATTTTCATATTTTTATTAATAATTAATTCATTAAATAATTAACATATAGTTTGTTGATAGTAAATCATATGGTTAATTACTAAAAAAATCCAAATTTCGTCAATTTTTAATTGTAGCCTGAACGTTAAAAAGTAACAATAAATGCCTAAATTTTCAAATTTTTTCAATTCTAGCCCAAACTTTAAAAGTAGTAATAAAATGCTCAAATTTTCAATTTTTTTCAATTCTAATCCTACGTTATCTGTTGTTCTCCGGATGACCTCAATTATTTGTTTTCTATTTGTTCTTCTGATGTCTCAAACTACTCTCGCACTACAACATATTGCAACAGTAAGCTCTTCGTTTTTAGTTCGTTCTCCTGATGTCCTTAGCGTAAGGGCATCGGGGTTGCATAGAGTGTGTAATCTGAAAATCGAAGGGTGAGGACATTGAGAGAACAAATTGAAAGCGAAAGAAAATACTGAAATCAAAGCGTAAAGTCGTCAGGGCTGCTTAATCTGATTTAGGTCATTTTTAAACAACGACGTTATTTTAATTATGTTATTAAACAACGTCGTTTTATTAATCTTTATTTGTTGTATTAATTTTGGCTGACGCGTATTAATAGTTAAGGTTTCTGAAACAAATGGTAAGTCACGTCAGCAAACTTAACGGAAACATTAACATCGAGTTAGACTTGAAAAAAATTAAAAGCTTAAGCATTTTATTGTTTAAAGCTCGAGTTAGAATTGAAAAAATTGAAAGTTTGGTCATTTTATTGCTAAGTTTTAAAGATCGGACTATAATTAAAAATTTGACAAAAATTTGAGTTTTTTTTGGTAATTAACCCTAAATCAAATTATGGAAACAAAATACAAAACTGTTTTTTATGTTTTCATAAATTTTAAAAATTGAAAGAACCAAAACCAAAACCTAAACATGAAACATAAATTTTTTTTACTAAATTTAAAAACAAAAATAAATAAACTAAAAAGTAAATAAAAACAAACACGCTCGAGTTTTAAAATATACATTGTATGGAACTCACCTTTTTATTTTCTCTTCATGTGATGATGGTAAGGAGAAAATGATATATATTAATATATCAAAGATACAACATAGGAGGACTATATATGACCTGTACATGAAGCTAATTTGGAAGAAACTAATCACACTAATCTAGGCTACAATCTTGGATGATTTACAATCAAATAAAATTAACTTGGTAACTAGAATATTCTTATCCCTATAATTGCTCCTTTGACAACTCACATCAATACTCTCCCTCAAGTTGGTGCATAGATATCACCAATGCCTAACTTGTCAAGTGAGTTGTGAAATATTTTGCTAGAGATAGCCTTTGTAAGAATATCTACTAGTTGATCTTCTGACTTCACAAGCGGAAATTGAATGACCTTGTCTTTGAGCTTTTGTTTGATGAAATGTCGATCGACTTTAACATGTTTGGTGCGGTCATGTTGAACTGAGTTGTGTGCCATTGCTATCGTTTCCTTGTTATCACAAAACAAATTTATTGTATCCTGAGATGAACACCCAACTTCCTCTAGTAATCTTTTTAACCAAAGAAGCTCACACAATCCCTTAGCCATGCCTCTAAACTCGGCCTCTGCACTAGATAAAACAACTACCTTATGTTTTTTACTCCTCTAAGTGACCAAATTGCCTCCCACAAATGTGAAGTATCCCGATGTAGATTTCCTGTCAATAGAGAAGACTTCAAGTATCGTAAAATACGAACCACTGCACTCATATGATCTTCACTAGTACAATGCATGAATGGACTCACCAAGCTCACCGTATAAGCAACATTAGGTCATGTGTAGGATAAGTATATCAACTTTCCCACAAGGTTTTGATACCTTTCTTTATTGGTAGGGGTTTGGTTAGGAAATTCTCCCAAACCATGGTTTTGAATAACTGGTGTATCAGCAGGTGTACAATCAAGCATTCCTATTTCAGATAACAAGTTAAGCACGTACTTCCTTTGGGATAGAAATATGTCTTGTTTTGATCGAGCTACTTCAATCCCTAAAAAATACTTCAACCCTCTAAGATTCTGTATCCCAAAATCAGTTGTTAATGTTCTTATAAATTTGAGATTTTGTCCTTATCATTTCCTGTAATTATCATATCATCAACATAGATTGTTAGAGCTGTTACCTTCCCCGTTGATGCTTTAAGAAGAGAGTATGATCTGAATTAGTTTGCTTGAAACTATTCTTTCTCATGACAAGGCTAAATCATCCAAACCATACTTTAGGGGACTGTTTTAATCCATATAATGCCTTTTGTAACTTGCAAACTACTTTCCTTTGTGTCGAAGAAACAAAACCAGGTGGATTGTCCATGTACACCTCCTCTTCAAAATCTCCATAGAGAAAGGTATTTTTGACGTCAAATTGGTGTAATGGCCAGTCCAAGTTTGCAGTAAGAGAGATTAGTACTCTTACAGTATTTAATTTTGCTACAAGTGAGAAAGTTTCTTGATAATCTATCCCATATGTCTGAGTATATCCTTTCGCAACGAGCGTTGTTTTATATCCTTGAATTGATCCATTTGCTTTATGTTTAATAGAGAATACCCATAGACATCCCACAATTTTCTTTCCCTTAGGCAATGGTACAAGCACCCAAATATCATTTTTCTGTAATACTTTCATCTTTTCATCTATCGCTTGGATCCACTTAGGATTATTTGTGGCTTCACTTACTGTATTAGGAACAATATCTGCAGATAATCAATAAAATAAAGCATTGAGAGGTTCAAATAGTTTTTGAGTTGAGATATGGTTAGCAATTGGGTACTTTGACTTGTTTGTTCCATGATTAGGTGAATAGTGGTTTGATGGTTGCCCGCGGTTATACCTGAAAGGTAGTTTATAACCAGTAGAAATATTGTCAGGAGAGTTTAGAATGCGTACCTCAGGAATATTCTCAGGAGCTTGGTCTGATTGTGGTACTGTCAAGTCATGTAAAGGTTATTCACCTTTAATTTTCGTAGTTTCTTCATTTTGGTCTATTCTTGCTGGTTATTGTTTGATCGCTACTTTGACATGCTCAACATTTTCACCTTCTCCTCTTTGATCGATTAGCATTGCCATTGGTTCTCTCAACTAAACCTCCCTTACATCCTTTGAAGTTTCTTCTCCTATATAATTTGAAGTTTCTTCAAAGCCTGGCCAATTTTCCCAATTCTTCTTTTCACTTATCATCTCCCCCTGAATAGAGGAGTGGGAAGATTGAAAAGTAAAGAAATTCTCTGATTTAATAAAGATGACATTCATGATGGTATAGAGTCGCCTTATAGTTGGATTGTAGCATCAATATCCTTTTTTATGAGCTACACAACCAAGAAAAACACACCAGACAGCACATGGATCAAGCTTTGTCCGTTGATTCTTATGTATATAAACATATGTAACACAACCAAACTTTCTTGGAGGAAGCATAAGAACTGAGGGTAATGTCACATGTTACGTAAGGACTTGAAGAGGGGTTTTATAGTTCAAAACTCGTAATGGCAGTCGGTTCATCAAGTATACAGTAGTCATTACTGCATCTGCCCAAATTGTTTACGAACAGAAGCAGCGATTAAGAGAGCTTGAGTAATTTCCAAGATGTGTCAATACTTGTGCTTTGCAACACCGTTTTGTTATGGTGTTTGAGAACAAGATGCCTCATGATGCAAAACATGTTCTTAAAAGTATCTGTGAAATTGTGCATTATCATATTCCTCACCATTATCAGATCGCATAATCTGAAGTTTAGCAAAAAACTATGTTTGAATCATATTATGAAAGGATCCAAATATTTCAAACACTTTATGCTTATTCTTCAACACATATAGCCAAGTCATTCGTGTACAATCATAAAAAAGGTTACAAACCAGTGAACACCAGAAGAAATAGTAATAGGAGCAGGGCCCCAAACCTTAGAATGAACAGTCAAAAAAGGAGTGTCACATTTATTCAAACTGATTGGATAAGGTACACTATGAATCTTAGCTTGAATACAAGCTTCACACTTAAAATATGACTCATTGAACTTTGTCAATAAATATGGAAATAAACACCTCAAAAACCAAAATGAGGGATGCCCTAATCGATCATGCCATAACCAAATCTACCTTTCCTTAACTCCAACATAGTGCATATTATTTGCTTGACCATAACTGAAATCATCCATGCAATACAACCCTTCCCTTTTAGTACCATGACCAATAATCTCCGTGGTGAGAATATCCTGGAAAAAATAGAAGTTAGGATACATTAGAGCACAACAATTCAATTCTTCAGTCACTTATCCAACAGATAACAATTTATTGGAAAGTGATGGAACTAGTAATGTATTTGGTAATGAAAAAGAAGGAGAAAGAACCACTGTTCCAGCTCTTGTTATTAGATATGTTACTCCATTAACATTGGAAATGCATATTCGTTTCGGTTGGTTGGCTTCAGAGAAGTCACAAGGGTCAAAGGTCATGTGGTCTATTGCCCCAAAGTCAATGATCTAGCCATCATGGTTCCCTATTTTCGAACAAGAAAAAACATAACCTTGGTTACTTAAATCATTTTGAGCAAATTTTTTGCCAATAGAGATAGAAGATTTTGGTTGTGGTACAAGAGATAGTTGAGGCTCTACGCTAATAAGAGTTGCACGACCAACATTGTTGCCTCCACTTGTTTCATGTTTTTTCTTTGCCTTGAGTTCATGCCACCAATCTAGATAACCATGTAGTTTGAAGCATGTTTCTTTTGTGTGTTTTGCATTCCCACAGTGGGTGTAGCCTCCTCCTCCTCCTTGTGACTTCAGTTTTGTAGCTATGTTAGGCTTTCCATTTGATGATATTTGAAAAGATAATGGGTGTTGAGGTTTATGTCCTCCTTTTGAAAGCATAGCACCACCAGATATGGTATCTTCATTTGTCATCATTACGTATTGCCTCAGATCCTCTCTTTGGACTTGTGCATAAGCTTGTTCGACTGTTGGGAATGGTTGTATCTAGAGCTCATCTGCTTGAATCTTGTCAAGTCGATCATCAAGTCCGTCTAAGAAGGTATAGACTCTATCCGTCTGCAAAATAGAGTTATATTTTTGTATATCAATATCACATTCCATAGGATTTAGTCAATGAAAGTCGATTTCACTCCACAAGCCTTGCGTATTGATGTAGTATGTCTCAATAGATTCTCCTCCTTGTTTGAGTCTGGTAACTCTTCTTTTGAGATCATATCCTTGTGATGTATTAGTGCCATCAAAGTACGTAATGGCAATATTATCCCAAATAGCCTTAGCTGTTGAGAATCTGATAAAGTTACCAACTTTGGATCCAAGGAATTGATTAGCCATTCCTTTACCGCTGCGTTTTCGGTTCTCCATTTTTTGAATGCTTGATCTGTTTGCAAAGACTGTGGAAAATAACCATTTATGTATCCTAATTTATCTTTGCCTGAGATATACATCTCGACAATTTAGGACCATAGTGCGTAATTGGTACTATACAACTTGATTCCAACTGTGTAGTAGGTTCATGACTTGTGACATGATTATGAGTTTGGTTCTGTTTAGTGCTTGGTCATTCTTGTCGTAAGATCTACGAGAATTGAATTCTCCTCTTCGTGTTTTTCCACCCTAGTGGGATGTGTTTCTATTTTCCTCTTTCTATTATTTTTTCTTTTCCAGAAATTATATAGCTTTAGAATCTCTGCTTTGATACCATCTTGTGGAGAAGGAGAAAATGATATATATCAATATATCAAAGATACAACAGAGGAGGACTATATATAACCTGTACATGAAGCTAATTTGTAAGAAACTAATCACACTAACATAGGCTACAATCTTGGATGATTTACAATCAAATAAAATTAACTTAATAACTAGAATATCTTTATTTTTACAATTGCTCCTTCGGCAACTCACTATCAATAGAGAGGAATATGACAGCACACCATAAGTAATCTGCTTGTTTTTATTTTCCTTTCATTTGAATCGGGTCAATCTTCTCAACCTAATGCAAGTTGGTTTTGTTAATTTCAGTATGTTTCCTTTATTAAGCGATGCAAGGAACTTGGAAATGAAAAGGAAACGTGTCTTAACGGTAATTGGAACGTGGGCATAACCAAAAAAGAGTCGCGCATCTCCATTAGCACTTAAAAATTAATTTAGCTGACATAGATCCTCTTTTTGCGGCCATAAGATGTACTCAAATGATATAATTATAGGAGTTCTTTGCTGCTAAGTATCGGTGACCAGAAGAGATTCTATTAATTCTCAGCTGATAGTAAATTAATATAACTAATTTAATTAGTAGATAATATTAATTAATTATTTATAAATATTTAATAAAATTAATTACTTAATATTAATTAGTTATGTGTAAAATAACTTATAAGGATATGATTTTATAAAATATTTATAAAAATATGATTAATATATTTTAATATTTTTTTTGAATATTTTCATAAAAATTTAGATGGAGCAAAAGAAGTCGAACATCATCATTTCAAAATTAAAGAAAGACGTATATAATAAGATAATAACTCTTTACATATTCCGACTCAAATTTGATATTAATTCAATTTCAAAAATTAAATTAAAAATATTCAATTGAAAAAATAAATTTATTATCTCTATTTCTTTAAATAATTTGTAATAACTTTTAAATATAACAATCTTTTAATCCTTTAATTCTTTTAAATATAACAATCTTTTAGTCCTTTAATTTTTTAGCAATAGGAAAATGGTCCTTATATGATCTTTTTCAAAATCAATGAATTAGATTTAATCCCAATTAACTAATTACCAAATATAATTGTCAACATTTTAATACGATCAAATAACTAAAATTTTTCAATCTATCGAAAAATGACTGAGACTATTTAACAAACAAGGTCATTAACAAATAATAAGTGAAGTATGTGGTAGAAAGTAAAATTTCAAACGAAGTTCTGATTAGATGTTTTGAATTACAAATAATGTAATATTATAATGATAATGACAAGATATTGTATGAGTTAATTGAAGGACAATCATTACTTTGATGATAGTAACAAGATATTAATGATTCCTAATTAATTATTTTTTACTTTTTTAAAAAATTAATAATTTATTGAAATTGAGATACATGATATAATTATTGTTTTTATAAGATCAATAATCAGAAATTTTGTATTAAAATTTTTGTAATTAATTATATGATTATTATATTTTACAATTTTTATTTATTATCTTGTGTAAGATATTTTTATATATTAACAAATAGTTTAAGATATACATAAACAGATTAATTAATTAATAATAATAACAAAAATATCGAAAGTTTCGCTAATACTTAAAGTTTTGAATTTATTTATATAATTATTATTTTATAATTATTAAGATTCTATAAATATTTTTATATAATAGTAATAACAATATGGACGACAGATTGTTCATACTTTTTGTGCATCTCAAAATGGTCATGGTTTGTCCCACCATTGTAGTTTCCAAGGCTTATTCTTGCCAAATGGGCGGAGGTTAACCTTGTGGCAGTGGCAAATTCAATTTTTGATTGCAATTTTTGATTCGCATTCCAATTAATACAACGTAGAAAGTTACCAGGAAAATTACAAGATTCTCGTGACAAACTCAACTACATCTACCCCACTATCCTAAATATTTTTCTCGTTGAAAACGAAAGTAGTAAGAAGAAAGGAAAAGCCTCCACTTTGATCACACGAAACCCCCCCTCCATGTACTATTTAAAGTATTACAATAAAAATTCAACCGATTCGATCAATTTAATTATAAAAATTTTAAGTTGTTTAATATGAAACGGGATTAGACTTCTCAATTACCATAAGTCACTAAACATGTGTGGATCTCTCATCAAATTATTCGTTTTTCTTTATTGTAAGATAAGTGTGTAGATTAATTAGTATACACATAAATGTAAAAATTCACATCTTCTGATCACTAGTCCAAAAATAGGATCAAGCACATTAGCTTATTTGTGACAAGCACCCCCCAACCCTATAAGTACCACAGCTGCTCTGCACAATTCACTGATTGGTTTATCCACCATTAATCTACCTTCAAGCTTTCTTTTTTATCAAGAAACGAGTGGTCGAACCAACAAACAAAATATGCCACCGTTGAACATAACTTCCATTAAAACTTCATCAGATGGAGCTTGGCAAGGAGATAACCCTCTGAATTTCGCCTTCCCTTTACTAATTGTTCAGACTACTTTAATCCTTGTGATTAGCAGATTTCTTGCGTTCCTTCTCAAGCCTCTTCGACAACCCAAAGTCATTGCCGAGATAGTTGTACGTATGCTTCTCTCTCACTCTTGCATAAAACAAATACGACAACCTATGTACCTATCTACTTGAATTGTAGTTGCTGTTTACTTCATGTTGAATTTTTGTACTTATAGGGAGGGATTTTGCTGGGACCATCCGTTTTTGGACGAAATCAAGCGTACTTGCATAGGATTTTCCCGAAATGGAGCACTCCGATTCTCGAATCTGTTGCCAGTATTGGCCTTCTCTTCTTTCTGTTTCTGGTGGGTCTCGAGCTCGACTTGTCGTCGATTCGGCGGAGTGGAAAGCGAGCCTTTGGAATAGCTCTCGCCGGAATATCTCTACCGTTCTTAGGTGGCATAGGTGTTGCTTATGTCATTCGCAAAACAATAGAAGGTGAAGACAAAGTTGGCTACGGACAATTCTTTGTCTTTATGGGCGTGGCTCTCTCTATCACAGCTTTTCCCGTACTCGCTCGCATTCTAGCAGAGCTCAAACTGCTCACTACTGAGGTCGGAGAGACTGCCATGGCTGCCGCCGCATTCAACGATGTCGCTGCATGGATTCTGCTCGCTCTTGCCGTTGCTCTCGCCGGTGATGGTGCCGGCGGCGAGCACAAAAGCCCGTTAATCTCAATCTGGGTGCTACTCTCGGGGGTCGCTTTTGTTATATTCATGTTAGTCGTGATCCGACCAGCCATGAAATGGGTTAGTCGGCGGTGCTCCTCCGAGCACGACGTGGTTGACGAAGCTTACATATGCTTGACTTTAGCTGGGGTTATGGTTTCAGGGTTTATGACTGACCTTATTGGGATTCATTCAATTTTCGGTGCATTCGTTTTCGGGTTGACAATTCCGAAAGGAGGAGAGTTTGCAGAGAGATTAATAGAGAGGATTGAAGATTTCGTGACAGGTTTGTTACTTCCATTGTATTTCGCCTCTAGTGGATTGAAGACCAACGTTGCCACCATAAGCGGTGGCCGATCCTGGGGGCTTCTTGTTCTGGTTATAACCACGGCATGTGCCGGTAAGATTCTGGGGACATTTGCGGTGGCGATGATGTTCATGATACCTGCGAGAGAATCATTAACACTCGGGTTTTTGATGAATACTAAAGGCTTGGTCGAACTCATTGTTCTCAACATAGGCAAGGAGAAAAAGGTACGCTTCCTATTTCAATGCCTAAATGAATTTCACCTAAAGCAAATCTACTCCAATTTCTATTTTGTTTCCCCCATGTTATTGGAACTTTGAAAATTTAAAAACAAAATGGCATTACGAGTCAAGTAAAATCATTTGCATATTAGGAAATATGTCAATCAGCCGAGTCGAATTAGGAGATCCTAGATTATAGTAGCTTGTAGCCCAGCTCGTAACTCGACAAGTTAAGCGGCCGTTATTTTTTTAAGAAAAACTTCTAAAATGATATTATTTTAAAAATAATTGTTAAGTTACAGGTTAGTTCAGACTAGCCTATGATCCAATCAGATCAGACTGAGCCAATCAGGCCGATCCCTTTTTATAAAATTATATATTACTGATTTTTGAATTTTATATATAACAAAATTTTTACTGAATTATTATTGTAGTATTAAAAATTTTGATAATTTTATTTACAAATAATTATGTGAATTGATGATATCATCTTAGGTTAGTTTGTTGACTAATTTATTAAAAAAAGTTATTATATATTTTCTAAATTTTAATTATAGTTATAAGATTACGTAGAAATATGAATGTCCCGCCACCGCCACAAATGGAGACGGGGACCGACACGCAATACGGCTGCTATGTTCAATGGTTAATTTCAATGATTAGGAAAAGCTTACGCACATAGCTCCGAACTCCATGGACCACGTGTTAATTGATATTTACTAATAGTAGATTAATGTTCCACAAGGTGTAAACACGCATTAGAGACAACATAAAGTCATAATATACATATAAACATATATATCAGGTACGCTAATTTAATAAAAATAAAGGGTAATTTTATTGAAATTTTTGTTAATTCAGAAATAGTCTTTTTATTAATTAAAATAAATATGCATATTATTAATTTTTTTCAAATTTTGCGTACTCAAAATTTTTTTTACTAAATTATTGTTGTAAATAATAATGAAATGTTTATTAAGAGTTAGCCATTTAATTTCTTTTATGTGTGTAGATGCTTTTTTTTTCTTTTTTCTTTTTTGGTTTATCCAATTCAGGTCCTTTTCTATTTTTTCTTTTCTCTCCGACAAGACATATTCCATGTGAGTTGGATTCCTGACTCAATTTTTTCTGACCAGCTCAAAAGTCAGTAGGAATAGTACTCTGGAAATAACATCCAACTTTCTATTCCGACCTTTTGCCTTCTTCTTCACATAATTCAATCAATCTTTATCATTTGTCCTATCCCCAGTTACACGAACCATCGAATCTTAACTTGTCAAAGAAGAAACTGCCTGTTCAGGTTTGAAACAGAACAAGCTAAATTGAGTGAAGATGATTATACAATAAGAATAATTCTCCCTTTTCGTCAAAACCACACCTTTTATACTCATTTTTGGGAATTGGGTATTCTCTTATTCTTTGGCAGTGGATTTCGTACAAACAATTAAGAATTATCATCTTTTTGACATATTTTAGTCGTTGTCACCTTAGTCCTAGTAGGACAAAAGGTATGTAGAGTTGATTTGGACATGGTTTTAGCATCTTATACCAAGTCATCACATATCTTTAGCATAAAAGTCTCATAATTTAAGATAGAAACCAAAAAGTTTAGTCTAAGGAGTGGTACAATTCCTAAGCAGACATGTTGCTGCTACACGTTGGCCTACTTGATGGAGTTTGGTCACACTTGGTGGTAAATTCCAAGATGCCAGGACTCATGAGCTCATTTGTTCATCAAATTTAATATTATTTGTTATAATAATATGAATCTTATTATTATTATTGGCTAATTTGATTAAAAAGTCCGAGTGATCTATTTGATTTCGTGTGCAATCTCATCACACAAATTGTTTAATTGTTTAATGGCGGTATGTAAATGGGTCCAAGTGAATATGTTTCTCTCTTTGCCTCAGGTGCTTAACGATGAGACCTTCGCAATACTTGTTCTGATGGCACTCTTTACCACTTTCATTACAACCCCGACAGTCATGGCCATTTACAAACCAGCTCGCGGCCGTACCTCTTCTCGCACTCACCGGAAGCTCCGTGACTTGAACAAAAACGACTCCTCCAAGGACCAGCTTCGCATCCTAGCATGTGTTCATGGACCTGGAAACGTGCCCTCACTCATTAACATCATTGAGTCAACTAGGAGCACCAAGAACTCCCAACTCAAGCTCTACATAATGCACCTGGTGGAGCTCACCGAGAGGTCTTCATCGATCATAATGGTTCAACGGGCACGTAAAAATGGAGTCCCGTTGATCAACCGTTTTAGTCGTGGAGAGTGGCACGACAGGCTCTCCGGCGCGTTTCAGGCATATAGTCAACTGGGTCGAGTTTCTGTCCGACCCACGACGGCGATATCGGCGTTGTCGACAATGCATAAAGATATCTGTAAGGTGGCAGAGAGTAAGCGAGTAGCTATGATCGTGTTGCCGTTTCACAAGATGTGGAGAGGGGAAGGTGATGATTCAATGGAGAATATGGGCCATGGTTGGAGAGCGGTTAATCAGAGGGTCCTAAAGAAAGCGCCATGCTCGGTGGCGGTTCTTGTGGACCGTGGATTTGGAAGCGGACGTGAGACTCCTGGGCCAACAAACTCAACTTTGGCCCAACGGGTTTGTATCATCTTCTTTGGTGGTCCCGATGACCGTGAGGCGTTGGAGTTGGGGGGTAGGATGGCGGAACACCCAGCCGTTAAAGTCACGGTGGTTAGATTCGTCGAGAAACGAGGATCAGAGAGCAACACCGTCATGTTACGGCCGTCTCCGACCAAGTGTAGTGAACAAAGTTATAGCTTCTCCACCGCTACTGTGAATAGAGAAAAGGAGATGGTAAGTCTCGTCTCTAAGTTCTATCATCTTTTCGTGATCATTATTCCTCAATCATAAACATAAATTTGAGAATTTCACTGTGGAATCAGGAGCTGGATGACATTGCAGTAGCTGAACTTCGGAGCAAGTGGGATGGAATGATAGAGTACATAGAGAAGGTGGCAACCAACATTGTGGAGGAGGTATTAGCTATAGGAAGAAGCAATGATTATGATCTGGTGGTGGTGGGGAAAGGGCGGTTTCCGTCGACTATGGTGGCACAACTGGCGGACCGACAAGCTGAGCACGCAGAGTTGGGGCCTATAGGGGACGTGTTGGCTTCATCCGGTGGAGGGGTGGTGTCTTCGGTGCTTGTCATTCAACAGCATGATTTAGCTCATTCTGAGGAGGTTCCAGCCTCGAAGATACAGCGTTCTCAGTTTCATAAGTTCACAGAAGATGGATCACCTGGTCCTGGAGAAACTTCCAACGACATTGTCTGACTCTTTTAAGTCATACCTAAATCCATAACAAGATGTACATGGCGGTTGCTACTTTAGGCCTTTTGGGACTTCTTTCAAGTTTCGTATATATTTTAAGTGTATGGTGGGTTGGGTTGTACCTTCGCAGTTCACCCCCACTTTCTTGGTTCTTGGAAGTAGGTTTTGGTCCTTGGTTGGGCCTTGACATGTAAGAAATAAGGTAGAAACGGATCAATCATAGTGTACTTGTAAAGGAATGAGCCTATATCAGGCTACTGTTAACTCCAAAATTGGGAGCTTATGTATGTGAAAGCTGAAGAAAGCAACTATTTTTTCATTCGTGTGGGAAAGAGAACTTGGGTTTGGACTTTGGAGAGAGGAATGGTAAAAATACTAATTTCTCCACTCATGTGATTTCATAGATTTTAAATAATTTTTAGGTCTAAGGTAAGCCTAGCAGGCTTAGACTCAATTAAAAACAAAATTTATTTTACATTTTTAATTTGAAGAAAATTATTTTAAAAATTTTTTAGGTCTCAAGTAGGCTTATCCAAACTCAGAATTAATTGAAAAAGATGTTATTTTATACTTTTAATTTTAAGAAAATTATTTTAAAAATTTGACAGGACTGACCCATTCTCATTCCTACGTAACGATTTTACCAAAATTTAAAACATATTAGAAAAGAATTATATTGTTTGACAAATATTCCTTTAGAATATATGACATTTTTTATAGATCTCTTGTGAGATGTGTATCTTATAGTGATGGCTAAAAAATTTCTCTCATCTCTCCCTTTTTTCTTTCTCTTCAACTTTCCATTTCTTCTCTCTCGGCTTCTTTCTATTCTCTTCGTCAACTTTTTACGTGAGAGAACCTTGGAGCAACTGGCACAGCCAATCATTTTAATCGAACGGAAAAGCACCAATTAACGAGAACCATAAGCAAGATTTTAAGGTAACTCTGCTTGGGTTGCATTGCAGAGTCACTACAGTTCTTGTTTGCTCATAACTTAGTGAGAGAGGCCAAGTGGGAGACAGTATGATACTGTTGCTGAAAATAACAATAAGGCAGGCTATAAAGTTAGCAAAGATATCTTTCCAAGAAAGCTTATTTAAAATTAACCTGCCCCCCTGAAGTTTAGGACATGATTAATTCTACCTTTGATGGATTAGATGAAATCAATGGATGCTGAAGCAGATATATCCCTTCTGAAGTTTTATGGATGCTGAAACCACACACACTCGTCATCTCGACCATATTTTTAGAGTCTATTTGATTGAACTTTAATTAATGGAACGAAACAGAACGAAATGACACAAACAATACTATCCCTAAGTAAAGATAGGCAAGGCACCTGCCCAGGGCCAATCAAGAAAAAGGCCCCCCTTACCTCTTGGAAGTTCAACGTGTGTGTACTGTGTAATACTAAATTCTTAATAGGACAATTACCATTTTAAAGCGAATCTCGTGATTGTCCTCCAAGTTAACGTTAACTTATTATAGTTGTAAATACTTTTAAAGTATTTATGTGTATTTTTATCCCCTAATTTTTTAATTTTTATCAACATATGTATTTAAAGTACTCCATTCAAAAATTGATAGTAAAAAATTTTCACGATTCTAACTTTCTAAGTTCTGAGTGTAATTTAAAGGTAAAGTAAAGTTTCTGATTTTTTAATGTATTTTTAGCTTATTAAATATTTGAATATGTTATAATTAATTTGTAATTTGTCATTAACGTGGACATTATATTAGCATTTTAAAT
>JANIIA010000004.1:58391534-58403997 GCA_027478495.1 Erythroxylum alaternifolium | reverse complement strand
CTCTTTCCCATAAATCATAGTATCACGAAAATATGTAAAGGACTGGGGAAGGGAACATAACAACAATATGACTTGATCTTCATCCTTAATTTTTACGTCGTCATTCTTCAAATCCAAAATAAGAGAATCAAATTTATCCAGACGTGAAAGAATAGATGTATCTTCTGTCATCTTCAACATGTAAAACTTCTGTTTCAAATAAAGTTGATTTTCTACCGTCTTCTTCATGTACATGGCTTTCAACTTGTCCCACATATCTTTAGTTATGCTTTCACCAGCAACCTCCTGCAAAACCTCATTGGAGAGATTCAATATGATGGCTAATCTAGCATTTTTATTTATATCCATGAATTTATCTAATGCCACATCTGCTGGCTTTTTCTCCACTCTATCAAGTGCAATCTCACACCCATCTTGTATTAAAATGGCCTGTATCTTGAATTGCCACATACCGAAGTTAATACTCTGGTCAAACTTTTCAATAGAGGTCTTCGTTATCGTCATGATGGCTAAATATTGATTTCAATTATTTTTCAACAAGTAGGCCCCACACGTGAAACCGGTACAGCGGACCTCACAAAAGCATTGGACGCGGGCCCTATAGGTAAAGTCGAGACATGGCCCCCACAAACAAAACTCCGTTTACAAAATTGAGGTAGTGGGCCCCATAAGATAAAAACGAGGCAGTGGGCCCTGCAAGATAAATTAAAGGTTGTGGGCTCCGTAAGATTCACAATAAAATCTAAGTTACTTTCTGATGTGGGGGTCCATTTTAGAGGCAACCACAGAGCATACGGTAAGTTAGATTAATAAGAGAAGCTCTGATACCAGTTTGTTAGGGAAAATGCTCCTGGATCGCATATCGGTTGAATTTTAATAGCCCGAAAAATAGTAATGAAAATAAAGATAGACAAAATAAAATGGGACAGAACACAAAGATTAACGTGATTCGATCAATGTGACCTACGTTCACGGTGAGAGAGTGAGAAATTTTACTAATATGTGGAGAATGTATACAAATGCAAAGGCTAGAACAAAAGGCTTTTAAAATCTCATCAAATATATAGAAAAGAACTGAAGAAAGAATTAGAGGATTTGTGCTTTTTTGGTGACTGGAGGAGAGGAAGGAATGGTGCGTTTGAAACTTCAGCAAACTTCTATATTTATAGTGCAAATGTTTGAACTTTCGTTCAAACTCTTCGTAATCTTTGCGCAGGAAAAATCCATGCCAAGCATGCTTAAAGACTTTTGGCCAAGAATGGCCAAAAGAGTCTTTCTTGGTTGGCCAAGCCTAGCTAAAAGAGTCTTCCTTTGGCTACAGAACCAAGTAGTGTTAGTGGTATAGAGAGAGAGAGATAGAGAGTTCAGTCACTTTAAAAGAAAAGAACTTGAAAACTAGACAACTACTGATTTAAATGTCATTGAAATAGAATATGAAAAGTAATCTCAGTTTCGTATCTCAAATGAGGTGCCGGAGTTTATACTAAAGATATAATAGAAAGCCAAATATATGTAGAACAAGATTCTAGTATATGGAACTAGTCTTACGCCCAAACACGTGCAGAAATGGAAGCAGCGGAGATCTATATTGTCGTACATTGTTAAATCAAAAGGGTTACAATCTATTAAGCTCAAATTCGAGTCAACCAAAATCCGAAATTGGACATTTATGGCAAGCTTAATGATGGCATTATGATCTAAACCACATTTATGCCCAACGCTTAAGAGAGCTTATATTTGAGCACACTTCAAACACTAGGAACACAACCAAATGGAAAGAATGAATAAAAAGTATTCCTTATGTCCAAAATTTAGCACATGCAATCATCAAAATACACACATTTCAATAGAGAACTTCTTTAATCTTTCAGGCGATGCTTTATTATCTTGACACGAAACGAAGCTTTATTCTGGCACAGCTTTTGCAACGTGTGGACATGATGTGGAGCGTGATTTTCAAAAGCTTTGTCATTTGCTCACAGGGAAAGAAACAAAAACAAGAAAAACAAAGATGAGACGGGTTGTTCAAAGTTGCTGACGACGAAGTACCAGACCATCATCATTAATCCTATTACTCATACTAAGTTTCTGATTCCATTAGAAAGGACAATTTGTCAATTTATGTTTTAAGGCATACTACAACATGTCTTTACGTAGAAAGGACATTTGTCATTATGTTTTAAGGCACTATACTGTGTCTTTACATAGAAAGGATAATTGTTAGACTTGACTTAAGAATTTCGGCCGACTTTATGCCGATATTGATGTTGTCTTGTGGTTCTTGCGACTTGTACCTATCCTCTGTTGAAGTCCTTATGTATTAAAATTAAAGACTCATCTTTTTTTTTTTTTACTATTTTGGTGTTAGGTGTGTTACGGCCGGAAGAATAGGAGTGTGGTGAATCAAAAATATGATAGATTCCTCTCTACCATTTGCCTCGAATAAAACTCAAGGTGGAAATTAGATTCTTTCTTTTGGAGCATATAACTAAAGTGTGCTTTCATTATCAAAATGCTTCTATTAAGGTAAACTGGTTCAGTTATATCTCAGCATCTATGCTATCTTAAGTACGATGAACTCAATTTCTTACAATTGGCAAAAGATACTTTAAGGCTTCTATTTTTATATATATATTTGCATCTTTATGATATTAACATATTAGAACTTATTACTATTAAATTTTTACAAATTAATCTTTTATATATTAAAATGTATTAATACACTTTTGAAACATATTAAAACTTAGTTATTTTAGATTTTTCTCAATAATAAAAATAAGTCCTTATACAAATTCATTAGCTCTAACAGTCTTATCTAAGTTTTGTTCAAATAAAATTATTTTACGGATGATTTTTAACTTTTAGGGCTAAATTATAAATGTTAAAATGCAATTATATATAATTTTTATAAAAATCTTAAGAGTGAATTGATATGTTTAACTTTTTATAATTTGCATGATGAGTTGACTTAAAACGAATCCTAACGAACTTTGAAAAAAAGTATTATCTACTAAACTATATTTTGAAATTATTTTTAAAATTTTAATCTAAATTTAGTAATAATAATTATATAGATTTTTTTTGAAAAATATAACAATATTAGAAAGAAAGCATCAACATAGTATAGTCACAAACAGAGTGAATCAAATTGCCAAAAAGATATAATTGAGAAGATTTGGTTGCACATGCTCTTATCACCCATTATAAATATCTAACTACATATTAGCAAACTGTGGTCATTTAGGAGAAAAATAGATAGACAAATATTATTGATGTGTCATAATTTTACCTTGTTCTTAGCATTCAAAATCTTTCATAATAATATGTTCAAATTTTGGTATTTTGTTTACTTTTGTTGGATAAGATTGGAAAATGTCATTTGAATGAAAAAAAGGAAGAATTTAGTCTTAATCCAAATTCGAATATTTAAATGGAGGAGCAGTCTCAATAATAATTAAAGGTGAATCAAGATGATTTGGGCCTAACCTTAACCTTAACCCAAATCCATTATAACCAATTAGTCAAAGTCCTTTTGATTCATGCCGTCATGTATTCATGGTGAGAAAAGTTTGCTGTACAGGTAAGTTTATAGCAGTATATTCCTTATGACAAGAGTTTGAAACTAGACACTTAAGCCTAAATACTATGTGAAAGAGAGAACGCCGTGAGGAAATTCACCAAAGCTTTGTGCATACTTTTGATTTAGATTGTCTTTAATTATCTATGTTTATAATTTCTAGTTAAGATCAACATTGATGTGTGTTCATGCTTAATTCTTTCTTTTTTCTAATTCTTAATGAGTATACATAGTTTAATCTCATGAGAAATAGTTTGTTAAAAAAGACTATTTGGCTATCTTATTTTGTTAGTTGTTTATTTGTTTAGGGGATAGTTGTGGGGGAATTTGATGTGTCATAATTTTACCTTGTTTTTACCATTCAAAGTCTTTCATAGTCTATCTTAATATATTCAAATTTTGGTATTTTGTTTGTTTTTGCATGATAAGGTTGGAAGATGCCATTTGAATAAAAAAAGAATTAAATCTTAATCTTTAAATATTTAAATGGAGGAGCAATCTCATAATAATCAAAGGTGAATAAAGGCGATTTGAGCTAGCAAAACTTTTTATTTTTGTAGATTAGGATCAAATTGTGGGAATCAAGTGAAATCTAAAAAAACTGATGAGATCTTAGGTGTGGGCATTGTCAGTGAAAATTGCAATTTCAGACTTCATACCTATAAGAGGAAAAATATGTTAAAAGTGGTTCAAAATCTTACCTTGGCTTGGGCAAAAATCATTAAAGATATGACTAAAGATAATGTTAGGAAGAGGAATTATGGCATTTTGCTTTTCATTAGGAGCATTTCCTATAATTTTGTTTTTACACACAGACACACACACACACACACACATGTATACAAGTGTAAGCCTAGTCTATAAAGGTAAAAACAAAATTATAGGAAACTGATTACTGTACATAAGGCAAGTAGAAGATAAGAGTGGAAAATCTTAACTTAAGAAATTTCCTTTATTAAGAATGGAAATAGTTAATTTGAGCGATTTCCGTTATCATATGGTTTTCTTTTATCATGCCCCCACAAGATGGAGATGTGTGAGGAGAGTCTAATCTTGTCTTTCAGTAATGAAAATCGAGCACACGGAAGTGGCTTAGTGAGTGCATCAACTAATTGATCAACAAAAGAGATGTGAGTTACCCTAAGAGCACCACTTTGAGCTTGCTTATGAATGAAATGATAGTCTAAAGTCACATATTTCATGCGTGAGTGGAAAATCGGATTGGAGCATAAATTCATAGCACTAATATTATCAAGTAGATTACCGATTGATGTGGAAGAGAGACACCAAGTTCACTAAGAAGGGAACAAATCCAATGAAGCTCAGCTGCAGTAGTGGCAACTGAGTAATATTCAGCCTGAGTTGAAGAGCAAGTCACTGTTCTCTATTTCTTAGAGCTCCAAGAGATAGGATTGTGACCAAGGTTGATTAGATAAGCATTGGTAGAGGTGACATCATCTTTATTACCTACCCAATCTGCATAAGAAAAAATATGGAGAGATAAGGGTGATGCCAATGAAGTAGAATTTCATGATCCAGAGTCCTTTAGAGATAGTGCAATAATCGCTTAACAGCAGTCCAATGGTCATTAGTGGGTTGATGCATAAACTAAGATAGTTTGTTCACTGTATAAGTAATATCAGGGCATGTAATTGATAGATACCAGAGGCTTCCAACAATTGTACAATACTTGGAGGGATCAAAGAGCATCTTGCCAAAGTGAAGGGTAAGTATAGGAGCAGTGGCAAGAGGTGTAGCAACGGGCTTTACATCTGTCATATGTGTTTGAGCAAGGAGATCCTGTATGTATTGGAGTTGAGAGAGAAAGAGGTCTTGAGAGTGGGAACCACTTTAACTTCGAGAAAATAAGTTAGTGGTCCAAAATCCTTGAGAAAGAATTTACTAGCTAGGAGGTGGATGAACCTCTATACAACCTCATCATTGTCACCTGTAATGATAATGTCATTAATATAAACTAGAAGAAAAACCATAGTACGTCTTTTTTGAACATAAATAGTGAGGTATCTGCATGAGAGTTGGAGAATCCAGAGATGACAAGAAAGTTACGCAGCTCTTAATACCAGGCTTGAGGAGCCTGCTTAAAATCATAAATAGCCTTACGAAGTCTGTAGACAAAAAGAGGATGATCACTGTTAGATATATGTTAAATATATCTATTTTATTTTATTTTGACTTATTTTTAAATTGACATATTTTTTTATCATCTTGGATTCAAACACTAGTTGGATAATGTTATAGATAGAATAGGATTCTATCTTGTATAGAAGTTGATTTGGTGAAGGATTATGTGTCTTACGTAGATGAAGAGTTGATTTGGTGAAGGATTATTTATCTTACGTGGATGAAGAGCTTAAGGGTACTACTATATTGTTCACTGGGTTTATGAAGGGTTTTCTGCTGCAAAAATAGGTGGTTGCTGGTTTGTGTGAAATACACATATTAGACTAACGGTATATGGTGAGTGTGTGAAGTGTGCATATAGAGTGCAGAGTAAGTTTTATGTGCAGTATACGTGTGTGCAGTGGATGTTAGAGATAACATATACCTATGGCTAATTGGGCGTAGTGTGCCTAATACTTGGTGGTAGTATTGAAGGTATTTGTTCACAGTTCATCAAATGCGTGAGTGTAGGTGAAACACTGATGTTGAAAAATTAATTGGTGGGCTATGATCGGAGTTGTTGTGTTGAAAATAATACTATGGCTGATTTGTGAGTGCGAAGTGCGTGAGTGTTCAAGAGGAGTGCGTGTTTTTGGTGCTGATTTTTGTTTTGGTATTGAATGCTGAAGTAACACACGACTGGAAAGATAACTGCTCTTGCATGTACGTGTGTCGGTTTTCAGTTCTGGAAGAGTCACGTTTCTACACTGTAATTTTACTATGAAGCTGGCGTAGGTTATTTAGATATATTGCGGGAAGTTGATAATAGGGAAGGCTCTTTTATCTCAAGTGTATTGTTGTTCTTTTCTTAATTGATTAATCACTTGAGTTATTTTTATTAATTGTCATTCATTAAGTTGTTTAGAAAAATCCTCTGACGAGGTTAATATAAGTCGATCGTGTTATTGGGTGTGAAAAGCTTTCACGGGAAGTGAGGTTGAGAGATAGTGTCAAGGGTTAAGTGGTGTTGGCTCAGTAAAGCCTTGGGTAAATCTATTGTATTTCGGTGAAAGAATTAATCTGGGTGAGGGCCCTGCAGACGTAGGCAGAGTGTGCCAAACTGTGTTACAAAATTTTTGGTGTTTCTGTTATTTCATTTTTGCTTGGTTTTATTTTGTTCGTACTAAAGAAGTTTACGAAAAGTTTACGAAACATTTGAGACTTTCGATTTTTCAGAAGCTATAATTGATAAACAAGAGCTCTATTGCTTTCTCCAAATCTATCGTGTATTTCACCCTAAAGTTCCTCAAGGCATGTAGTTTACATCAATGTATATCTACCAAGTCCTAAAAAATTGAATTTAGTATCCACTAAATTACCATATAATCTACCATATGAAATCATTCAAACTCAAATCAAATCATACTCAAACATTTTAACCTTGTCATCAACAAACCCTAATTTGTTCATTGTGATCTATTGTTAGATCCAATCAAAGATGTTACAAAATTCATACGTAAATGATCGAAATTCTACAATTGTGATCTATTGTTAGATCCTGACTTCTTTTGTTGTTCATTTTGGACCTTCCACTGCTCAAAGAAGCATCCATAGAACCTTTTAGTAATTTGTTATTTCTCTGCAATTAGAAAGCCAACAAGAAGATAGACTCTGATACCATAGCAAAAAAACAAAAATACTTAAATTATGCTGCAACACTATCAATTAACTTTTATTTTCTACGTGATATTGTATCTATACATATACAAAGACAAAACAAAAAATAAATAATAATTACAAAAATGCCACTAATAGAAAGAACCCTTGTCGTCTACATTAAAACCTTCATTCACAGCTACCTCCACAACTGCCTTATATCTCCAATTGAGATGCCCTGAACAGTTCCTAGTTCGTTAGATGTTAAGTGCTTCCTAAGACCAATTTCCTATTAGCTTAATGCATGGGATAAACAGATATAGTTTGTAATTCCTGAATTAACGCACGCCAAGGACATAGTCTAAGTTCAAGAATCAACGCTAAGAAAGAGAAAGGTATTAAACGATGTAAATCACTCCTAATCGATCACTACAACAAAAGGGACAATTGGCTACCTTTTTGTGGTGATGATTTGAGAATTCATAGCTAAATGTGAGAATCATCGCACGATTCAAGGAAATCGTCACAAGATGCTTATCCTTTAGCGAAGATTATGAAAATCGTAGCAAATCGTCTACTTTTGGTGATGATTTTTGTAAATCGTTGTCAAATGTTTAATAACGAAGTTACTATCTTATTTATAAATGTGAATTCATTAACTTTGTGTTGATCAATTTGTAACTACACATTATATTGAGAAAACTCAAATTTAATATTATTGATAATGATTCTCAGTTTAAAAATAAATTTAGCTAACAAAAATGTCAAATTATTTAAATAATTTATGAAACTATAAACTCAAAATTAATCAATATTACATAGATTTTTACTTTTTATTTTTCTTTTTTAAATTATATGATTTGACAATTGTATATGGTGCCATAAAATTTTCAAATAATTTTAAAATGAAGTTTGTAATATAATGATATATGATTCTTACAGAAAAATAATAAATAATGATATATGGTAAGTAATATAATATAATGATATATGGTAAGTAATACAAGATAATTAGTTTTCTAGATTTTAAGTGACATGAGACTCGGTAGATAAAATAAAGGAGGTTCCTATGTCTAGATTCCCAAGAAGATTCCTTACACGTTTGAAGGTATCAATTGAAACTGACAAAGATCTTCCCCCAGTAGTTGGTTTATGACACCCTCTTCTAACAACTTCTTGACTTTAACTAAACTAGTAGAAGATACAATGAATGATTTCTCAGATGCAGTATGGATCACTAAATTGGATGAATCGTAAGTACCAAGCGTTTCACCTAAGGAACAAACAGTATAGAACAATCTCATTAATTTCTTCACAATCCTTTGAAAAATAAATCCTAAAAATTAAAAAGCTAAATCAAACAATATAAGGAACTTGAATTCAAACACATGCATACCCGATTGAATGACTCCATTATTGTACAATGACTAGATAGGTTTTGCAGTCAACGACTGTGACGCTCCCAAAAATTCATAAACCATAATTAACCAAATATTTCCTAAAGCATATCATTAATCATCAAATTCCTAATTAGTTCCAAAAGAGAAGATTGTTTTCCAGATACCAAATTATTCTACATAACACAACTACCAAAGTTGTCAATATATATCTAAAGCTTTACACAAGTAATCTACCAGCCCCACCTAAACTCCACTCGATTCATCCTGTACTCTGGAGTTATCAATAATCACTCGATCTCTTAAAAAAATAAAATGGTAAGGGGTGAGTTGCCTACTCAGTAAGGATAATCGACCATACCCTTAAAATCAAGTAACTCCATAAATAATTATAAAATTGGTCAATCGATTAAATCATACATATAATATGTATATGCAACAACACTCAGTCTAATCCAAACAGTTAACAAACATCTCAAAAATTTTGCTAAATTATGATTAACACAAATATTAATTATAAATACCATTTATGTTTATTCCAATATTTAACTTAATTATATGAGCCCAGCTTAACCTAGTGGGCATACATCTAATGGCCCGCTGACTCATCTCATCAATATATCTCTCATTCGTGGAAACGTAATTAAGTGTATAAATTTTAGCACAGGGTACCTCAATTTCTCATTCTCTCTTGGTACCCCGGTACTATTCTAGTACCTAGTTATCGACACATGATATCTCCGGGACTCAGGATATCCCGATATCACTGTGGTACCTAGTCATCAACATAGGACGTCCTCGGAACTCAGGATGCCCTAGTATTTTCTCCACAGACAAATACCTGGCCACTACTCACTCTTATCAACTCAACCTATTCATCTAAGGCCATCAAATGTAGTTTTTAGATAAGTCACTAATTCTCGATTTTCACCAATTATTCACAATTTATTATCCACCAGTCTCTATAATTAACACATTTCCCATCAATTTAACAAGCAAAACATCTAATAAAATGTCACAAAATATAACAATGAAACACCTTATACTACATTAATTATTTAATAATTAAAGTAAATATAATTCATATATGTAATTATTAATCATTAATTAAATTAATGACTAATTAAAAATCTAATTTATTAATAACAAAACGATACTTTAATTTTAAAAGTAAAGTCTAAGGCTATTCTTAATTTTGGACTCACCTAATTGATAAGCCCAATTTTTCCTTAATCAGACTTTCAGACCTAGAATTTACTAAATTTTATTAGACTAATTTACCAAAAATTTCCTACCTAATTACACTAATAATCCAACATTATTCTCTCTTCCAATTTATTCTTAATTACAAAAATAATATCCTTACTAACCTAACCCCTACAATTACTAAAATATCCACAACTAATTAAAAGTCCATTTTACCCTCCTCCATTTCAATTAATACCAAAAATGCCCTTCTTATAACAAAATTTTAGATTTACCCTTAACTTTCTACACTCATTCTGCCGTTACATGCAACTTAAATTCCAGATTCACCCTTAACTTTCTGCACTTTTCATTATGCCCCTACACGCAATTTAAATTCCAGATTCACCCTTAACTTTTTGCACTTTCCATTCTACCCCTACATGCAACTTAAATTTTCAAAACATTGCCATCATCTTCACCCTCCCCTCTTCTTCTCTCTTTTCTTCTTTCATCATTTTCCAACCCCATTTTCTCTACTTTTCTCCCTTCATGCAACTTCCAAAAATTATCCCAAACAACCATAAAATGTAATCTAACTACAAACTAGTGTAGGATGATCAAAAATCACAAATAAAATGAGATAATAGTTGCTGGAATTTTTACCTAAGTGTAACGCACTACGGGGTCGTCAACCTCCACAACTCCCTCCAATTTTTCTGCAAAACAAACAAAATGAGGAAACTTATGAGGAAAGAGTTACATGCAGATGAAATAGTGTTTTTTAAACACATTTACCAGCTGAAAATGAAGAGAAAAGATGAAGAAGATGGTGGACTTTCGTTGGTTTTAATGTATATTTTCAACAGAATGGTTATTTATATACTCCTCTTTTTAATGGCTTAATAGGCTGGGCTGTGGGTTTGGTTTTAATTTAGATTTGTGGGCTTTACAATGACTGTTCCAAAACAACCGATTTTCCTAATCTTGTATAAATCATCTAGGTATTACCACTGCCTCCATTTTCATCTAAGTTCTCTTGAAGATTCGAAGAAGCTTTACACAACATATACCTAGACAATCATATGTGCATCTAATAGTTTTGTAATAGAAAATGAGATATAGATAATAAAGAAAGAGAGCTAATTCGAATGATATTAAAAACATTGAAGAAGAAGATCGACCATTAAAAACAAGTGGTGATTAAACTTTGATGAAGGGATTTATTGTTCATTGATTTGTTCTTCATTAGGGAGAAATGTGCCACATTCCTCCCATCAAAGCTCATTTCCGCTATCAGAAACTATCTGCTATGTCAACATTTTGCGATGAATTTATGTTAACAATTTTTTTTGAAAGACAATAAAAACAAAAAACAAGTCAAAGTTATAATCAATATAGAAGTAGAGTAAAAAGGAAATGAAAAATTATATGAAGTTATATCTGCAATTAACAAAATATTCATAGAAGAAGTAAAGATCATCGAAACTTATTTTTTTAACTAGCTAAAAATCCCCTGTATAAGCACATTCTATATTTGCCACTCACCCTTAAAGATAAATAAAACCTAAAACACATGCCACATATTAATAAATGATCTGACATCTTTAGGAATACGAGACTTCTTATCTAAATGTTCCAACATTCTAGCAATGTTAATTTTGTGATCTATTGACTGAGACTACTTCATATGATAAGATTGAAAATGTTAACTACGTATGTACTATGTTTAGGTTGCATAATTAAGTGTACTTTCCTCTAAAGTCATTACCGATAAAAATAGTTAGGGGCCCCTCATCAGATATGGAGAGAGCTAATGTGATGGACTTCAAAACAAAAGGAAGTACGAAAACAGGAAGGCCAACCCTAATTAATCAATAAGATGCAAAAATCACACATAAAACGAATGCAAGAAATCCTAGTAGATGAACATATTAACTCTAGAGTAGTTAAGCACAAATTTATAAAAAGGGAGTTCTTACCTGAAGAGTTTAATAAAAATTGGGGATTGAAGCTGTCTCTCTAAAACAAGACCATACTAGTTGAAAACCTGGATTAAACAAGAAGACACTGAGTTAGTAAAAAAGAATCAAGTAATTTCACACCTCAAGGTTAGCTTTCACCTAGGATGGGAGTGATCTGTGACTCCTCTAAAAGAAAGCTAATGACTACCTATTGCAGAACAATGATCAAAGGTAAAAAGAAGAAAAAAAAGATGAGAAGTAAGACAGAAAAACCCATACCTAGCAACTTGACCAGCTCAGAGAAGAAGATCGCCTTTGATGATTCAACCCTAATTAGGAAGCATCTAGAGACATAGTTGCTTCACCTTTGACGATGAATACAAAAATCGTCATGAAAATGCGAAACTTTTTCGACATTTTTTATAATTTGTCACCAAACCCTATTCTTATATATTACACTCTATATATTATATAAATTCTATATGATATATAAATTCTATATAATAGTATAGAATTTATATATAATAAATAGAGAATTATGATTAAATAGAATATTATGATAA
>JANIIA010000004.1:58176338-58208689 GCA_027478495.1 Erythroxylum alaternifolium | reverse complement strand
CATTCACAACATTCACGCTCCAACTTGAGGGGGATTATTGAAGATCTCTATCTTTTACTTAATTGTAAGGATTGACTTTACTATTTTAGACGGGATCATATCCCTTGTTGTATGGAAAGTTGTGATCATAATCTTTTACGTAGTGATCTCGTAAAGTTGTTGTATTATATAAAGACATGTA
Source organism: Erythroxylum alaternifolium (assembly GCA_027478495.1). Lineage (NCBI taxonomy): Eukaryota > Viridiplantae > Streptophyta > Magnoliopsida > Malpighiales > Erythroxylaceae > Erythroxylum > Erythroxylum alaternifolium. The sequence continues at coordinate 58,208,508 of JANIIA010000004.1, read as the reverse complement.
CATCTCATGGAATATATACAATTTTATTCTCTCATATTCGTTCTGCTTATGTTTCGCTCATCATCATTTTGCCTTCTTGACAGGGTCTGTGCAAGAATTGCCTTCCCTGAGAACGTGTTGGAATTGAAGATCCCAAGGCCTGGCCAACATTGTTCGAATGGCCTTTAATAAAGGACTTTCTTGGGCATTCGGACGAATATTTGGTTTAGTTTTTAATTAAACGATATAGTGATTCGTTGTTTCGTCTACGTAACTTGAATAAAACTACATCTTTAACTTAAAGTAGCAAATTAGCTTTTAATTATTATGATGCAAGAGTTGCTATTTGTCTCTTAAGGGAGATTTGATAAAATTAGAATGATACAGAGCAAATTAGCATATCCCTTACATAAGGATGACACACACAATTTGAAAAATGGTGAGCATAACTTTGTAACATATCAGGTATATTTGTCCTTTTATTTTTTTAATAACTTTGTCTTTTAAACTTGCATCACTTTATGAAGATCTTTAGCCGTTTTTCTTTTTCCTGTTATTATTTTATTTAAATTATTTATTATTACTTTATTCTACTTTTTTTACATCTTTTATGTTTTTTTTGAAGAGTTACATCTTTTATATTTATTTGACTTTTTTGTAATATTTTTGTGTCACATTATATATGGGTCTATTAGAAACAGTCTTTTTATTAAATAAGAATAAGACAATATACTATCAGATCTCTTCAGATCCTATATTTATGTGGGATTCAACTGCGTATTGACGATGAAGTTTAAATAAAAAAGAATTAATTACGAAAAATCTAGTCCTGTTAGTTTTAAAATTACGTCAATAATATTTTTGATACTTCTTTTTAAAACATATAGAACTATATAATAATATATCGATATAATAAAACAAAATTTATTATTTTCAAAATTTTGAAGTTTAAATTAAGTTTGAGCTCGAACTATCCAGTTCAACTTTTAAAAAACGAAAATTTTAACATAAACAATGTTGTTTTAAGTAAAAATACATCACTTTTAATTTTTAAAAAATTTTAAAATATATTTACTGTAAATCTAATCAGTCTCAACTAAACTTTAAATTTCTCAAGTCCAGTCAAATGCAGACTCAAGTCTAAGGGTGTGCTTGTTTAATGGGTATAAAAAAAGAAAAATAAGTATGAAATGAAAGATTGAGTTTAATAAGGGAGTATGATTATAGAGTTATTACTTTGATTACCCATTTTTGGGTAATTCCTCATTCCTCTCATAATCTAGAGAAATGAGTATCATTGTTTTGTAAAGTGCACCATTATGAATAAATTAGTTGTTCTTTTTTAAAAAATATTTTTAATACTAATTAATTAAATACAATTAATTAATTAAAATAATAATATTAATTAATTAATTACATTATAATTAATTAAACAATATAATTAATCAAAATACAATTCATTCATTAATTACAATATAATTAATTAAAATATAATTCATTTATTAATTAAAATATTGTAATTAATTAATTAACTAACATATAATTAATTAAAATATTATTTTTAAATACTAATTAATTAAAATATAATTATTCATTAAAATATTGTAATTAATTGATTAATTACAGTAAAATTAATTAAAATATTATTATTAATTAATTACAATATAATAAATTACAATATAATTAACTTAAATATTATTATTAATTTATTATATTATATTATAATTATTTAAAAATAAACTTTTATTTCTTAATTTTTTTACAAACCAATTACTAATAATAATAATAATAACCATTCCTTTTTTAACTAATAATTATAATTATAATAATAATATCTATTTTTATTTTTATTATATTTATTTTCATTCCAATTAGTTTTACTTTTTCCTCGTAAAAACCTCCCCCCTTCCCAAAGCAAAAATTAAGGAACTGTTTCCTACTCTCTCAACTATCCTCTCCTGGTATAGAGCTGCTTCCTGTACCAGAATATCAGCCATTATTCACTTCCCCCTTCTGCTTTCCACTACAGTAAATCTGGACTGAATGAAATGCCCGAACCTTCAAGAATGAAGCAACGGCTGAGGAGCGAGTGTCTCTCGGAGTAATCTCCCACGTTAGGAAACTTCTCAACCTATACACCGAAGGAGGTAATTTTATAGTTAAGTTCTTCATTTCTTTTGCAGGTTATTTGCTTAGTCCTTTTCCAAGTTACCGCACGCAGGGCTCTCTTTGGCAAGGCCATATCTTGCCTAGCCTACCCTCAGAGGTTCAGCACAATCATTACGTAGCGGCAGCTCTCCCGTGGCCTTTCAGATGATAAGGTTATTCTTGATCGGCATTCCCTTGAGCCTCTTTCGGCTTGTATTTTTTGGGCTTGTGCTATTTTAGTTAGGCTTTTCACATAGCTTATTGATGATTCGGCTTTTTGGTACAGTTCTTTGTGTTTCTGAATTGACTGGTTATACATTGGTCCTTTCATAATTTATGTCATCCTTTTATTTCCTTTTTTAATTACCCTACGGCTAGTTGCTTAGTTTAGCTATATGTGTCTACAATAGCACTTATAATAAACGTTTTGTACATATTTTGTTCTATTTATTAATACTTCTAATTTATCAAAAAAAAAAAAAAAAGAACAATGGAGAGAAATCACTAGAACCAGTAGAAAGTCCTCAATCGAATCAACCAGAGTATCATGCTACATTTTTGAGCGGGACCTAGAGGTACGAAAAGAAAGAAGGATAAGTTAGAAAGGAAAAGAGTAAGCGCAAAAAGAAAACTAGAAAATTTAGGTAAAATGCGAAATGAGAAGAACATATGCCAACAGATCGAACCTGTTTGAATTTTAAAAAAAAAGTCCTGGTTCTATCTCTGTCTCTTCTGCTGTCATCTGTTTCTTGAACTTTTCCGTTATCACAATTTGATCTCCTACGACCTTAATTCGAATTGTTGTCTCTCGCTTCATATAGCTTCTTCTTTGAATCAACTGTCAACTGAAATGCTTTTTTTTTCAATCAAAGCTTTTATATATCTATTCATGTGTTATTCACGTACTTTCAGTGGGTGGGCATATTATACATGTTTATCATGTCGCTTCTGTTATGCTACGTGCCATGCTTGTTGAAACAATTAACAAATGGATTAGTTATACATAGAAGCAGCAATTTCTTAAATAAGCATATGGGGGGTATTTTAGCTACATGACTCCGATTATTACCACCCAAACGAATTGTGAATAGGGACTGCTTCATGATGCAATCAAAGAATAATGATGATAGCAAAATGAGGAACTGATGACAGGGGCTCCACTGCCAACCTGGTGTGTTTGAATTTTGGTTCATGGGAATAAGCTCTCTCGTTGTCTTTCAGCATATTTTCTGTTAATCTTACAGTCACCGACTCCTCTCAAATTTACTCACTGTGCCTTCACTGCTCCCTCCATTTCCACTTTAGACAAAAGAAGAAGATTTTGTGGCTCAGGCTTTGATTTTAACCACACAGATCAAAAAGGAAGAGTTTTCCCGACTCCCGAGGACTATCAATTTCCCACATATATACGTATGTATGTGTCTGTTTTTTCGTTTTCTTCAGAGACGAGAAGATGGAGAAATGATTAGTATATAGAGACTACAGCACAGTTACACGAACCCCCCACAGTAAATAGAGCGATAATACACTCGTCACTGTGCTACAGGCTCACAATCCACAAACAGACAACAACCACGGTCACTTCCGCCCCACAATCTGCTAACATCACTGCTGTATTGTCTTGTTTTCTTTTGTCTGTACTCTGTACACCCAACCCTGTCCATCTCTCTCTCTACCTGCAAAGCAAGCTGCAGCCAACTTTATCTCCGCACTTGTGCTTGTGCTCTGCAGCTCATCATACTCTCAAACTCCATAGCCCTTTTCTTTCACCTATCATGGCTGCTGCTTTCTTAGCTCTTGCTATGCTTATGTTGGCCATGACTGGCCGTGCAAGTAACCCTCGTATATTTACCTTTTTCCTTTTTTCTTCTTTGTTCTTTATGGTTTTTCTTCCTTCCCGTTTTGTTTGGAGGTGCTTTGGGATGACTGGGTTGGTTTGGACTCTGAAGTTTACCAATTTTTTTCTCATGAACTGCTACAAGTTATGATCTTTTTCTTGTTTCTGACACAACATTCTTGTTAATAGTCACTTATCTCGTGATAAACCATTATTAGTAGTCTTTCCTTCTGTCTTTGGCTGGTTTTTGGGCAATGCCGTACTATATATTTAATGCTGTAAATTTCGGGCATGAAACCACTTTGCTTTCCTCATCTTCTGCAATTTATATTGCCAGTGTAAAAGGGCTAGCGGAGTTTGCTACTTCTATTTCATTGTTATTTATTTAAGTAACCATAGTGTTTCGTTTACTTGAATCTACTCCATATTTACTGAAGAAAAACTTCTTCTTAGGTTGCACATGGTGTGTTTGCAAGGAAATGCCCGACTCAGTCCTCCAAAAAACGCTAGACTATGCTTGTGGAGCTGGGGCTGACTGCGCTCCAACACACCAGAATGGTCCGTGTTTTCAGCCCAATAATGTGAGGGCGCATTGCTCTTATGCTGTCAACAGCTACTTCCAAAAGAAGGGTCAAGCTCAAGGCACTTGCGATTTCTCTGGCACTGCCGCCATTTCTACTAGTGATCCTAGTAAGTTGCTTTTTAAGTATGATGAACCCATTTAGAACACAGTCTCTTGATAAAGAGGCAGGCACTCATTTCGTGCTTGTGTGTCTTGAATGTAGGTTCCAGTGGCTGTTCTTTCCCTGCTACTAGCAGGTAATAAATTTTTTTTGGTTACCATTTTTCCTTTTATTTGTTTTCTTCTCTAGATTGTTGCTCAGATTTTCCTCCGATAAAAGCCTGTTTGTGTTTCAATTATATTTGTATGGCATTTAAGTTCTGTTTCCTTTTCTAGCTATAAATGTGTGTCAGATCATCAGCTCAGATCTGAAATCACTTTTATGATTGTCTCTACTGGTGCAGTGGTGCTTTTTTATTTTTAAGTTCTGAACGTTTTCACTATCTTGGTTAATTATGGGGCCAAACTCCATTATCTGGTGGAGTTAAACTGTCAAAACGCTTGATTTTCTTAATGGCTATTGGCATTCTCATGTTGTTAAAGAAACTCCGCCATCCGGGAAAAAAGCTAGGGCCTTTGCATTGGATCGGTAATTGGGAATGTGAAACTCCCAGATTCCCCGAAGCAGAATGGTTTGTTTATTCAAACGAAGGAATCATGTGTGTAAAGGAAGGATGGATATTTTTTCTAGAAAAAAGAAGTATGGATTAACTTTTATTTCATTCTTAAGGCTCTCAAATTTTCTGGGAAGACTTGGAGATCTGGTGTTTTAAGTTTTGTTTTCGACAATCAACAAGCTCTAGCCAAAATCTTACCTTTCCCATATAATTTGGTTAGATCCTCAAAGTAATAAAAAGGGTTTCTGTCTTTGGGTTTGAAGTTCAAACTGAGGGTTTGTTTTGAATAAGATATTGTCACTTGTGATATTATGAAGTTACAATTTAAAACTTTGACATAAATAATAAAGTAGGAATGTTTTCTGTGTTATTTTATTTAGATTCCCGGATAACATCTGATATTTCTTTTTGTTGGTGAAATGGGGCATATACCCTTTTAGTAATGGGTGGAAAAGGGTGGCTGGGTGGAAAAGGGTGGCTTTTGGCAAGAATTTTTAGTATCTATCTGTTTCATCTTTTTGCTAGTAAAATATGCATCACCCTTCTTTAAATTTTATCTTCAATTTTTTGTTATTAATTTCTTTGTTCAATTCAAAACTATGTTTGTATTCGAGATCATATTTTTTCGTCATGTTGACTGGTAGTAACATGATGATGTTGCCGATGTTAAACTAAGATAGAAAGCACGTTGAGTATAATAAAATTGTACAGATGCCTAGTATCCTGTACGTCGCAATTTGTAGCTTACAGTATTGACTTTTGGTATTCTTTAGCTTCATAAGATTTACTCCATGTAGTTCTGTGTAAGTAGCTTTATATAGTTGCTGTAGCTTACAGCTAAAATCATTTGATGGATGGTTTATCACAAGCAGTGAGAAATTAGTGCATAATTCTCTTATGTGGCCCAGATATGGATCAAAAAAGGGGAATGTAACAGCATTTGATTATAGACTAACTTTTGCATTTAAAGGTTTTTTTTTCTTTTGAACAATGGCTTTTAATAGTGTCTTTTTGGTCAAAAAGAGTGTTTTGAAATAAAGCAGTTGTCAAGGAGTTTGTTTCACATTGAGTAGCATACTGCTTAGTAATGTGGGGTACATTACGTAGTGAAAGTGATTTTCATTAGTAACTTGGCGTTGGGATGATCAAATTTTGGAGATTTAACCCAACTTTTTGAAAATTGGGGGATTTGGGGAACTGCAAAGGTGTGTTTGTGCAGTTCTGTAGGGTCCCATGAACGCCAAAAGAAAATTATAGTGGTTTTGGGAAGTTCTGGGGGCTGCCACGAGAAAAATGTTAGTGGTTATTTGTGAGATGAGATGATGAATGGGAGCATCTTGCTCCAGAATGCAATTCAACGTTCAGTTTGGCTTGGAGCTATGCAAAGCAAAACCAAGTCTTTTGTGCACCGCAGAACATGAGGCCAGATGCTGGCTCCTATATATTCAGGACAAGTTTTAAAACCCATTTACTACAAGTGAATGAAGGATAATTGTTGATTTTATTTATGGAAAATGGACCATTCAAGCACCTCCATCCCACAAGAATGTTTAGGTTAGTTTGACATTGTCTGCTGCAATATATGTGGAAAGGTATTAGATTGATGATGTTGGATAATACTAAGCATATGGCTCCCTGTCCCTGGGACGGGAAGTTCAAACTGACTCCTTTACCAGGAGCCACATATTGGTGGAACCTGCCTTTTAATGTGAAAGTTGATCAACTATAGGGACTTGCTTGTATTGACCTTGTTTTGGCATCCGAGTCAAGCTTATACACCTGTATTCGGCAAATGCTCTATGTTTGAAATTAGTACATTGGAAGTCATCCTGTCTTGCAAAGGGCTTCCAACATCTGCCGAGTCCCTACCAGTCGTTTTCTGTGTTTAGAGGTTTATGAAATTAATCTGAACAAACCTAAAGTTTCTATCAAACTTGCAAAACCCGATATCTTGTTTTCTTGTGTGCCATGGTATCAACTGTATTATGTTGACTTGTATGTTTCTTCTGTGCTTAATTTTGACAATCCTGTTGAACTTGCAACGTTAATGTATTCCTCATTTGTTTTCTTTTGTTATGAAGGATTAAGGATTATATGTTGTCTGTTGCTTGTTTTCTTGCTACAGTGCCACAGGCTCCGGCACAACATCTACAACTCCGGTTACCCCGACAACAGCAACTCCAACTACTAACATACCCTCGAACACGACCCCGTCTACCACCATACCGACGACAACAACTCCCTACACTACAACTCCTTCAAATGGAGTTTTGGGAGGAATCGGGTCGGGTGTCAGTCCAACAGGAGCTGGAATCAACACAGACATGAGTTATGGTGGGGTGAGACTACATTATAATGGCTTGGTTTCTGTCTTAACAACCCTCTTGGCTCTAGGGTTGCTGCGATTGTGGGGTTGAAAGGGTGGCCATGATAGTTGTTACAGTGGGGTAGAGTGGCCACCACTGATTCTGGATATCAATGTCCGTATGTGGCTATGTATTTGCATTGCATGTGGATTCTGTTGTTTATCAGAGATATACTATCATAGCTTAAGTTCCCTGTTTGTTTCTTCTCCAACCTATGGCTCTGGTATTGTGTTGCTGTTGATGGGACAACTTTCTAATGTGTATCTTTTCCCTTTGTTTTGTAAATCTAGATTTAGATCTAGAGAGCAGTATTTATTAATGTACGAGAGTTATGTTCTCTCTCTCTCATGTTCTTAGTTTAGTTGTCCCCAACAAAATTGTGCCTGCTCAGTGTTCGGGTTAAATACTTTAACACATACTAAAAAGAGTGGCAGTAGGTAGATTTATAAATTTTAAAATTGTTGAAGATAAGCCGGTACATGTATTACTTTTCTTTGGACAAAGCTAATAGGGAATGTTTCTGATTCATGGAAGGTTTACCAGAAACAAAGTGGGGATGGATGAAAAAATTAAGTGAGAGAGTGAAGGGGACAGCTAATGTCCTTAATGGAGTATTTATTACGGTGTCAACTTTTGGACATTCTGAGTGGATATGTAAAATAGTGACTTACCTAAATCAGTACTGGAAAATCTCCGCACTGGCTCTTCTCAGAGTTTGCCGGATCATGTACAACAAAAGTAGAGTGCTGAATCAATGAAGTTTGACGAGCATGAGCATTATAGAATAGGAGAGGTCTCAGGACGCTAGCACGGCTGCATCAGAATCTCCAGGTAGGCAACACGTCACATCACATTCTGCTTTTCTTCCTCCAACCAACATGGAATCACATAATCTTTCCTGCTCGCTCCCTCCTCCTTCTCCTTCGGTTGTTCTTGTTCTCCAGCTGTTGCTGTCTGAAGGATGTCCTTTTTTGTTAACGAGAGTCTCCCCGTGTCTTATTTTTGTTTTTCCTTTTTTCTTCTCTTCTGTTTGTGCTGTGCTTGGCCTGAAAGATTCTACGTTTCAATTTTTTTCGTTTTAGTCCAATTTTTCTTTAGCCTTTGTTTAATTTTTAATTTTTACCTCTTTATTTACACGTGAGATATGATGTAAAATCTAAAATCCTTAACTCGACAGCACTTTAAATTCCTAAAATCATTGCTGCCTCTCACTCCAAGAACGAGATCATCTGTTCTCGATAAAGTGTTCCAATCTTGTGGTATTTAATTTTGTCCACACATTTAAATAAATCTCACATAAATATATAAATAAGATTAATAAAATGAGGTAAGAATTGATTAATCGAATCAGAGGATCGATTTCTCTCACTCTAAGTCTGTGTTATTGCGGCATCGTTGTACCATCATTGTATTGCATCGGATCCGTTACCACACCGTTGTTGCATCGTCTTCATCTCTTATATGTAGCTCTGAGTCTAGTTAGGGAGGTTATTTATGATAAAGTAAATTCGTGCGACAAAAGAAATCTCTTAAATTTAGCCTTTTCATTATACAATGTTCTGATTAGATATAAAGCATGAAATTGATATTTATTCTATTTGAGTTCAATCATATTTATTTTTCATCATAAATAATTAATTATATTAATAATATTTGTAAACTACTATACAAAGTATTATTCTACTTTGATCAAGAATTTTTAAAATCAATAATAATTAAGAACAATAAACATTTTTCCTAATTATTTTATTGATAAGTCAATTATTTCCATATAGTTTATTTTATATCTAATAACTACTTATTAAGTTATCTTTGACTAGAATAAATCATAAGTAGTATAATAGCACAGAATGATTATTTATGCAATCATTACAGTAAAAACTTTTATAAACATACAATTAATTTTTCAAATGAATTTCTCATATGAATTTCGTTTAGTAAACTTATTATCTAATAAGTACTCACTCATTTGTTTAAATATTTTCATATTTTAATCTACGAGATTGATTATTTCCTTTATAAGAAAGAAATATAATACTTACTGGTCTTTTTTTCCGCCTTATTAATATTCAGTATTAATAGAACAATAATTAGAAACAATTTAGAAATAATACATAAATACAATATAATTTATATTTCATAATTATGATCTCATCATAATTTTACTTATGATATATATTTATTTTATGAACTTTATCATTTAAATATGAAAATGTATAAAATAAAGAATACATTTAATTAATTATTTTATTAGACTACAACTAATCAATTGACTACAAGAAGTTAATCATTAATCCGTCATTGAGAAATCGGATTGTTAAAGTAGAACTTTTCAGGGTGCCTAATGGCTATAGCAGCAGCAATGACGAAGGACTCAACCTCTGGAGAAAAATTAACATTACAGAGGACTAGGCTTCACACTTTATGGTCCAATTTTGCCTAACCTCTGCTACACACTCTTCTTCCCTATTTCCTCGTGAAGCTGATCATCTTTGCACCGCTCAAATAGGCTTTCGTCTTTGAAGGAAAATCATAACTACTAGTACTACCCATCTACTATTATTGGTTGCTTCACTTTGTTTAATTGTTTCGGACGTTTTCAGGTAATTTGGCACCATTAGCTTATGTTATTGTCAAATGGGTTCTCGCGGGGAAGAAGAAAGAAGGTCAAATAGTATAGTATACATTGGGAGCGTAGGAGTGCACATGGACTTTCTGTAGCAAGCTTTTAGAATTGATGTTGGGGTGGCCGTCATGTAAGATTTATAGTTCGCGCATCTTTCGTGGGGTGGGACAACTGAGTTTGACGAGACGGCTTATCATGGTATTTTTGTAAAAAAATTAAAATTAAAAAGTTTTAATATTTAAATTAATTATTTTAAATAAAATACATGAGACAACTTCGAGGAGAAGATTGAGGCTCGAGCGCCATATTATGAAAACTGAAAACTATCAGTACTCTTTCCATCAAGTTCTTTTCATTTTGGCTCGTCTTTCCTTAAAGACCAAGGAACCAAATGAACGAAGAAATTAAAATCACAAAACCCCAAGTCCCACATCAAGGTCACACTTTGATGATGACCCAACTGGTATTGTGAAAAACCCAAGACCGCTCTGTGCATTCTCTCCATTTTGTTTCTGTTTCTGTTTCTCTCTTCTTCTGCGTTCCAACTATCAAATGCTTTATATGGAACTTACCCAACTTTTTTCTGCCTAAAGTGACTGTCATGACATTGTTTTGTTGTTGTTTTGCGGAACTAGGATTCTCTCAGTCAAGTGAAGCTTTTTCAATATGCAGGTGAAACGTTGTGAGATATGTGGTGGTGTTGGTAATCAAAAGTTGATAGTCACTTGCTCAGCATGTAGAATAACCCGTGAACACGTGTAAGATGCTATATCTTTGTTCCTTAGCCTGCCTTTTGGTTTCCACCTGCCTGCCTATTTTTCCCCATGAGTATCTATGTGCAATACTCGGTGTGATTTGTCATCTTTGTACATAAATTCCATCAGTTTGGATTTACTTTTTGCTTGATTGACTTCTTGTTCTCATCTTTTGTGGATATTAACTTGGATAGACTTCTATAGGTTGAAATGGTTGTGGTTAGGTTTGATTTATAAGGCTCATGGTTCAAATTATTGCTTGTTTTACCACTCCTATAAAATGGGTGGTCCAACGTTTTTCTTTTTTCATTTTGTGTTAACATGCATCTGTTCTCAGTTAATTGTTCTGTTTTGTAGTGTGATGAAACATGCGGATTGTTTCTAAGTTTGCCTATTTTGCTTACTTCTCAGTTATTGCATGTGGAAATTAAGATTGACAATCCCAGACGTATGGATTTGCGATAAATGCACATCAGGCGATGAATGCACATTTAGCAATAACATTTCTTTACTGGAGCATGGTGGGAAAGAGGGGTTGAAGAATTCCTACAATGTATTCGAGAATAATATGAATAAAGGCATTAGAAAGGGCTTTGATGATTCGATTGGAAACAGTCACTCCAGAAAGCCAAAGACTGGCAAGGTGAAGTATCTTGATATTGGAGAAGTCATGAGACTGAATTCAGGAGCCACAAAAAGACAATCGCCATTGAAGACTAATTCTGGATACAAACATGGTTCTTCAAATCTCACTTCAAGGTACCCCCATCCAAAGCCAAAGGCGAGAATTGTACCTGCACATCTGGCAAAGCCTGCAAGTGGAACAACACAACTAACTAGTGTAACTACTCCGCAGGTGCCGCAAATGATTAAAGGTAACATTGTAAGCTGTCTTTTGTGTTCAATTTCTACATGCAAAAGGTTGATGAATATAAAATCGCTGATTTACATCATCGGTCATTGGTGATTGCTTTGGAACGTCATTGCATTTCTACAATATCAAACATTTTGTTCTTGATTCTATTGAGCATAATGATGGTGAGATTCTAGGATAAGAAAGTGTGTAAAATTGGAGATGAAAACTAACGTACAAAGTCTATTAATGTGAATAGAGAAGTTGTCAATGTTTCATATAAGAAACTGCCATCTAAAGTAGTTGACTTGAAATTAAATCATCCATAACAAATTGTTGGTTTGCATGTCCATTTATTCCACGCTCTACCCGACAAAGTTTGTGTTATATTTCCATTCTGTTTTTCTGTCTGTGCCTGCATGATAAACATGACTAGATTGAAGTTTGTTTAACTTGGCATTTTGACATTCAATTTGTAATACTCCTCTTCCAAAGGGGTTAGGGTGGGGGAGGAAGGAGTGGAAGTGGATATCCAAATTCCATGCATTCAAATTAAGTCTCTAGGTCATATTTGATATTTCTTTTTCGATGCCTAACTTGTTTGCTAAAACTGTAGTATTCTATGAGGGATGAGAAACAATCACATGTTCCATTCATTTAAGGAAATGTTCTGTTAGGACCAATGTGGTCAAGGGTAATTCAGGAAGGGGGGAGAATAACTGAGACTTAAATAAGCGTAGGATATGGAGAATATACTTGAGGAGAAAGAAAGAGGGGGCAGAGAGGAGTGAGTGAGTGAGTTAGTTAGTTAGTTAGTGGCTGAGTTGGCACAAGGGCCGGGTTGTAACAGAATGGCCTCAGTAGGTAGTTTTGAGGCAAAGAGGGAGAGGGGAGAGGGGAGAGGGGATTGGAATAATCCTTGTAATAGCAGTAGAGTGCCTTTTATCTGTTCAATAACATACACTTTCTCTAGTTTATAAAGCTAGAGTTCTATCATGTTCAGATGAACTGTATTCTGTTTATATAAGCACATACGAGTATTTGACAAATTTCACTCATTAATCTCAATGCCTTGTGCTACAGTAAGATCATCTCCTATCACTCCTGCAGAGGAACACAGAGGCAAGAAACAAAAAAGAACCGACTCAATTATGGCTAAACGTGTCAAAATATTTGAACTTAATATACCTTCTAAAGAAGTTGAAAGTTGCAATGCCGATGCCAAGAAAGCTACAAGCAAAACATCACAGCCGTATTCCGAGTTAGTACATGGTACCATGATTATTGATATAGTTGATGGAATTTATTTGATATTTTACTCAAAACTTGGTCAAGTTCTATTTTATGGCTGCACCCTTAGTAATTGAGTGAAGTTCCAATGACTTTTCGAAACTCATTGTGTTAGAATATTAAGCAACTTGTACGTAATAGTTTAATATATTATGGTTGATGTAAGTTCATATTTCGGTAGAACTTGTTACTTGAAGCTCAAATCTAGGTAGTAATTATTTTTTTTTTTTTCTACTAAGGGGTGTAGTCATCATATGATGTGATTTTTCTTTTCTTCTGATAATTTTGGTACATCCTTCTGGTCATTTTTGTATAATCTGAGGTTAATCAGCTTATTTTACTCTGCATTCTTCCCCTAAATTAAGTTTTGAAATTGTGATAGATATAGGGATGTCAATGGGCTGGGCCGGGCAGTCACGGCGGGTCGCGGGTTGGGATGCGCAGGCCCGCGGCCCGGCCCATCGACGGGCCTTTCAGTCGGTGGTTGGCCCGTGACCCGGTGAGCCACGGGCGGGCCAGCTCGTGGCCTACGTGGGCCACCCTAGATAGATACTCTAAGGTCCTGTTTGGTTAAGGGGTTAGTAATGGAATGGGATGGAACGTAACACACTTCTATCGTTTAGTTGGGAGTTTTATAACGAAATGGAACGGAATGGGATAGAAGCGGGGGGTTTTATGTTACGTTCCATTTCATTCTAAACAATGAAAATAAGAAACCTTCGATTAGGAGGGTTTAGGATAGAACGTAAACTAACAAATACATACTACTTAATATACCCTCAATAATTTTTCTTACTACCAATTATTTCTTCTAGCCCTAACTCTCTTTTTCCCAAACTATTTATTACGGTCCACAAAAATTGTATATAATTAATAATATTTTATATTATTTCTCCTTACCCTAATAATAATATTTTTATATTATTAATAATAAATTGTATATAATTAATAAAAATAAAAAAATTTAATAAAATTTTTATTAATGAAAATATAAAATATATAAAAAATTATTCTTTGATTATTTGTATATATTCCTATATAAATAAAAATATAAATAAATTATTTTTAAATATAAATCACATATATAATTAATAATAATATTTTATCTAATTAATAATAAATTGTATATAATTAATAATAAAATAATAAATCTTTTATCAAAATTTTTATTATTTTAAAATATAAAATATATAAAAAATTATTTGTCACGGTTATGACATAAATAAGTCACAACCGTGACTTTTTAATTGGACATGATTTTTGTTTTAAAATCATAACGTTAAACCTTTTACAACAATCATTTTAATAAAATAATAGTCATTTATTAACAATACATTTCATTTCATCCACCTTCCAAATAACATTTCACTACATTACATTATGAACCTTCTATCCCTCCTAAACAACTTTTAGTTATATTTCATTTCATTCCATTGTTAACCGTTCCGTTCTATTACGTTTAATTCTATTAATTAACATCTAACCAAATAGGTTGGACACTTCTTAATGTTAATATATAAGTTCTTTTTTGTTAATTGATTTACTTTGTTCCCGAAAGTTTAATCAATACTACTTCTGATACAACAATACTTAATAAAAAATTTGTTAATATTTGAAATCAAGAGATATCTAATAGTACGCAACTTACCTCTAATTAATAGAAAGATTGTTTTCAAATAACCCACGTAAAAAGAGAGAGTAATTTAGAATAAGTTTGATAAAAATTTAGCTCTGATTAAATTCAAAATTATGAAACAAATCTTAATTTAATTGAACTTTATATTAATTTAAATTTAATAAGATAATTTATAAATTTAGTTTAATTTAAACTCCTTTGAAGTAATTCAAAATGATACAATCTCAACCTAATTCTAATTTTCTACGAAACTTAAACTTATAAGAAAAATTGACTTTTGTATTTCTTTCGTTCGAGGATGCATTTAATATCTTTATAAATTAAACTCAATTAAACGTATCCTCATAAGAAAGTAGGCTTTTACTTGCGTGCATAGTGACATCACGCTTAAGCATTTAATATTTTTGTAAAAGTACTTTTATCAATTAATAAAAATTTAATTCAATTCATTTTTTTAGTTAAATCTATTTTAATAATTTTTATTATTAAAAATTGATCAATTTATAAATTAATCACTAATTATTATAAACTAATAAATTTTATAAATTAGAATAAACCAATTAATTTTTATTCTATAAAATTTAATTTCTTTAATACATAAGAATAATTTATTTCATTAATTATAAATTAAGTTATTCAATTTTCTATTTTTTATTGTATATCAATTTTATAAATGTTTTATATTATTTGAACTTTTATACTTTAAATTTTTTATTTTATTGATTTACTTTTGGTCTAGTTTTTAAAAAAATATTTTTATCTTTTAATCACGATTTATTTTGGAATTATTTATGCATTGAGACAGGCTATTTAATTATATTTTTAAAAAAATTCAAAAATTACATTATTTTTGACATTTCGATCAAGCTACAAACTAAGCCGAGCCATCCCATAATCAGCCTAGTTTGACTTGTGGCTCAAAAAACTCGGATTAAAATTAAGTTAGATTAAATCGGGTTAAAATTGTCATCCTTAATTATTTATACTTCTCTTAGAGTTTTTTTTTTTTAAGTTCTGTATGACTTCGACTTCGATACATGCCATTGAAATATCTTATCCAAAACTTTAAGGCATCTTAATTGGATTCGGTTTCCTAAACTCTGCTGGAATTGCACCCTGCACTAGGATCAAGGTTACAAATCCTTTTATGTAAAAATAATTATTTTTATGGTTCAGTTAATCTTCCACACTTGATAAGAATCCAACCGGATTCATCTAATTAATTAATAATATATTTTTATAAACTAAAATAAATTAATTAATTTTTATTAAGTAACCTTTTTTTTAAATTAACTTTTAAATTATTTGATAGGTAATGACAGCCTCCTTTCAAGATATTTTAAATTCTTCAATTTTATATAATATTTAACTAATTTTATAATAATTTAATAATGACCGAATATTTTAGACTTTAAACATCTTGTTTAACTTCTGATTTGATTTTTAAAATATTAGGTATAAGAATGCTTTTGGACATCAAATTACAAAAGAAATAAAAAATATATATTAACGAATTGTTAAAATTGATTTAATTTAGGAGAATTTTAAATATCACACTATGAAACGAAAAATTGAAAGATGAAAAATATTTTATAAGGTCACATTTGCAAAATAATTTCTTTCAAATAAAGATTTTCAAGTGTTGATATGTGAATTTGAGTTATATAAAATTTTTCAAAAATTGTAAGCAATTGATTTTCATAAATATTTATAATCTAAAACTTTAAATAATTATTTGAATTGAATTTTCATTTAATTTTAATTTTTAAATAATTTATTTAGGGCACATAACTTAGAGTTATTTGATTTGAATTCATTATAAAAATGAATCAATCATAAGAAAATTATAATGTAAACATTGCGGCCTATTTTTTTATTAAAAACAATTTACAAAGAAACTTAAACAAATAAAAATTATTTTAAAATAAGAATAATATTTTAATTTTTTTGAAATTACTAACAAATTTAAATAATTTAAGACTACATTTCACTATTAATACTTTACTACTATATATCATCGAAAAATGATGTTTTCCTCCAATATAACGATTATTTAATTAAAACAAAAAGACTTACGTGGCTTTATGTAGACATGTCAATAAGTCAAGTTGGGCCCGAATTCAGCCTCTTCTATAGTGACTCGCAAGTTGAGATAGGCTAGCCCTTGGCCGGCTAGGCCTCCCGGTTTGAGCTATGACAAACGACGTTGTTTCGGAAAAAATACCGAGACACAGGTTGGGCCGGGCTACATGCTGACTGTGACTTTGCCTAAACAGATCATGATCGGTTTGTGGTCCGACTAATCCTGACTAAAAACAGGCTGGGTCGAAATTGCGCTCCATAGCTTTATGCTTCGGTTAAACTTGGTGGGCTTCATGTTTAGCTTTAGAGCCCAAAAATGACAAGTAATCGTACAGAGCTCAAAGCCTTTTCCGAAAATGCACGTCAGCTTACGATCAATCAAAACCGACCGTCTCTAAATCTGACGGAACATGACACTTGTCTCGTGGCTACGTGGCACGTTCCTGTATGAGTGGGTCCTACTATTTATCCACTTGTTTTTGATATAAATAAGTCTGTTATTTTATTTCTTTAAAATTTTTAAGTCTGAACCGCGAACAGAGCTTCTTCTTCCCTCAGGTTTTTTGCCGCTCTCTGCGTTCCCGCTTCAAGTATTCGTTTACAGAGAATCTAAAACCCTAACCCTAACACTTATCTTCTGAACCTTCATTTATCGAATGAATCAGATTTATGGGTAACAAAAGCTCAATTCGTTAACCTCAGATCTATAAGGTTCAGAATCTGACTCAAGAAGTTCCTTCCAGCGGTTGTTCGTTTGGGTCGAATTCCAGGGAACTTGTGTTTCGGCTCGATCAAGAGGCTGTGTTTGAATTGACTTTTCAGGCTGTTTAGGGTAGGCTTCATGATTTGGTAGACCGGTTTTAGCGGTTATTGACAGTTACTTATTTTTTCGTAAATAATGTACTTTTTTGTTCTAAGTTTCTCTGGAGTCAAAAACCGATCCAAGTCCACACTACGAAGCACTGTTGGTGTAATAATGTACATTACTATTCAATTTGTCTCGTGGTTTTGCGGTTTTCGGGATTTATAAGTTTGGAGTTTGTCCATGGGAGAAAGTGTAATTTGTGCGGAAATGACCTCAGATGTGAACTTTGAGAAAGATAATACTTCGGATAACGAGTTTCTGGTAGCTGGCACACAGCAGGAAGCCTTTCCCTACAAGAAAGAGGCAAAAGAAGCGTCAACTGAGGGTATTAAGTCTGAAGTTTCGAGTCCCATAGTTTCGCATAGAGAAAATGCTTCGAGTTGTCAAGAGATTAGTAGCCACCGGTCTGATCGTTACCGAGTGGGTCGTGGCAGGGACTTGTTACGAAGTTACCGAGTGGGTCGTGGCAGGGAAACTTACACGGCTTCTGGAAGTTCGAGTCCGGTAGAAGCCCCGAGTGAGGAAGAACCACCGATTAGTGAGAACACGAGCTCGCATGTCAGCATCCCTCAGAATGATAACCCTGGTTCTGTTTCTGTTTGTCACGCTGTGTTGGAGATACCTAAGCATGTTAGTTCATCTGGGATTAGGAGGATATCTCTCAAAATTAGCGAAAGAAATGAGTATTATGACACCCAGACCGCTACTTCGGTGGCTGAACCTGCGACTAGTGCCATCGATCGAGGAGTGTCTTACACTGAAGAAGATGCAAGGGACTACTCTTCATGTAATCATTCCGGCGGAGAAGTTTCTGGAAGTATGGAATATTGTAGATATGCTTCCAATATGGAGTCGAAGATATGTAAGAAAGTAGTTCCTCACAACTATCCTTCAAATGTTAGGAAGTTGCTGTCAACTGGCATCCTTGATGGGGCGACGCTGAAGTATGTATCCCTTTCTCCAGCGGCAAGTAAAGATGGATTTTTCGTTACTTCGATTGCGTACATTTTATTGATCGTCCAAAATCCTAATGTTGTTTTAACGATGCTAGATGGAATTATAGATGTTGGAGGGTACTTGTGCGGCTGTTCAATTTGCAATTTCTCCAGAGTAAGCTGGCGTGTTTTCTACTCTGTGATTGCACTTGCACAAATTGATTAAGCATTTATAGTAATTGTGCGACTGAATTGTACCTGATAGGTTCTCACTGCCTCTGAGTTTAAGCAGCATGCTGATTTTAAGACTAGACATCCAAATAATCATATATACCTAGAGAATGGGAGGCCAATTTACAGTATTATTCAAGAAGTAAGACTGCTCTACCTAGTATGCTGGATGAAGTTGTGAAAGACATGGCTGTTTCATCCATTTTTGAAAATTGTCGGAGTTGGTAATATCTGTATTAATTTTTTCATTAATCAACCCACTCAACAAACAATAATATCAAAAAGAATGGCCTATATGTATATGAATTCTTCATGCTCTTTTTTTATTAATCTTAATTGCATATGCAGCTAGTCTTCAGCCAACCAATCAAAAGGTTGGTCTAGATACAAGACATTACAGCAAGCTACCTTTTGCCTTACTTTTTCTTAAGGTGAAACTTCCTATCGACTACTTTCGTATCTAACCTTATATGCTAATTTATAGTTTTACCTTTCCCCTCTTGTTTCCTTTTCTATAAGCTGCCTGGAATCATTTGGCTGTGTTACTTAATGCTTGGAGTAATTAATACTAAAAAGGTTTATGAAGTTCTAGCCTAGAACATTTTCCGTCTGCTTGATTCAACTTTTCGTAAAACCATTCCGGTTATTCCTGGTTTAATGCAAAGTGATACAATTTCCTGTAATGTGAATAAATGCTGCTTTACTGTAATTACAAGTGGCTAAGGTGTAAAAGGCAACTGTATCCTGTTCCCTTCAATGTTAAGACACGTTAGATAGCTCCAAAAGTTTTTTTGCGTTATAGAGTCGGGCACTTTCTATGACAAACATGTTCGAGGGAATGCGTTTGATTGCATAATCTCTCCCTCAGATCTTTCGATTTCACTTTCTTACCTAGACATAACTTGTTCCTCTTTCATATTTTCCTGATTATTGAAGATTTCCCACTAACTTCTTGCGGTTCTGACTCTTGTTGGTTATTCTCCCATCTATCCTTTCTGGTCCTCTTTCTTAATCTGTCAAAATATACACATGCTGATATCGTATGTCAAGATATATTTTATCATTTCCTGTTTCCTTTCAATTGATTTTTCAGTTAATTTGAGTCGGAACACATGCTGATATTGTTTGCCTTTCGAGATAGATTTTATCATAGATGCTATTTCTCTTTAGTAATCTGGGGCTATCGCTACTTCCCTGCTCTTGCATTCCTTTTGTTTTAAGTCTGATGTGGTATGTAAACATCATAAGGATTCAATTGAGTGGCAGGAGAAGAAATATAAAGTGCCAAGGGGTTAATTTATTGAAAAACTGCTTGATGTTTTTACAAAAGCCTTTAAAACTTTTATTTGGGGCAGGTTGCTTGTTTCTTCTAGATGGTGCTAGTCTTTGGTTGCAATTTCTTCTCTTGGAAATTTCGTATATTGCAGTATTAAGTTTATAACTTAATTTCTAATCATTTTTTTGCTGAGAATTTTGTGAAATTTGCAGCCAGCCCAACCAAACCTTAGGAGGAAGTGGTTGGCCAACTTCAAGTTTTTTTCTACACAGCAAGTTTGTCAGAGCAATTTTTATGAGTATTTCAGAAGAGCAGAGACATGCATTGAAGCGGTCTGTCCCTCTCTCTCTCTATGTCTCTGTCTATAGAGTGGGAAATAATAGTGAAAACAAGTTCTGATTCTTTTTCTTGTTTGTATTTTAGCATTTTCTTTGTTTTTTTGCTTGTCAGCTTTTCCTATGTAAAGGTATCTGACTTATGTTCACAATACTGTCTTGTTCGCTGATGGGTTCATTGCACTCTCAGACCAAGCTCCTATGAATCTGGGTTGGTGGCTAAACAAAAAAAAACACCAGAGGGTGGTGCAAAGAGAAGGTTATTACTGTTATACTAATCAAAATCTGTTTGTCTTGTTAAGTTCTACCTTGAATTATTTAACCTGGAGGTTCTTTCCATATGTTGGCAGAGATAATGAACTTCACCGGCTACTTTTTATGCCTGATGGTCTTTCAGATGGTGCTGAATTAGCTTATTATGTAAAAGGACATGTAAGTTGTGTGTTTTATAACCATGATATATGTATTCTTTTGGTCATCCTCTTGACTTAACATTTTTTTTCAGAAAATATTAGGCGGCTACAAGCATGGAAATGGCATATTCTGTAATTGCTGTGAAAAAGAGGTAAGGTGATGAAGATAAACAGTCATAGTGGATCCTGAAGTTTGCATGTGATGATTTAAGTTCAATCCTTTGATACCTCATACTATTCAATTATCTTTCTTTGCATGAGCAGATCAGTCCTTCTCAATTTGAGGCACACGCTGGAATGGCTGCTAGGCGTCAACCGTGAGTAGCCTCTTAAAAGTAGTTCTGACATCTTGATGATGTAAATTAGATTGATTTATCTCTACTCAAATATTTGTACCTTTTGCAGTTACCGTCACATTTACAGTTCTAATGGACTGAGCCTCCATGACATAGCTATTTCACTGGCAAATGGAAAAAGCCTTACAGCTAGTGTGAGCGATGATATGTGCACAAAATGTGGAGATGGGGGTAACCTAATATGTTGTGAAACTTGTCCTCAGGCATTTCATCCATGTATATCTTGTTTGCAGTTTATGTTATATCTTTAGTTATGTGTTATCTAATAGAATGATTTTTTCAGTTTATTTCCCTTTGGCGTCCTTAGTCTTCTCAAATACTATATGGTTTTAATGTTCCTGTTCAATAGGTGTGTTGGCATGTTGTATTTGTATTTAAATCTTCTCACTGCTTCTCACCGAATAACTCTCATTGCAAAGGAACAATGTCTTATGTCATTTAGTCCTCTCACATTATTTTTGACTTGGTTGGATATTTTTGTGCTGCAGCATGCTTGGATTTGCAGTCAGTTGCCAAGGCTTCTTGGTGTTGTCCAAACTGTAATAAATTTGGCCATGGAGCAAAATCTATCATTATTCGATCAACTCGAGTTGTTAAAAGTCTAGAATCTGGAATTGGTGGCTGTGCTATTTGCGGGTTGGTTGATCCCTTGAGTGTTCTTACTGAATTGTAATCTTTCTGAATAGTGAGACTAACTGGTTAGATTGATATAGCTATAAGAAACTATGGATATCATCTTATCATATGGTTGTGCTGAGGGAGAGTTTGGGAAATAACTAAACTGATTGATGCTGTCATGGGATGGGATGATGTAGAAAGTAAAATAACAAAATTGAGGGTTTAGACAATTGACTGTTAGAGGGTGTCATTGTTCAATTTCCTTTAGGATTTTTCTTTTGTTCCAGTATTTGTAGTTACTCTGTTGTTTTTGTTGATCATCGGTTTTTGTGTTTTTGTTTGTCTACTTTTTAATTTTTTGTGTTAGCCAATATTTTACATTTCCTGGTTTTTATTGTTCACTAGGGGCCATGATTTTCAGACACAAACTTTTGGTGACCGAACAGTTATATACTGTGACCAAGTATGCCTTTCTTCATCATGAAAACTTGCAGAAGTTTTTTCAGTTCTTTATTGTCTAGCTTATTTGGGTTTTCTTTTTTCTTCTTTCAGTGTGAAAAGGAGTTTCACATAGGTTGTTTGAGAGACAGTGGACGCTGTGATTTAAAAGTAGGTTTAATACTAACGTAGTTACTTTACTGTAGTTGGTCTTGCAGTTGTAGTCACTGATAATTCTTGCATGGTCACTCCAGGAGGTTCCTAAGGATGATTGGTTCTGCTGTGATTACTGTGATCAAATCCATGCAGTTTTAAAGGATTCTGTTAACAGTGGAGTACAGATGATTCCCTTGGAACTGTTAGATATCATAAATAGAAAACATGCTGAGAGAGGGTTATTACTTGATGAAGCTGCTGGTGATGTTCAATGGAGAATTTTGATGGGTAAAAGTCGCATTCGGAGAGATTTACTATCAGCAGCTATTGCAATTTTCCGAGTAAGTAGTTAATAGTCTTGGACTTTTTGCTTGCTCCTTCAAGTTGTGAAGTACAACCTCTCTCTCCCCTGCTTCCATGAACTTGACTCAACTGACAACAATGTATGCTTTTCAAGACAATCTTCTTCTCTCCAGCTTTTGGGATGGGCTCCATTTGCGTATTAAGACATGCTTTCTAAGTTGCTGAGGAGAGTTTTGATTGTGGAACTATTTCTTAAGCTGCTTCCTCCGTTCTTTGACAGGAATGTTTTGGTCCTATTGTTGCAAAATCTGGTCGTGATTTGATTCCTGTTATGGTTTACGGGTAATTCCTCTTTTTCTGTGCTTAATTTTTTGAAAATTTTTCTACCTCAACTCTTGTGGTATTGGCATTACCTCCTCTATCACTATGAGGTTATTCCAAATGCTGTAGTAGCCATATTTGAGTTTCTCTGTAATGGAAGGAGAGGAGTCTACTCATTTGTGGGTCTTAAATTTCTTAGAAAAGGAGTTATATTAATGTGGTTTTATCTTCCTCATGAAAGCATCCTCCTTATGCTCATCTTGTAACGTAAAATAAGTGGAAGCTAGATCTCACATTCTTCTATAAGTTTTCTTTTATTTATTCTTAATAAACTCAGGATAATTGGAAAGAAACAATCTCAAGTGATTGGTTAACTTGACATACTAATTCCATTAGGCCCAATTTGTTTCCTTGTTGGTTTTTTTTTTTCAGATTTTGCAGTTCGTTCATCATAAACAAAACATTAATTCTTATTGCAGGAGAAATATATCTGGCCAAGAGTTTGGGAATATGTATTGTGTACTTTTGACTGTAAAGTATGCTGCTTCTCCTGAATATTCCTCATGTTCTGATTGGAAACATGTTTCATTAAACAATGTCTTTTTCTATCTCAAATCATTCTTTTAAATACACAGGGGTGCTGTTGTGTCAGCCGGACTTCTTAGGGTTTTTGGTAGGGAAGTTGCTGAGCTTCCTTTGATCGCCACGTGTAAAGAACATCAAGGAAAGGTAAGAAGCTAATGGTCAATCAATGTCTCTTTCTTATTTTTCCTAAAATGAGATGTCGCTGTCTTGTCCTTGCTGATGGATAACCTTACTAGATTGCCTTTTGGATTTTCTATATCCAGGGCTACTTCCAGGTTCTGTTCTCATCCATTGAGAGGTTGTTATGCTTCTTGAATGTGGAAAACCTGGTGCTACCTGCAGCTGAGGAAGCTGAATCAATCTGGACTAATAAATTTGGCTTCAGGAAGACGAGTGAGGCACAAGTAAGTTACAGTTGTTTGAGAGTCTGCATGATCCAAGCAACATCTCTTTATCCGATTATGACATGATGAAATCATCAATTAAAAACAAAATCTAAAAATAGTATTATTGTAAAATTTTATTACATTTCAATGTTTTAAAATAATCTGCAAACATCTTGAATCCTGCTTTTATATTTCTGAATCGTAGAAAACAAGCTCAAACTGTTGCAGTCAGTATTGAGTTCCAATCAGGAACTAGAGGAAATTTAAGCTACACAGGTCATCAATGTCTTAGTAAAGCAGATAGAGCACTAAAGAGAGATTTTTTTTTTTGCTTTTGTTCCTATTTTTTGTTTCTTTCCTTATCAATCAATAAAAAATAAATAAGAAGAAGAAAAGAAGAAGTTCAAGTAAAATGAGATGATGCTTTATTCAGTTCTTTGTCTTGTCTTTTGTTCTTGTCATTCTTGGAGGGGGCTATTATCTCTCATTTTTTCTTTTTATTGTGAAAGAAAATGGCTTTTTGTAGCAAGTACTACACATCATATAAGCAATAGTTGGAAGTTGTTGATGAAATGAAAAACTGATGCATGATTTCCTTTTCGATCAGTTGTTGCGGTATACAAGGGAATTCAAACTGACGATATTTAAGGACACATCAATGCTAGAGAAGGAAGTGCCAACAAGCAACGCGTCAAAGTAAGAAGCTGATTCCATACCTTGCTTAGATCAACAATAACTTTTTTCCTGTAAAATTGTTGGTTGCTGCTGAACTCTGATTGGAGACATAATTGACAGAATCATATGATAAAAGTTCATGAAAAGAATTGGAAAATTTTTCTTTCTTGCAAACTATCTTAGCATTTGCTATAACATAAATTTTGAGACGGGTTGAGTGATACTGTATATAAGCTCTTGGTTTTTGTTATTATTTATTGTTACCTTTTATCATGGTAGAGTTTCTGTATGCAGAAATCTGTTGGATGTGTTTCTTCTGGTTCTGGGAATCATCAATCATCATAGAGATGAATCTTTCAGGCCTAGTCCAATAAATGGTTGTTTCATATGGAATTTTTACTTAGAAAAGAGAACTAGAAACTCATTGATCTCCTGGAAATTCTCATACGATTTAATAAGTTTGTAACCAGGATAAACAATTACTAAAATTATGTAAATTATAACAATGGTTATTAGATATGGAATTGTTACCTAAAATTAAGGTTGTAAAAAATGTTTATTTATTAGATAAACAATAACAATACTTGGTGAAAGTTTCATTAAAATACGGGATTTGGGAAAGTTCAATAATACGCAACTTTACTGTTAAAACTTTAACACGGGTTCGTTAAGGTATCCCTTAAGTTATATTTTTATTTATGAGGTTTTTTAATTGCCTCTTTACCAAATTTATCCGAGGCTGTTTATGATTTTTATATTAATTAACATATATATGCTGAGTTTAAAATCCGGTTAGATTGGATTAGATTAAAACATATATAAATTATATAAAATTTTCTTAATTTATAATAATAATATAATATTATTTTAATTAAAAATAATTCGAACAAAATTAAATTGATGGATTCGAATTTACATTTTAATTATAACTTGAAAAATTAAAATAAAATATACGGAGGAAATTGCCACGGTATTGAAATAAAAACGTATGAATATATAAACGTGAGGCAGTAACATGGAAAGAAAAGAAAATCATTTCTGGAATATTCTATTCGTAAAAGAGGGTTTTACGAGGGTTTATGCGAACTAGCGGCCCCTCCGAAAGCTAAGCTCCTAAATCTCAACCTCCTTCAAGCTCGCATCGCATCGCATCCATGGCTTTTGCTTCTAGGTTTCGGCACGCTACGTCGACTCTGTCCTCACAATTCTCATCGACTCACTTATATTCGACGCTCACTTCTCCTAGGCTCTTTGTTAGTGGTATGCTTTTTTCTTCCTTTTACCGTCTGCAACTGCAAGAGTCAAATTTCTTATTATGAGCTCCAGACCTCGAAACTTCCAATACTTATCACTATATAACTAATGATTTGTTGGAATTTATGATCTGAAACTTGCAGGTCTTTCGAGGCTGACAACAGACGAGAAGCTCAAAGAGGCTTTTTCTTCTTTTGGGCAGCTCGTTGAAGGTAACGGGCAACTCTCTGTTTCTGCGCCTTGGATCTTGTATTTGATTATTCCTTTAGTCTGACATTACCATCTCGTTGTTAGCTAAAGTGATCACAGATAGGGTCTCGGGAAGGTCAAAGGGGTTTGCATTTGTGACCTATACAAACATAGAAGAAGCTGAGAGAGCTCGTGAAGGAATGAATGCTAAGTTCTTGGATGGCTGGGTCATCTTCGTCGACCCTGCTAAGCCAAGGGAGTTCAGGCCTCCACCGGTACCACCACCTCAACCTGAAACAGAGCAATCTGAAACTGGATTTAGGACTAACAAGACTGTTGGATGGTGTGGCTGATTTAATTGGATTGGAAGTTACATTGTTTGAGGGATTTTATAAGCGTCTTTTTCCTTTCAAATGTATCTTATTCATTCCTTCTTAATGATCTATCTAAATATTTTTAAGGTATTCATTCCTGAATCCTTCTTCTATACATACATCATTATAACTGTTCTATTTCCTCTTATCATTAAGGTTGATGTTTTGGCACTGGAATGGTTTTTAAGTTTTTCCGTCCAAACTATGAAGGAACTACGGGCCTCATAGAGGTCTGATTTTATGTCAGGTGAGGCAATAAGTAAGCAGCCATGCATTTACTTGGCAACCATGCATTTACTTGGCAAACTCTCGTGCATCAGTGAACCTATAGTATGTGCTTATTAAAAAACCAATGCAACTGAGTGATGCAATTCTTTTTTCATATTGCCAATCTGCTATAGGAATTGTTGAATAGCTTCCTGCTGCCAGCTGTTCAACAGATGATGGATCTGTAACAAATGCAGAGTAAAACAACACTAGGAAGAAACCAACATAACCTTCTTCAATCATCATTGGCTTTCAAAGAATAAGCATCAATCTTTCCACAACGTTAAGATTAACACACATACCAACAATAACGAAACCAATTCCTCAAAGATCGCCGAATGCCCATATCAAGGCGTCGGCACGGGCTGACTCTTATCAAAGATTTGCCTTAACCGACACCTTTGCTTATAACCCCAATGACAAAGATCATTCAAATCCATCGAATATTCTGAAGAGAATATAAGTGTGCAGGAATAGAAGTATCTACGTTTAACATACCAAGTGAAGCAAACCAAGCATTCCATTTCATTTCCTATTTACAGGGACACCGGTAACTCAATAGGCATTATGTAAACACATACCCAACTAAAATTCATAGCTTAGCAAGGTGTCAACCCAAAGATGCAAGAAGTAGAGAGCATATCGCTCAAAGTCTCCATGACCATGACAGTCACTGACCAACAGAACCTCCAACGTATTTATTTATTTACACAGCCACTGAATAAAGGACAAGAAGCAGAATCAAGCTGCAAGCTCAAAGCGCCTCAGCAACAGAGTAATGAAACTGAGTAGGTGATTTCTTCAGGAAGCTACTCCCACAATGGTCTGGGCTACCGACATCAAAATCACCACTGTCTACCGAGTCAAGAACTATATCTGAATTAGCGAATGTCCCGTAACATTTATCAGACCTCCCACCAAGTTTGCGATGTTGCTTCTTGTCCTTACCACCCCCACCTCGAGAAGAGTTGCCTTTCTGGCCTTTCTTGCCATTTTTCTTGTAGTTGTTATCTTTGTCTCTGCCTTTCCTAGATTTCTTCGGTTTGCTTCTTACTACGTGAGATTGTGAATTAGGAATGGGATCATAAACATCAGGGGCCCAAGTTACATTCAATTTCCTAGGACTTAGTCCTTGTTTCTCTCTGCTACCTTTCATGGCAGACACAATCTGCAAAGAAGAAAAAGTATAAAGAACCCCATTAGCATAAAAGGCACATGGAATCCTAATTAATACACTTCTCTGCACAATTATTTGGAGGAAGAAGTTTTTTATATCCTAAACTCGAATTCAAAACCGTAAGAAATAAAACGTAAATATTGGGAATGAGTAGAGATTTTACAGGCATGGACACTGTTCGTGCAATGGGTTGCTCTGCCAATGGTATCTGCAATGACAAATCAGGTTCATCATCTTCTTGGCCAGATGTTTTACTACTACATGGGAATGTAGCAGACTTGTCCAAGCACTTTTTCACCGGTTTTGTGCCAGAAGATTCGAGCTCCTTGATTCCTTCATCTCCATCGCTGTTATCATCTCCATCAGAATCACACTGTTCTGTAAGATCTTGCAGTCTAACCAACTTTCCAATGCCATTTCCAAGCTCATCAACCAGAACATTATCGCTGGCATGGCAACGAGAACTAACATCCATCGATCACAAAAAGTGCAAGAAAGATCTGGCATAGCAAGACATACAGAACAGTCCACTTTAAATTCAGCAACTAAAAACGCAAAAGATAGCCCTTAAGATGAAAGTATACAGAATGCAACGGAAACAGATCAGAATTCCATACAGATGATCAAATACATAATTGTCCATTCACACCAACCACTAATCGACTAATCTCCTAACGTTCACTGTGACTAACTGGTTTTATCTAACATTTCATGACAATCATAAAACCCAATCAATCAAACATTGTATGGTGTGAAAAATAAACGATCCAATCAATATAATTAACAAAAAATCACTGGTAAATAATGTTACAGACATTCCCAGCACATAGGTAGCATGGCCTAATCGCCGTTGGATCTGATGATCATACAGTCAACAGATCTGATCAGAAACCCAAGAGACGACACACAATGAATTAAAATATGCAAAAAAAGAAAAAATCAAGCACGAAATGAGAAGAAAAATACCTGTTTTAGATTTATAGGAACTCCCAACCAAACGAGTCACCTCCAAAAAACTACGATTTGATATCTCAAAACTCTCGGAGATAGATTAATCTTTCAAAACTTCAAACCACGACGAAAACGGAAGAAAACAAAGTGCAAAAGACAAAAGAAATCGAAGAGAAGAAGTAATATAGAGATAGGGAGAGGGAAACGAACAGGAAAGGTGTTAGCTAAGATTACCACGACGATCACTTTTCTCGAGGTGTTTAAAACGGAATCGACGATGAAAGAAAATTAAAGAAGGTATTAATGGAGGCAATACGTCGCCCACCGGCGGCATTATTCTATCCCCTCTACGAAACCCTAGCTGTATAAACCCTAACGCCAACGCGCCTTCTTCTTCTTCTTCTTCTTCTGATTCAAACTTTGAATAGATCAAGAGGATTTGGCTTGGATAGGCTTAATAACAAGAGGATGTGTTTCAATTTAATCCATTTGACACGTGACTGAGGTAAATCCGTGGATAGCTTGATCGGAGTTTTGGATCAGACTTGACTTGCAAGCTTCGTGAAAGAAAAGCAAGAATATATATAAAAATAGTAATCTCATCCAACGGTGGGCGAGTCTTGTGGCGGTTTCCCACACCCAATCAGATCCCTCCACGTCCCTCTTCTTTGCTGGCTGGCGGGCCCTCTTCTCTTTTCTTTACTCGGAGATATTTTGAGGAATTTACATCAAATTCGCAAATATACGATAATATCTAATTGAGTTCTAGTACGATATTATATGAAGAGTGGTTAATATTAGATATCGTTTTAAATAATTTTTTAAATTTATGAAATAGTTCTTGAAAATTTTTAAAATTTGCACAATTGTCCATTGATATATTGCACAGTTGTACTTTATACTTTACAAGTTTACTTCAACCATTTTTTCAAAAATCATAATAATAAATAATCAAAATTAATATGAAATATCAATAATTTTTAAATATTTCACATATAAATAATAACCACAATCAATATAAAAAAAGACAATCATTATAAGACAAATACAAAATTAAGAATAATACAAAGTATTAAAAATATTATAATAATACAATTTCATCATTTTAATAAATAATAATTACATCAAAACATCCAATAAAAAGAATAATAAATATCCTAACTATTACAATTTCAAAAAGAATTCATGACGAGGAAACAATCAAGTAGAAGTTAAACCTAAAACAAAAACATTTACAATTACATTACATATATAAAAATTAACATAAACATCAAATATAAGAAAATTTTAAAAAATAGGAAAACAAGAAAAATCTGGAACGAAATTCAACCATCAACGGGAGGATACTCGCTATAATTATACTAACTCCAGTTAGCATTTAGTACAAAATCTTCATTATTGAGGGGAGCTTCATCATCGTTATCATTCAAATTTAATGCACCAAATGACATGTCAATGCTTTCCTATTCACGATTATCTTCCGAGTCATTGACATATACCAAATTCGGTTCTTCAGAAAATCAATCCGCCAAAAGATCAATATTATCAATGAAAATTGAATCAGTTGAACTACTTGTGCTGTTAAGACTCATAGTAAGCAATAAAATTTAATTATTAGAACATTATAAGAAATTATATCGAAATTAATAATGATAATAACACACCTTTCCAGAAGCTTTAAATTGTATCAAACAAAAACCAATTCATTCAACCTCTTATGCTCCAATCTATTCCTTTTCTTGTAGTGGATAAGTTCAAATGTGATCCAGTTTCGTTCACAACCTGTTGCACTCACACATTGACTTAAAATTCGAATTGCAAACCTTTTCAATTCTGGAACACCATTTCTGAATTGATCTCATTAAGAAACTGTAAGTTATAAGATGACAAAAGTAGAGTTATAAACAAAATAAAGTGATAATTAATTTTTAACAAATAAGAAAAAGGAAATAACTAATGTCTGGAGAAAGTCTTCCTCTTTTTCGAATAGAAATCGACATTCCAAAATCCCCATAAGACAACTTATAAAGCTTCATTTGTGAGCTTAAGAGATATTGCATCACGTCAATGCTAATAATTGTTGTAATAATTAGAAGCATTGCTCTATTAACTTTAGCTTGCTTCGTAAGATCTAGTCTAAAATAAATACTAGGATTCAAAAAAGCCCTAGTTGCAAAGAATGGAGAAGAAAGTTGTCTCTCTCTTCTCTCATTAATGATTGAAAGATATGGTGTATATAAAGAAGGCCTATGTTTCAAATTGGCCTTGATTGCTTCGGTCGCTCCCTCTATGGCATCAAAAATATAACCTATTATTGGCTTTTCTTCATTATTAGCCAAGTGAAGCACACTCACCAAAGGCTCACAAACTCGAATAACAAATTGACATTGAGACAAAAAATCTCGATCTTTCAGTATAATATTACAAATCTCTACTCCAGCATTAGACCTAGCATGCTGAGATACGATCCACTTATCACTTATAAATATTTGTCTTAACTTTTTCTTCATCGAAACAAAAAACTGAAGTGATAAGAAATTTGTTGCAAATCATGTTATAGCAAGACGACAAAAATTCCTACCATTGGTAAATTCCTTTCTCATTAAATTCAATACCCATGCATAATTATAAATGAACATTGTCACCTTTTTTGCTTTCTGCATAGTCTCATCAATAACAGGAAAATGCCTAAGATCTCCTATATTTTCCAACATTAGTTCAATGTAATGTGCAACACAAGGAGACCAAAAAAAAGAATTATACTTATTCTACAACCTTTTTCGTGCCGCTTTATAAGTAGAATCATTGTCATTAATAAATTGAACAATATTTTCTGGCCTTACTTCATTCACAACTTCATCAAATATCACAAACAAAGTCTCATTATTTCTAATAAGGTCAGATGTATCTATAGATTTGAAAAATATAGAGCCATTTGTAGAATAAACCGAAAAAATTATAATAGGCTTTTGTCTCCTATTTGTCTAATCATCACGTTTGATTAAGCATCCATAAGTACTCCAATTCACTCTTCTTTCAGCCAAATAACTTCTAATTTTAGAAACACAACAACTCAAAAGTTTACCTTTTAAGTTATCTGTAATACCCCATTACCCTATGGTACGTACCGGGACGCCCGTAGGTCATTCCGACACATAACCTAAGATAACGGAGCGTTACGTGCAATTACTATAGAACTCCACATGGCATCACATACATTTAAATAATAAAACCAGTAACTGTAAATTACAAGA
>JANIIA010000004.1:58134415-58160002 GCA_027478495.1 Erythroxylum alaternifolium | reverse complement strand
TAATTATTATTTATTATATAATGAAAATTGAAATTGTAATATTTTAAATACTTTATATTGTTCTTAATTTTATATTTATTTGATAATAATTATCTTTTTTCATATAAATTGTGGTTATTATTTATATGTGAAATATCTGAAAAATTTTATTATTTATATTAATTGTGATTATTATTTATTATTTTGATTTTTAAAGACATGATTAAAAATATACAGTACAGCTGTATAATATGACGATGGATTATTTTGTAATTTTTAAAAAAATTTAAGGACTATTTTATAAATTTAAAAAATTACTCAAAATAGTATTCGATATTGACCGATACTGGCACAATACCGTATCAAAATTTGAATTCAATACGGTATTCATAACATTGCTTGTGACCATGTTATTATCAAGTTATGAGTTGAGTTATGAGAGCAAGGTTGGATTAAAGAGCCCAGGTGGTCAGTGGATTAAGAAGAGAATTGGAGTTCGACTTGTAGGAAGAAAGGGAGATCAGATAAGTAGTTTGAGCAACTTAAAAGAGAGGTAACAAAAGAAGCTACTTCCATAAAGATCATGGTTAAGAAGAGGAGCTAGGCCAGAGAAGTTAGAAGACTTAGCATATAAACATGTAAAAACATATAAAAAATAGATTCGTATGAAGAAGAACATTATCATTATATCATAGAATAAGAATAAAAATAGTAGAAATATCTACCTGTCAGAAAAGAGGAGATCCAGTCCAGTAATAAACATAACTAATTCTTTCCATTCCCTTGGATCTGTTAGGAGTTTAACACTGAAGATTTTGAAACCAACAAATCTAAGTGCAATATTTTATGTATTAATTTTTTGGGAAAAGGAGTGTGTGTGGGTACATGTCATATACAACTCTATACGGCGGACACTAAATACCCCGGGGTTTAAGTTTTGGACTTTATATAAGTTTTGGATTTTATATATGTTTGGTATTGCTGTTTTGGTAACTGCTGAAACGTAAAAATAGTTGTTTGGTAAGTACGGTTACGATTGCTGAAAAGAGATAAAATGACTAAAAAGTTCATTGATTTAATAAACTATTAATTGTTGTATAAATAATTAAACAATATATTATTAGTCATATAAATTTAAAATTATAAATAATAAAATATTAAATTAAAAAAGAAAATATAAATAAAATAAATTTAGTAAATTAAATATTTCATAAAAATATATTATTAGTTATATAAATTTAAAATTATAAATAATAAAATAATAAATGAAAATAAGAAAAGCATAAATAAAATAAATTTAGTGAATAAAATATCTCATAAAAATATATTATTAGTCATATAAATTCAAATTATAAATAAGAAAATATTAAATTAAAATAATAAAATAAATTTAGTAAATTAAATATTTCATAAAAATATTATTAATCATATAAATTCAAAATATAAATATTAAATTATTAAATTAAAATAAGAAAAATATAAATAAAATATTTCACCAAAAATATTATCAGTCATATAAATTCAAATTATAAATATTAAATTATTAAATTAAAATAAGAAAAATATAAATAAAATATTTCATAAAATATATTATTAATCATATAAATTCAAATTATAAATAATAAAATATTTATTAGTTGAGAATATAATGGAAAATAATAATTATCATAAAGTTATTAATAGAAAGTAGAATTTCTACCATATGAACATTTTCCTACCACAACTCTCTTTCAACTTATAGATTTCTGTGGTGACATTGCACTTTTCTCCATCCTCCGGTTGTTCGCCTATAGATCCAAACCTGTGATTGCATTTAAAAATTGCGATAAATAAGTACTTATCTCCACCACATTGCAAATCCAAACTTAACTTTATTATCATTGCCTCTGTAAAGCACCGTGAGTTATTTCAAAAGGATACTAATAATCGCCTGACTTGATATTAGCTGTGTAGTCCATATTTAGGAATGATATTTGGGCTCGGTCTATTCTGAGATCAAATCCTCTGTACCCAGTATCTTGTATCAACTCTATTTCACGTGATCTTATCCATATATTTCTTTGAGTCCTATATATTTATGTAGATGATATCGCATGAAATAGAGTTATTACAGGGTAGTGAGTACAAAAGATTTCGTTCCGTCCAGTCCGAGTTGACTACAATATATTGAATATAAAGATGTTTTTAAACTTTAAAATTGACCATAACATGTTGAGTATAAACTATGTTATTTCTAATAATAAGGTCCCAAATTTTTTAAAAACTTAATTTAAAAAATTATATTAAAATTTAAGTCAATCTTATCTTAATTAGTGATTAACTAAAAATTTTAAAATTAAACTTTATATTATTAAACCTTAAGCAGAAAAAAACTTGATTAATGATTTTTTTATGTTAAAAAATTAAAATACATGCTAGTGCTACGTGGAACAGATGGCCCTTTATTTTGGGACCAGATTCCGTCACGTGGTTCCCACTCGGAACTCATCCAATTCGTTTCTCATTGGCTGGTTAAAGTTCCCACGGATAGACAACATTTTCTCCGTGACCGTCCGATAGAACCCAATCCAACGCTCCAAATCGCGCATCCCAAAAGCACTTCGCACCATTTTCTCAGTCCTATTTATATACATACCACCCACTTACCTTTCATTACCTAAATCAATCCGGTCTTTCAACTCTTTTCTGTTTGTTTCTCGAGAAATTTGGTTTTATTAGTGCAGTTTCGATTCTTCTACTTTCGAGATATGGATACTGGAACAAAGGTGAAGAAAGGAGCGGGAGGCAGAAAAGGAGGCGGTCCAAAGAAGAAGCCGGTCTCTCGGTCTGTCAAAGCCGGCTTACAGTTTCCGGTAGGTCGAATCGGTCGGTATTTGAAGAAAGGACGATACTCTCAGCGCGTCGGAACGGGAGCTCCCGTTTATCTTGCTGCTGTCCTCGAGTATTTAGCGGCTGAGGTAATAAACAATGTCAATTGATGGTTTGTAGGGTTAGGGACATGAGATTATCATTTTTTGGGGGTTATACTTCTGTGGGAATTATAATGTGATTTGTGATTTTGCGTTTGTATATTAACCTAACATTTGGAATCTCCTAGGTTCTGGAATTGGCTGGAAATGCAGCAAGAGATAACAAGAAGAACAGGATAATACCAAGGCATGTACTTTTGGCTGTGAGGAATGATGAAGAACTTGGGAAGCTACTTGCAGGTGTGACTATTGCTCATGGTGGTGTTTTGCCCAACATCAACCCTGTTCTCCTTCCTAAGAAGTCTGAGAAGGTTGAGCCCAAGTCACCATCTAAGGCTACTAAATCCCCTAAGAAGGCGTAGCCTTTTCATGTATTACTATTTCCCACCCTGTGTAGTTTTCCAGTGTTATTTGGCTTGTTTAGGGTGCTTTAGCGTAGGACTTGTGCACTGAAATTTCCTATGTTCTTCACATGGAACACCAGAATGGCAACATATCATGATGTGTTAAACAACTCGTTGAAAATTTCACATATGCTTGCATCTGCTTAGTAGTATTAATAGATGAACCCATTACCATGCGTCATCTGGTTCCAACCTAATGAAAGAAACCTTAATGTGCTAATTTAAACCGACTCCTCATTGGAAGAAACTTGGTTGGACTTGGAAATGATTTTGGTCAAGTTTGGCTTCATGTTCTAAGAATGTCAAGTGTCTTTGGCATAGTTATTCATCCACGTAGTAACCAATCCATCCAGATTGGCAAACAATGCTCACTAGCATTAAGAAGTTCATAACTAATGCAATCTAATCCACTATCGTGTCTGATATCATACTCAAAGTTTTAGTTTTTTTTTTAATTCAAATGTCTCTCTTTTTTTATAGCATTTAATCACTTAATAAATTTGGTTTTGGTTCTTTATAATCAAGAGGTAAATTCGTTTATACATCTATTTTGAATTTTTGACTATGATTCAAATTGTCAGTCCAAGAAGCAATGATTTTACACACATAACAATAATGTAAAGGAGTGGGTTTAAACTGTAGAGTACCGGTTTAAAAGTGCGAGCGCTTCTTCAAATTTGTGAAAAAGTGGTCAGATGACGTGACAATGAACTCGAAGCCTTGAAGACTATTTTCTATATGCTAATTTGAGTTAGTGACTTAAAATCATATATGACACATCTCTCCACTAATTTAGCAGAGTTAGTGGAAAAAATTACAACTTGCAACTGATTTAGGCCCGTTTGGTAGATAGCATTTTAGCTATTTTTTAATATTTTGGAGAGTTATCAGTTAATTATTTTGTTTGGTTATCAACTAATTTAACTCAGTTTTTTTATAGGAGTGTTTTTAGTGATCAACTAATAAAATTTTATTTAATTAACTATTATGTCCTTTATTCTTTTAATAATGGCGGAAGCCTTTTAAAAGAAGAATGTCAGGTGTGATAAATGCCGTCACGCCTATCACATCTGTAATAATAATAATAATAACTAATGAAAATATAATTAATTAAATAATTAAAATATAATAAAATATAATTAAGAGTGTAGCAGCGTGACAATTGTGTATAACATTTGCTAAAATAATAATTATAATTAAATGTAACTAATTAAAATATAATTAATTAAATAATTAAAATAAAATATATTAATTAAAATATATGGTTTTATGTTACTGAATTTTTTGTTATTATTATTATTCTTATTTGTATATTCTATATTTTTTATTAGTTATAGACATAATTTTTGTAAAATTAAATATTTAAAATTTAATTTCTTATGAAATTTTAAGTCGTACCTTCAGATATTTTATACATAAATAATTAATATTAAATAACTAATTTTGTTAAATATCTTTAATAAATAGCTGAAATTATCCACTAATTAAATCAACTGATAGAATCAACTGTTAGCTAATCATTGATAGAATTTAACTAACAACTAATACAATCTGCTGTTAAACAAGGCATTAGTGGATTTCTTAATCTCTAAATTCTCCTAAGTGTATGTATAGACTTTACCAATCCAATCGCCAAGTTAGGATCCAATTAATCCAGTTTAACACAAACAGATCACGAAAGAAGTTTTATTTTCAGATCCTGAATGCATTTCAAGTATGGAACCAATCATGTTCGGAAAACAATGACTGGTTATTGTCATTGTTAAATATGTCAACCATGGCTGTCAGTTTAATCTAGTGAAGAATTCTCAAAAAGCTGATGTGCATTGACTAAGTATATTCAGGAAATGAAAAAGCTTAGGTTCTTATTTTCAAGAGACGGGTCTCAGTACTAACCTATCAAGACGTGGAAGCACCTCCATCTAACAAGCATTGATCCATCGTCAGCTATTCTTAGGCCAAACAATTTCATTCACCATCCTACACTCACCTCCTGAAATATACGAGGACGCAAAACTGATACAGTTGTGTGGTTCTAAATAACCTTTCCTGTCGCCACAATCGTAGTCCGAATTTCAAGAATCAGTAACAATGGTTAAACTAAAGTAACACGAAATCGTAAGGATATAGCTTCCAGTTTCTACGAGCACCTTGCATCAAGCCTTTGGTTTTTCCTTTTTTATTTAACTGCAATTTGTGTTCGTTCATGAACACAACATGTAATTGCCGCGTACATTTCTTGAGAAGTCGTAGAAGCAATCAATCAAAGTCATACAGTAGTGTAGTTCAATGATCACGGTCCAAAATTCATCCCACAAAGCTAAGATCAACACAGCACATATCCATTAGGGTCTTAGGATGGTGACGATAAAATTTAAGCAATCTTATTAAAATTCCAAAACAAGAAAGATTCGCCACTCATTGGATTATGTTCAATCACTACATCTATCGTAAACCTCTAAAAACATTCGATGAAATCGAATGACATTCAAGAACTGGTAAATTTGGTAACCGCCTTAGTGCCTTCAGAAACAGCATGTTTGGCGAGCTCTCCGGGGAGGACCAATCGAACGGCAGTTTGGATCTCCCTGGACGTGATTGTAGGCTTCTTGTTATACCTCGCTAATCGCGAAGCTTCTTGAGCAAGCTTCTCGAAGATATCGTTGATGAAACTGTTCATGATCCCCATTGCCTTGCTCGAGATCCCTATATCTGGATGCACCTGTTTCAGCACCTTGAATATATAGATCTTATACGTTTCGGTGCTCTTCTTTATCTTCTTCTTCTTCTTCTCGATGCCACCTTCTTTAGAGATCTTTTTCTCCGCCTTTGGTCGCTTCTCCGCTGACGCTGGAGCCTTCTCCGCAACCGCCGGTTTCTTCTCCGCCGGCTTCTTCTCGGGCTTAGGCGCCATAAAAACAAAAAATAATTAAACTCTAGTAAATTAGGAGTGAACAGAAATGGAGAGCGAGTCTTCGTTCGGCGAAGAAGATTAGGGAAGAGCGTAACGTATATATAGAGATGTGAACTTAATGTGATTGGTTGATATAGTCCCGCACGGATCGATGACCAGGCAAGAATACGGAGCGTTAGATGAAGATAAAGGGATGAATGGAGGGATGAGATGTAAGAAATGCAGTAGAGTAGTAAATTTTTAATTTAATAAATTTTGTTATTAATTAATTAATTTTTACAAATTAGTAAATTTTTATAAATTAAAATTAATTAATTAAATTTTATTTAACAATTTAAATAATCCCTTATAATTATATTTTAAAATTTTTAATTTTATTTAATCTTTAATCAATTTTAACAGTTTAGTGTATTTTTTAAATTTTAAATCTCTTTTCTTACCGGTTTAACTTTTAATCTAATTTTTAAAATATTGATAATTATCAAATCCGACTTTGAATTGAACCCTCCACTTGTTAAAGTTCTCAATTGAGCCCAAAATAATATATCCATTTTAATTTCACCTATTTGTTTTCAATTTAATTAAAATTTTTTGTTTTCAAATTCTTATTTATTTAAGTTTTTAATTTCTTATTTAATTTTAATTTTCTCTCAAGTCAACGAACTGGTACTCAAAAGTAATATTAACTATCAAGTCAAACAACTGGCACTCTTGTATATGCTATAAATTCTTTCAAGTTGAAATATCTGAACACAATACAAGATTAAACAAGGACCCTGAAAAGAAATCAGCGAGTTGTATGCATCCAAGGCCTTGATCTCCCAAGCAAAAAACAGGAATCACAGAAATCTGAGAGCAGGATCCATTGCAAACTTTCCAGGAACTGCACTTGAAGCATGAACTCAAACCAACCTGAAAATTTTAACAGGGAAAGAATAATGACGGTCCAATAATTGCACCCAAAATGATGATATAGGGCATAGTCAAACTAAGTGTGAACTATTTCATGAAGTAAAAACTTTACCTCTACAGAACCATTGCAAGGTTTTGTATGAGGTACAGTGCATATTGAACAAAGAAGAAATTCAACAGGGAAGATTTTTATCCATGCATTTATTTCTTCGATAGACAGGAGCATTCATTTTGGTATTGCATATAAAAATCCAACTTTCTTCATAATCATAATCTGTTCCACATGGACACATAAAGGTGATACTCTATGCACAATCAGACTGCTCAGTTACATCATGATCTTAACTCCACAAGAAGATGACTAAACTTTCTAACTTAAAACCAAAACAATTCGGAGCCATATCAGGAATTCAGAATGATTCTACTAATAGTTTACTCGGGGTACATTGAACATATATTTCCTTGAAAACCGGTGAATAGTATCCCTACAAACATATCATATTTACACAATCTTCGGATGAAGTCTGCAAAAAGAAGGAGAAAGTACTCTGGTCAAGCACCCAACCTGGGAAATCCTACAGCAGCTGTACTTACTTCCAGTGAGTCCCAAGATTCTACTTGCTAACATAAGAGAACATCTGACTATCAAATATTTCAGGTGAAGTAGAACGGTGGATAATTCTTTACAAATACATTACAAATATAAAGGGTAAGCTACGGTCAAACCAGAAACATGTACGATATCTGATGAGCAAAACACAAAAAATGTTTCAGTTGTAACCACCATAAAAGCTACCTGGCCGCAACTCTTGCATACTCAATGTAACAGATCGATATCATTCAAACCAAATTGTAAAATCATAAAAGCCATATTAAGAATTATGGATACACTGCAATCCATGCTAATGGCAAACAAAGAGACCAAAACCATTGTGGATTCCAACCAAATATTCTATAATCGCAATGATCTCAAGAACCAAATCATCATTATGACTAGCAAACACACCATGAAATCCAGACTCTCATTTCCTATCTTACTGAAATCTTACTTTTACATCTGGACCACATAATAATATAAGCTTCAACTTCGCCATAAATCTAATTAAGCTGCTCAACCTTTAGTTCTTACCAATAACATAAGAGTATTTCCTTCGATTGAAAAGGACCAACACATAAAGGGCATTTTATGATCCTTTAACTTCTCTACCACTGATTAGGATATTAAGTCAAAGTCATGTTCTTATAATGTTCAAAACACATCCCAGTAGAAATGAAAACTAAATAATCATTTACCAACAAAAAAATAATAAATAATCATTGACGAAAAAGAGAAAGCATAGCAAAGTTAATGTTAATTCAACACACCTTGATGAAGCACCGTTGATATTTCGATGAAGAATCCGAGCACCAGCACTAGAATCCCCAACATCAATCAACTCTCTCAACCCTAAGTTCTTAACTTTTTCTTCTTCTTTCTTCTCCTCCTCATCTTCCTCTTCCTCTTCCTCTTCTTTCTCTACCTTATCAGTCTTTCCCACCAATCTCTCAAAGTAATTCCCATATATATACTCAGGTGTATAACCGTTTTCTTCATCAAACAACATTATATGCCCATGCCACTCCCAAACCCGATAACCCGACCCCTTCTCTTCGTGAAACCCAACGCATATATGGTGTTCCCCAATCGTGACCGCCTGACCCGAATTGGGTTTCAAGGAATCGGTCTTTCCGGAGAGAATAATCCGGATGATTTCCTTCTCAAGCTTGGACTCCTCTTTGGAGAGTTGGGTTTTGGAGTCGGAGTTCTCGTCGTCGGAATCCTCAGAGAGATCGTTCGCGGCGTCGAAAAGGATATCCTCCAGTGATCGAGGGGGGAAGGAGTTGTTCGCGGTGGTCGGAGGGCGGATTTGGAGGCGACCCATCAAGGTTTGGAGGAGGAGATTGTCGAAGTTTGAGGGGTTGGTGAAGGAGCTCATGATGTTCGAGGTTTGGGCTCTTAGGGGTTTTCAGAGAAGTGAAAAGGGTTTATGGCTCAATGGTTGCGTCTATAATATATAAAAGATATTTCATATTTTGGGGATAACAGCCTTAAGTTTTGGGCAGAAGTAGGAGTGATTCCCCATCCGGTGCCCGTGCGTTTGTTTTCTGACGGTGAAGTTCCGAGTGGACTACTAATTATTTATTAGAAAAACTAAATTAAGACCTTAAACTTTTTAACTTATCAATTTGATCCTTAAAAAATAGGTTATAGTCTTCACGCATATACATATAATGTTAGACTTATACAAAGATTGTTTTTGCGTTGATTTGGTCTGCTTATTTGGTGTGTCTGTTTTTGTTGTCGGTGTTTGTTGGTTTGTGTCTATTAGTTTGGTATTATTTGATTTGCTCTTATCTTTGCCAGGGTCTCTAAAGAAACAGTCTCTGTATCTCTATCGAAAAGCAGGCATGATTGCTTACATCTTACCCTCCCCATACTCTGCTTAGGCGAGAATTTTGGTATATTTAGTTTGGTTTAATTTGATCCTTCAAAAAAATTTTATAACGAATATTAAACAAACTTGGCAATCTAATTTTATTAACCGGATTAAGAGGCATAAATAACTTGAATGATATTTTTAAAAAATCATAATCAAAAATCAGATAATTAATAGATGAACAGGATTGGTCAAACAGATTTTATGGTATACTTCAAATAACACCCAACTGTTTTGCCTTGCCTTCATTATTAGAGTTAAACTTTAAAAGATACTATTGACATTGCAAAACCCTAAAACCCATTCATTTCCTGAATAGCATTTTGTGCCCATTTAGGCCTTACTGGACCATTACAGCTTGCTATGAAGTCCAGTATGGGGCTAGTTCCACAGGAATATAGACACGAAGTTTCAAATCTTCTAAATGTTAAACAACTAACTGGAATAAGGCGGAATAACTGAATTAACATGGCTAAGATCTGTCAAACAATAAGTTGCAACATCTCTCTTAAATAGGATAGGTATTAAATACACATAAACCAGTGACAATTGAAAGAAAGCTATGAAAGAATATAAAAATTTCAGGGGTTAGGGATATGAAGATCAAACTAGGAACTGACAATTGAAAGAAATCTATGAAAGAATATAAAAAATTCAGGGGTTAGGGATATGAAGATGAACATACATTACAGTGAGATGAACATACATAAGGTTACATTATCGTAATAAGCAAATACCAAATCCGACTACAGATGTACCACAAACACATAGGTGGGAATACCAATATGTGCATAAATCAACATAAAGGAAAACTATATATAGCGTCAACTATGTATATAGGAGGATTCAACAAGTTCTGTAGGTCTACGTCTAGAACCACTACCGCCTCAGGCTCTCAACAATGTAATCTGCATACAGATTCCTAAAAATGCAAAAGAGTAAAAATAGTTAGGACTAATTCGCATGTGATCAAAGATGAGAGTTTCAGGTCAGGAGGTCAGGAGGAATTAAAAAATAAAAATTAGAAACTGTTCAGTGAAGTAAGATCTTATGCCAGATTCTTTGGTGAACTCAGCTCAGATAGAAGCCAAACTTTTTAACTCACACCACAGACGAAACCAAAAGAACAATGCAGATTTTATGCCAGATTCTTCAGTGAGCCAACGGACACACAAACTAAATTTCAACTCGCGCACGAACAAAGGAAAAAAAATAATGCAGATTCTTTGGAGAACCAACTGAGACAAAAAAACCAAACTTTAACATACATACAGACAAAACAAAAAGGTCAGGGAGGCACACCACTTACATCGAATGCTGGATTGCATCATATGCATCTGCAGCTGGCAGGAAGTCGTTAACAGCAACTTCCTTATTCTCATTTTTCTTGTCTGATTATATCATTAAGAAAAAGAAAATATAAAATGGAACTTCATAGGTTCTGGTATCATTTTGGTTCATTCTTAAAATTCACTTCTTGTCATTTTTCTTGTGTTCAGAACTTGCTAATGATGTAGAATACTAAGAAGGATACAATCCTCAAAGAAGCGACGGATTTCAGCAAGACGATGTGGAGGAAGTTCCTTGATGTCATTGTAATGGCGGTACTCAGGATCATCAGCACAAACAGCAATTATCTTGTCATCTTTCTCACCCTAAATTGAACAACAGCTTTCAGAGGCAGATAGTTTTGAGGCATGAGAATAAAAGGGCCCAACTTTTCTCATTCTGGGGACACACACCTGATCAATCATTGGCATAAGGCCAATAGCTTTAGCCCGAAGGAAGCAACCTGGAAGAACTGGTTCCTGCACAATATATGTGGTTCTCAAGATAAGCAAGACAATCATACTTCCAGCAAAAATAAAGAATAAACCAGAAAACAATCGAGAGCTCAATTATGGCCCTTATTGCAAGCATAAGTAGATGGATTTTATAGCCCTTATCGCAAGCATAAGTAGATGGATTTTATCTGAAAGTTTCAGAACAACGTAAGTACTTAAAGAATAAGTTCTTCAAGGCAAGCACACGTGCATCACAAACAGCAAATGTAATGATATACCTGCATGATAATCAAGACATCCATGGGATCATTATCCTCGCAAAGAGTACGAGGAATGAAGCCATAATTATGAGGGTACACGACAGAAGAGTAAAGAATGCGGTCAACCTGCACATGCAACAATTTTTTAAGTTAGACAAGTAATCAAAAAGATACACAGAAATCAGCTCAGCAACAACAATTACCTTGATGAGTCCAGTTTTTTTGTCAAGTTCATATTTCACCTTGCTTCCTTTGCCAATT
Source organism: Erythroxylum alaternifolium (assembly GCA_027478495.1). Lineage (NCBI taxonomy): Eukaryota > Viridiplantae > Streptophyta > Magnoliopsida > Malpighiales > Erythroxylaceae > Erythroxylum > Erythroxylum alaternifolium. The sequence continues at coordinate 58,148,042 of JANIIA010000004.1, read as the reverse complement.
TCAACTACCTGCATGAATTATTAGCCATGTTTGAACCAACGTTGGTCAAGTAAACATAACATAGATCAAAACAATCATAAATCAGGTAACCAGATATAACGTAGAAATGTTAATGGTCTAGAAGATTGTAATTTGAAAAAAAAAACACACGAAAGAAATTCACAAAGTAATTTCTACAGTTACCAATAAACACATGAAATTGAAATGAAAATGCAAGGTCAAAATCAACAAACCATTTTAAGTTTTTCCAAGTGAATGAAAGTTGATATATATCATAAGCAATTATCTCTGTTTATTATGTGTAAACAGGTGTTCAATCAGACACATTATTGCACAAGGAGACTATTGCTGGTCTTACAACTCGCTTGTACTAAACTACTCAAAAGGACTTCCTGTTGTTATTGTTTAAGGTGGCTAATGAAATCATGTAGAACTAGGTGCAGAACAAGTCTAGAACTAAAGCTACACTGAATATCAGAGTTCGGGAAGGAAATGTTACACAATTGAATATCCTTGGAGCTCCAGGTCCTGCATTTAAATTAAAAGAAGCCATATAAAACATGTTATCAACTTAAATAGAACAACTATAAAGATTTAATTGATTTTTGGATTACAAAAATGTTTTATACCTATCTCAAGATCATGCCAGGGGTGTGCAGCAACAGACCTTCTGGTCATGGACGAAAGAATCCTTTCATTCAAAGGTGGATGAGAGGATTGGTTGGAGATGACAGGCTTGACTTGAGTCTCAATAGGAGGAGCCATATCTGCCAGTTAACATAAATTAGTAACGAAAACTGGGATAACCATGAACTGCCCAATGTACATGAAATAACTGTATAAACAGAGACTCTGTTATCATTGTCCAGAGTTAATCCATGCCAGATTATTCAGGAGCAGAAGTCAAAAACACAGCAGTTACAATCAACAGCGGAAACCATACAAGAACAAGGAACATCTTGGGGTAATATTGGAAAAGTGCAATATTTTTCAGACCAGGATTCTGGCAAACCCAGATCTGCTTAATTTTTAGAACAATGGGATTGAATATACCAATCGGACCTCAATCAGTGACCTGAAAAACTTTCTAGCGTCCAACAGACATTTCAGCAAACGATATGTACCATTCTAAGCATACATTTAACTCAAGTTGACATGTCTACAACTCACTAATACAAAACCTTGGAAAAAAATTGACATATAACATATAGAGTCATTTAACAAATTTTCACAGATCCTTCGCCGGCTCGTCCTGAGATTGCAGACCAACACGATTCAAACCCCTTATCACACGCTCACGCTGTGACTTGATCCCTCTCCTTAACAATTACGCAACATCTCATACTCAGAGCTAAATGAGTAGCCAACCTAACGTATATCATTCTGTTTGTCATGAAAATGCTCTAATGTCGAGATACACGTCGGTCGATACACATAAATCTGGAGAAAAAAATCCGATATAAAACTACCTTTATGACACTAACATGAAACTTGCGGCTTAATCTAAGAGCCAGAGATCCACCGAAATCATCTCAGCATTAGTAAGATTTCAAAAAAAAAAAAAGCTAAATAAGATCGTAAAACAGCCAATAAATCAAAGAAAACAGAAACAGTTAACGCAGAAAACAGATTACTAGACTCATAAAAAATCAGAAACCACCAGAAAAAGAAGTATCTCAATCGACTCTACACACCTAAAGGCAAGAGCAAGTCCATATTTGTTAAACTGACCTGGTAACCGTCAACAGGTTCCGATCACTGAAAACAGAACACAACGCACAGATCTCGAAAGCAAGAGAGAAAAAGAAATTAAGAGAGAGAATATTCGAGAAGAGAAGAGTAATAGAGACGACTTAGTTATAGAAAGCTAGTGGCGGTATGCCTGGGGCCTGGGGCTCTTAAGTAGAGGAAAGCCAGAACCATGGAGAGAATGCGTTCCCGCTTTCATTCCTTTTATTTTTATAATTTTTTTAAAACCGCACCAAAAATGGCAAAATAAAAATAATATAAACTTTTAAAAACTTCGGTTAAATGTGGTGTGTGTACTGTGTAGGCATCAACCCGTATATTCCGTTGGGCAATTATGTTGTGGTTGCCAGCTGTGTGTTCTCCACACGTGTCAATCTATCATTTGTACATAGTGGGACCCACTTATGAGAAAGACCGAGTTCCTAACGGTCTTTGCGCCAATGTTTCATGTTTGGTCGGCTTTGCGTTATCTCGAATGAACGATAAGGAGTCTCTGTTACGGTTCCGTTTGGGGCATATTCTATAATTTTCACTTACATGGTAATATGGTATTTACGTGAATCTGGACCGTTAACTTGAGAAAAGTTATTGATCATGACAAGGTGAGGCAGTAATAAAATTAAGGAAAAAGGTATAAATTATTCCTAACGTTTATTAAAAAGCCTAAATTAAAATTTTAATAAATTTTTTAAACATTTTAATTTATTAGATATTACAATTAATATTTATTTATTTATTTATTTTTTTTAAGTAGCCAACTAGAAGACCAATTTTGAGTAATCTTCAGATTTGTAGGATTTGACTGGAAGAGATTTTTATGGGCACGATGCGTGTAAGCTGACCTGGATCCAATTTGGCATATCACACAATTAAAATGAAGTTAGATATTTTACGGACGCAACTTCCGTTAGTTGATGTTAATAAAAACGGTGACCCTTTCAGCGGAGACTGACGGCGACAGCCAAATGCAAGAAAAAAAGAACGGTTACAATGCTTCTGAAAGTCTGCGGTTACACCGACATGACACGGAGACTAGAATTAACGTTGAAGCAATAACAACTGATGGGATCGTATCAACTATATTCTTATATTAAACGAATAATAAGGGAATCCATTCCATGTGACATTATGCCTATCCATTTGCATTTTTGACTTTCCTTAAACCTACCAGTCTTAATTAAAAATCTGGAAAAGATACAACTGCATAAACTTCTACATTGAACGACACAGAAGACCGTTAGTAATGGGTCTTATTGGTCGGTCTAAAGTCTCCAGAGATCAAGGAGGAAAATAATTACCCATTTTTATACTTGTACGTGTGGACCTGCTGGCTGATTTGAAATGATCAAGTTTCGTTTCTTTAGGCTGCTTTTCGAAAACTTCTAGCAATTTGAGAAAATTCAGGTTTGAGTGCTTTAGCCAGTTTTTTAATAACTGAAACGGACACTACATACAAATTGTTTCTTAATGGAAAGAAGAGTCGAAAAGTGATTATGGACGAACAATGTATAGTTTAGGATTTGAAGGACTCTCAAGGCCAGCCGCCTCTGGTTTGTTCAGAATTTGTTAGATGTTGCATAGAGAACAAACTTTTTGGCCCCATACAGTTACGGGTCAGCTTTGAGAAGTCGTATTTATAGTATAGTGAAAATTTTATGTTATGTTACGTGGGTAATAGTTTCTTTCTGTCACATATTAAAATATGAGAAAATTAACTAATTTTTTATTTTTATAATAAAGACAATCTTTTTAATTATATTTAAAAATTGTCAATTTTATGAAGATTTAATACCGATTAAATATTTTAAACTTTAAGAGAATGTTTGTTTCCATTTTTGTTTTTTGTTTGAGCTTTGAGTTTTTATTTTTGATTTTGATTTCTTCTAATTTTTAAAATTATGAAAACTATAAAAAGTAACTTTTGTTTCGTGTTTTTATTTTTTCATAACTCGATTTACTACTATTTAAATATATATTATTTAATTATTAATAAACATTATGAATAATATAATTCAAGATTATATATTTAATAAATTAAAAATAATTATCACTAAAAATTATGAATTATTTTATTTTATTTTATTTTTATAATTAAATTATATGTAATTAATAATTATTAATAATATAATTAAATACAAAATATAAATATTCAAACAAAGTTTGATTTGATAATTTAAATATATTTCAAATAAATATTAGTTTATATATAAATTTTAAATTTTAAATTATTTATTTTATTAAAATATCATAATTTTATTAATAATTAGTTAATAAATATTATATAAGAGATTAAATAAATATATTTATTTAAAAATAATTTATCTTTAAATTTTAACTAATATATAATTATTATCAGTGATAAAAATATACCTATACTAACATTAATAATAAGACAGATTTTTGTTTTTATTTAAAAAACATAAACAAAAAATTGAAAACAAAAATTGAAAATTATAACCAAAAAATAGAAGTAAAACCAAACTGACTTTTAACCTTATTAGTTTTATTTCCAATTTGATTTTTAAAATATTGATATTGATTGAAATAAATAAATACAAATGTCTTTATAAGGTTCATTTTTTAAAAAATTGGTGGGGGCTAGCCCACGAATCAACCCATCGTTATCCCTACAAATGTCTTTGTAAGGTTCGTTTATTAGCCCAAAAAAACTCCATTGAATGTAGGAGGTTAAATTTTCTGTGCTTGTAATCCTTTGTCAATTCTATTTCAGACAATCTTATCCATTTATTTTTATAAGTTTCATCTATTTATGTTAATGGGATCATTTAAAACAGAATTGACGGACAATTATGACCACAAAAGATTTCGTTCCGTGTATTGATAAGAGGGACATGGATATTTATAATTTTATACGCAACATTTCTACCAATAAGAAATAGAAGCTGTGATTAACGTGCCAAATGAAATCCTTCGCGTGATATGCCATCTAGGTATGGCAATGGACCGTTTGAAACTAAACAGAGTTTCGGAAAAACCAAAATTGCAATTTTAGTTAAATTTTTAATAAAAATTTCAAAATTAGTTAAGTAAGTTTGTTTTCTTAAGTTAGGATTTAAATTCAGTTAAATTAAAATTTATACATTAATTTTGAATTAATCAAATTTAATTTAAAATTTTTATTTAATTTAATTTTGATAGTCCAAAAGTGTAAAGGAAAACAAGTGTTCAGTAAATATTAGTTCCTAAATTCACAAATAATTTAAAATTTGGGGATCACATTTATTTTTTAAAATATATTGACCACCGAGCCCTAAAGCTCCAGGTCACGAGAATGACTCCAAGCTTATGTTTTTTTGAAAAAAGAATGGCTCATTTTACATAACTACGGGTTAAAAAATGTGTCGTTTTTTTAATTTAAAAAAAATAAAGTCAGGTCGGACCATATTAGGTAAGAAGATTTATAGATTGCCCGACTCGTGGCCTGATCCGATCTAGTCCGATTCGATTTTATTTTTTGAACTTAAAAAAATGACACATTTCTCAGCCTATAACCATGTCAACCCAGCTACTGAATTAGAGCTGAATTAGGCCCGGCCAGGTTATATTTGCCATCTCAAAATTTGATGCTTCACTTACGTTTTGCCTTGCAGTCTTCCCACTGCTTTATCCAACTTTTTTTCTTTTTGTTTTATGGGATCGAATCTTTAGAACTTCCAACTTGTTCTAGAAAAGAGAAAAGGGACAGAAGATCGCACATTTCAAAGCAAGCTCCGCGCCAAACGGAAGAGCTTCAAGACCATCAAGTAACAGGAACGAAAAGCTAAAAAAGAAGCTAATATGATCTCTGCCTTGATTCGCTTGAATACTCACATTTCATTTTGCTTTTCTTTTTCCCAAAGGACTTCTCTGCCGGCACTCAGCTTCTTTTCCACCGATTGGCTTACAAACATGCCGAGTATCTTAGGAGGTGTTACACTATCAGATTGCGTAACTTAACTGCAGCATATTGGGTCGTTTTATGATAAAAAGCAAGTACAAGAATCATGTTCTGTAAGAATGGACGGTCAGTTTGAGTTCCATTTGGCAAATTTCTTTCGGTGGGATCGAGTTTCCTTGACATAACCGCTAACGTCTTCCTTCACTTTGTTGCTTTTGTTGTATTTTACGGTAGGAAATCATAAGTAAAATTTTTAAAACTAAAAAATAAGTAGTTATAAATACTAATAATTAGTTTAAAATAATTATATTTTTATTAATATTAAGAATGACATGTTAGATAAAACTTTAAAGATAAATTAATTTTATGAATTAATTAAATACTTTTATTTATTTTAATTTATTATATAATATTTATTAGTAAATTAGTATATTTTATTAAAATAAACAGTTTAATGAAATTTTATTTGTAACATTAATATTTATTCATTAATATATATCTCTAGTTGTTAAAGAAAATTTTATTTGAAATTTATTTTTAAAAATATTTTAGATTTAAATTATATTTATTAAGTAATTATAAAATAAAATTATTTTATTTTAATTATCTGATATTAAATTAAATTTATTTATGATTTTTATTAATAATTAATAATATATATTTAATTGACAATTAACAAGGAATAAATACGTTCTTTTGCTAAATTTAAAATTTAAAATGAAAAATAAAAAAAACAAACGAACCATTCAAATTTTACTATCATTTTATAGCAAAAATTTTTAATTGTTTTGTTATGGATAAATGGTTCGTAATCAAATAAATATAATTTAATTTTTAGATATTTTCTAATTATATAAATATCTTTATAATAAAATAGCCATTATATTTTACGAATATTATTGTGAAATATTTATTTACTAATTAATTTTAGCATCCTCTCTTCTTTTTTAGTCTTTCATACTAAAACTCGTTTTCCCTATGCTGACTTTATTAAAACTCCCCTACATAAAATTTCTTTATATTATATTGTCCTGAAATTGCATAACTAGACTTTGTAAAAGCCAAACTCATCTCGAGTTATTAGGTAAAACATTCCTTCCACGATTGTGAGGCAAAAGGAGCAATTTAGTCTATAACGTTTACACCAAAATTTGAGTTGGACTCTAACATTTCAGTGCATTCAAAATTAATTCTAATGTTTATAAAACGTTCAAAATAACTCTTATAGAGGCTAATTTTTGTGAGTAATTCTATTTGATCAGGGTTATTTTGAATATTTTCTAAATATCAAGGTGTATATTGAACATTTTATAAACATTATAATTTATTTTAAACACTCTAAAACGTTATAGTCTAATTGAACCGAACGTTGAACTAGTCAAAAAAATATGTAAGATTTAAAGGTTGAATTAGTATAAAACCGTTGTAAAATCAATATATAATAAATAAAAAATAAAAAATATAAGAATAATTAAAAATATAGGATAAAATAAAATACTTTAAGAATAAGTAAAGATATAGGATAAAATAAAATACTTTACTAAAATAAAGGGGTACTAATAATGCCTATTAATATATTATAAACTAGTTATAAATCTAATCATTTAAACTACGATTGAATATAACATAAAATAAAAAGAAAAAAATATATTTTTATATTATCATTTATTTAAAAACTTGTAAAAATTGAATTATGTTAAAAGAAAAACAATAGAAATGATTCTAACTTTATTTTAATTTTTTTAGTGTCTTTTAAACTTACTTCTTTATAGTCTAAATATTATTTTTTAACATATTCTTAAATTTTCTTAAACAAAATTACTTATATATACTAATTAATAATTCAATTTGTTAAATAAATTCATGATAAAATAATAATTAATTTTTAACAATAATAATTTAAAAAATTTTCAATTAAATTATATAAATAAATAAAGAATCTACATTTTGACAAATACAATTTATTAGTGAGTTTAAATAAATTTAGTATTTTTAATAATAAAAATAACAAAATTTTAAATTCAAATATAAAAAGATAAATAAGGAATATAAATTTTAATAATAAGAGATGTTAAGTTTTATGATTACTCTCTTTTAATTTTTGTATAATTTAATCTTTTTAACAATTTTAGTTGCAATTCCTTTAACTGTCATTCAAACCTAACAACTTCCTAAAAAAAACTATAAAGTACTCTATTAAAATAAAAACCCATAATTATGGGATGAACTTAAGGTCAATTCCCTTAAGTTATAGGAGCGGAATCTGAAAAGGTCTAATATTACACAACTTTACCTCTAACTGGTAGAGAGGTTGTTTTTCTACTGAATAAATTAAATTGATTTAATAAAGTATAATACAATATTACCAAAATCAATAAAATAGGACCTAATATTATTGATTTAATATATAATTAGTACTTTATTTATATGTAATATGATTGTCATTTAAAAACAATTTCTTTTCTAGCTAAGGATAAGACTGCATACTATTAAACCTTTTCAAATCTCGCGTTTTTAAATGACAATCTTATGTGGTTTCACTCTCACTCCACTTGTCCGCTTTGTCGATTGCTTGTTGAACCCATAATCCAGTGTCCCATTCAAGTTGTTTCTTCTTCTTCTTCTTCTTCGGAGATCATTGAGGTTGAATCGAGCATGACTTGTGCCGGACGTGTCAAGAGGAGAAAGACCATGTTGGTCCTTCGATGTTGTCTTCCGGTGGGCGTCGGAAACCGGCGAGTTTTGTGGATTTTACTATAGAAGTACCCAAGAGACAAATTCGAACCCAAGACCAAACCAAAAAGTCCCTTGCGAGACGTATCAGAAAAACCATTCTTCCGTCTCCGCCGTTCTTTACTTCTTCTGCCGACAATCTCACAGCCGACTGTTTCCTTGACTTTGACCATCAACCCCAACTCCAGAATATTCTTGGCTCCGCCACTGGCATAACTAGACTTTGTAAAAACCAAAATCATCTCGATTTATTAGATAAAACATTCCTTCCATGATTGTGAGGCAAAAGAAGCAATTTAGTCCATAATGTTTACACCAAATTTTGAGTTGGACTCTAACATCTTATTGCATTCAAAATTAATTCTAACATTTGTAAAATATTCAAAATAGCCTCTCCATAAGCAAATATCAGTGAGTCATTCCATTTAATCAGGCTTATTTTGAATATTATCTAAACATCAAGGTTTATATTGAACATTTTACAAACATTATAATTTATTTTGAACGCTCTAAAATGCTACAGTCTAACTGAACTGAATATTGAACCAGTTAAAAAAAATATGCAAGGTTTAAAGGTTCAATGAGTATAAAACCGTTGTAAAATTAATATATAATAAATAAAAAATTAAAATTATAAGAATAATTAAAAATATAGGATAAAATAAAATACTTTAAGAATAAGTAAAGATATAGGATAAAATAAAATACTTTACTAAAATAAAGGGGTACTAATAATGCCTATTAATATATTATAAACTAGTTATAAATCTAATCATTTAAACTACGATTGAATATAACATAAAATAAAAAGAAAAAAATATATTTTTATATTATCATTTATTTAAAAACTTGTAAAAATTGAATTATGTTAAAAGAAAAACAATAGAAATGATTCTAACTTTATTTTAATTTTTTTAGTGTCTTTTAAACTTACTTCTTTATAGTCTAAATATTATTTTTTAACATATTCTTAAATTTTCTTAAACAAAATTACTTATATATACTAATTAATAATTCAATTTGTTAAATAAATTCATGATAAAATAATAATTAATTTTTAACAATAATAATTTAAAAAATTTTCAATTAAATTATATAAATAAATAAAGAATCTACATTTTGACAAATACAATTTATTAGTGAGTTTAAATAAATTTAGTATTTTTAATAATAAAAATAACAAAATTTTAAATTCAAATATAAAAAGATAAATAAGGAATATAAATTTTAATAATAAGAGATGTTAAGTTTTATGATTACTCTCTTTTAATTTTTGTATAATTTAATCTTTTTAACAATTTTAGTTGCAATTCCTTTAACTGTCATTCAAACCTAACAACTTCCTAAAACAACTATAAAGTACTCTATTAAAATAAAAACTCATAATTATAGGATGAACTTAAGGTCAAATCCCTTAAGTTATAGACGCGAAATCTGAAAAAGTCTAATAATATGCAGCCTTATCTCTAATCAATAGAGAGGCTGTTTTCTTACCGAATGAATTAAATTGATCTAATAAAGTATAATACAATATTACCAAAATCAATAAAATAGAATCTACTATTGTCGATTTAATATATAATTTAGTACTTTATTTATATGTAATATGATTGTCATTTATAAACAATTTCTTGATTAGTTAGATATAATACTGCGTACTATTAGACCTTATCAAATCTCGCATTTTAGCTGAATTTTTATTGAATATTGTTGTTGTTATTTATTTATATGTAATATGATTATTTCAAAATTTAAAATATATAAGTTTATGAGTTAGATTTAATATTTCAAAATGATACCGATTTTAGGAAATCAGGTAAAATATAAACAAAAAAATTTAAAACATTTTTGGACTCTGGATCAACACTCGATCTTGTGGGCATCTTCGGTCTTCTTGCTTGGGCTTTATCATTTTCTAAAACCCAAAGCTTCATAGCAGTATACTTTTTCCTGCATACATAAGTAGGAAATAGGAATCGTAAGACTTGTCCGGTCGGACCGAAGTTAACAAATTGACCGGATCTTAAGCCGGCCTTAGCTTTGGATTACTAGATCTAAAAACTGAAATTTTATCTTGAACAGCATAAAGTGATAACTGATACACCGCTACCTTTGAAAAGTCAGATCTGGCATGACTTTTTTTCATTGTCTGAAGGGGAGAAGATAAGGTTATGTCAACGTTACTGTATCAATCAACCGTCCAACATTGCAATGCATTTTAATAAGGGATCATCCGTTATTTTGAAAATGTATATTATATTAAATATTCTTAACAACTTATTAGCTACATCTTTTAAACGATGAGTTGCATTTAAATAGGCAAAAAGCGGGACAGGTTAGGTCAATTTTGCCATCTCTAATTACAATAATAACAATTTGGTAAAAGTTTCACTGATACGTAAAATTTAGAGAAGTCTAATAATACGTAACCTTACCCTTAACTTATAAAAGAGTTGTAACATCTTAATTTGACGAAGCATGCAATATAAATGATTACAAAAAATACTTAATCAAAATATATTTGTAGAAATTGAATAAATTTATATTTTTCCTTAAAGTGGCATTCAATAATTATACATGTCATTTTGTAATAATTATCTAATCATCATCATCATCATCACTATCATCACACTCAATCTAAAATTCCGTAATAAAGCGAGATTTGGGATGGTTTGATAGTATGCAGTCTTATTTCTATATAATAGAATAGAAATGTTGTTTCCGATAGATCCGCATGCTTATTTACATAGTAATGATTATCTAATCATTGTCTTAATATAAGCCTCAACGTAGTAGAAGCAATTCACCTGAAACGGCACCGTATAACCTTTTCAGTTTTCAAATCCTCTCATAACGGTGTCGTATGCGAGGGAAAAAGAAATGAAACGAAGGGACACAGATCTAGACGAAGTGGAAGATCCAACGGTGAGAACTGGAATTCCATAACTTATATGTATGTGAAGATGAATTACTCGGAAAATTTCATTTCGTCCTTTTTGAAAAAACTTTCCGAATATATCTTCAACGGGTGTCCGGTGCCATAACATCATCATCATCATCATCATCAACGATCTTTGAACTTAGATCTCACTCTCTCTTCCCGATCTGGTAATTTCCTTCTTCTACAGTGTATTCATTTTCGATTTTACTATTTTCTTCGTAAATTTGAACATATGTCTCTCTTTTTGTTTTTCAAAATTTCACACAGTTAATCTTCTAGATGGCTGCTCCACCAGCGAGAGCTCGCGCTGATTATGATTACCTCATAAAGCTTCTACTGATCGGCGATAGCGGTACGGTTTCGTTGTGTGATCTTTTCGTGTTTGAATGCGATCTCATCGTTTTCGATTTTGTTTTGTTGTTGATGAATTGTTTCGATCGTGTGGATATTGGCTTAGATGTGTTTGTTTGTGCTGGATCTTGGCTTAAGAGTTGTGAATGCAACTTACATTTGGGAATGGTTGACTTTTGAAGAGTTTGGCGGCGTTTCAGGGTTTTTGTGGCAATTTTTGAATCAATGTCGCAATTTATTACTGTCAAGTAGCTGAGGGATTGCCCGATATATTGTCATTTTTGGGGAATATAGTTAAAGTAGCACTAAAAGAAATATGCTATCACAGCGACTCCATGATTTATAATTTAATTTCAAGGAAATTGACTCAGATTACTGCATGTTAAAGTCAGGATCAGAAAGAGAATAGAATAATGGATGCTGATTGATACTGGAGTGGCTATCCAATGCCAATGGGTTACATGCAGTACTGTGCGGTTAGGCTTTGATTGTGTATATTAAAGATGAAATTTTGACTCGTCTGTAATGTTTAGAGTTTTTGTGATTGAGCATATCATCAACACCAATGTTTTATTTGTTGCTTTTGGTCGATGATGGTAGGTGTGGGTAAGAGTTGTCTTCTGCTGCGCTTCTCAGATGGCTCCTTCACCACTAGTTTCATCACAACCATTGGGTAGGAATTTTTGGGATAGTGATATATGACAGACTTGTTTTTTGTTTTATCTACAATAACACTCTGATATCAAAAGGTTTAACTTTCTTACAGCATTGATTTTAAGATAAGGACAATTGAGCTTGATGGAAAGAGAATCAAATTGCAAATCTGGGATACTGCTGGTCAAGAGCGATTCCGAACAATTACTACTGGTTAGTTTCATTCTCTATTCATGCTTACTTCTTTGTGATATTGATTACTGTTTGTGCTGCACATTTGAATTGTCTGGGAAAATATCTATCCCCTTCTAGTTGCATATAACGGCAAAAAGAGAAAAATTGTAGTGGAAAAACAATTATTGTTAGTTGCTTTCTGTCCCTGTATAAATTTTAACTCAATTAGGGTAAATTATGTGAGGTCTTGTTTTGGCTGTACTCTGAATCAATTTGTTTTCTCCCATTCACAGCATCTAGTTCAGGTTACATAAATGAAGATGTGAAGGCTGAACTCACCTATTGACATCCTGGTTTAGAATTTTGCTTTATTGAAGACAATTTCAATTACATGTGGAATTTACTTTACTAATTTTGGCCAGAAGATATTGTTTCCAGTGTAATTATCTCTAATGTCTTAATACTTGGGGGCATAGTTTGTTTATTGGGATACATATTAGGAATATCTGGTCATATTTGCAGGTTCAGTGTGTTCTGGATGACATGCCAAGTGCATTGAATCTTTTACTATGGATGAAAGTCACTTTAACCCTAAGACAGCCTGAGCCCGGCCCAAAGCATGGTCAGGCTCAAGCTGCACAGCCCAAGCCTGGGCCTGAGCCTGCTTGGGCTGCCCAAAACAGTGTTGCTTTGGGGCGGGGTCGGGCCATTCGAGCCAGGCTTAGATTGCCATCTCTAGGTAAATTTAGATATAACGTGTTTGATCATCTATTAATTGCACATTACTTTCCTTTTTCTTGATGCAATAATACTGGCTTTGGCAAAATCTTCATTTGTTTGCACTTGTTTCATCTCTTACATCATCAAGTATTCATCCTTATATGAACATATTGAAGCCTTGTAACTAGAAACATGTGCATCTACTCTTTGCTGAATTAAATGTGTCTCCTCACTGTAGAAAGTTTTATTAATCTGACTGTCCAGAGCTTGACTTTTCCCTCATCTGCCTTTCATCTAACTTGTATTGTATTTTCTAATGGTTTCTTCTGTATTCTCCTCTGCTGCAGCTTATTATCGTGGAGCCATGGGCATTTTGCTTGTGTATGATGTCACAGATGAGTCTTCTT